>JARGYA010000264.1:0-192881 GCA_029204335.1 Mycena vulgaris
GCTGCCTGAAGTGGGGGGGTAGTTTCACGAGACCGACGGGACTACTTGTATCAGTATTAGAAAAAGTGCATTTGATACTTAACATATCAGTTGCACCGAAGTCAGAGCTGACAGCTCAAGTTTCATATATCATTTCAGCCCGAAACACCGAGTTTTGGCTTGATTTCAGCCCGAGCTGAAATGAGAACCGAAATTAATAGTTTCAGCTGCACTGAAATTTAGTCAGCGATTTATCCGTAGACGATCCGCTGCTCATCTACATATGATCCTCATTTAATCCATTTATCCAATGGGGAGTAGCACTGGTACTTTATTGTGCACAACATCCCACCAATTCTTTTCGCGGATGCAAGATTTTTTTCAGGAACTCCGCAGCAATTTTCTGGTGGCTGTCACAAGATTTGTGAAAATTTAGTGAGAGGATCTGTCCTGTACTAGTCCATCTCTGTCCATCCTCTTGTTTTCTGTTGCTAATCCACAGAAGAAAAAATCTGGTAAGAGGACCATCCTCTTCAGATCCTCGTATCATCCTCTCCCATTCTTCTTATCTCTCGCAGGGTCTGAAATGGTCGTCAGAGTGCCAACTCGACTATGCAGCTGGAAATTTTCGTCAAGACCAAGGCGACTCAGCGACGGTGCCCAAGGAATAAAAGGCCCGAAAGGCAGTTGATCATCGAGCTAAAGCAAACATTCGCGATGTATTGTAAGATACGGCAATGACAGATCCACCCGAAAAAATCCCAAACTCACCCCAGCGTGCCTCTATTTCCGTGCTGCAGCGATGAAATATTCCACGAACAAATGCGCAAATTCGTTGCTAAGGAGTGTACTGGAGTGAAAGCGAGGTCAAAGAGGACCAATATCGAAAGAGAATGAACGGGAAAGCAACAGAAATCCTCAGCTCTCGTCAACAACGTGAAAGAACGAGAGAGAGCTCGTCACGGTAAAGGTTCAAGAGTGCATTGTCATCCGGCATGAGTTTGAATGTATTTGCGACCACAACGACGACCTCGAAGACCAGTCCGGACTAAGAGGTATGTAACAATGCAAATGGCCATCCAACCAAAGGCCCTGCTAGTTCGAACCGAGACTCTGCCATTAAAGATTCAGATCTCGTCTTTTCCCTCTTTCCGGTTCAAGTAGGTACCCTTTGGAATTTCGACTAGCTCACGAATCTCATTCCGCAATTGAAGCAGCCCAGGAAATTATGAGGCATGGGAGCGCACGGTGCGCGTCGGGTTAACTGACAACGGATCTTAGAAAAAACCCCAAAAGTACGGCCCATATCGTGTATTTCTTTGGTCTAGTTTTACATGCACCCGCCGCTGTATCTAATTATAAATGGTACTGTACTTAATTTGTAGATCCAACAAATGCGTTAAAGTTGTAGATATTGCACGAATTTAGATCAATAGAAAGCGCGCCTGTACCCTGAGTGATCGTGACTCCATTCCTGGCGAGCTTGAAAGTAGGCTGACCACTACCCATTCCTGTGGAAAAGTAGTTGATGCCAGCGGGGCCGTGGTCGTGAGTGAGAAGGTGCCGGAAGTCATTGTGAGAGTAGCAGGTGATGCAAGGAGAGTTGCAGCCCAGATACCGTCCGCCTGATGTATGGGTTAATTCAAATGGATATCCTATTTGAAAATGAACTTACGGGAAAGCTCTGGCCGGTCGGAGGTCCGAGGAATGGATCGGCACAAGATAAACCCTTGGGATGTGGCCTGTACCAATAGACGATATTCTCTTGCTACACCGAAAGTTAGCTTTGTCAGTTGTTAATGAGATAACTTACACTGGCAGAGATTGTAACGGGTCCTCCGTTCTTGTAGGCAGTAATGTATGGTTGATGATTTTACGCCAAGCACTAAAGCTCAATTAGTAGAGATCCGAATGATGATTCTAAATTTTCACTCATGGGGGAAACCAGCAGCCTTGAGCAGTAATTTAAAAAAAACTCGAAGAAAAAAATACTGCATAAATGACTAACCCATTGAATCGCACCGTCAGAGTCGCCAGATGGAGCATAGACAGAAGGACGTTCCGGGTGGAGAGGACCTAAGTGATCCGTGAGATGTACGTCTACTTCAGGGCAACTGTTCGTACCGATATAGTGACTCTCGCCAAAGTCATTCCAGGTGATCAACTCAACGAGTTGAGGTTGCAAGTTCAAGATCTGATTCCATCGGTCGATTAAGAGTGTGTCAGAGAGGTAGAGCCAATTTTGTTGAATGTTTGTGGAGTGTAATGCGTGAAGAACCAAGGAGAGACCTATCGATTCTTTCAAGTAGTTATTTTATTGAATGAGAATTCAATTACCTGCCATGTAAGGCGAGCCGGCAAGCTGCGATTGATAGCTGAGTGAATTGGAAAGATTAGCTTGATCCTGTTCTGTATGATGATACGAGTACTGGACAATTGATCTCCAGCGATAAGACATAGTCTGGTCGATCGGTAGATTATTCTGTGATGGCCAGGCATTCCACATGAAAAGCCCGTCCGTACTATCCTGATGGGCCTGCGCTGCTTGATAGAATGGAATGATTTCGAGAGGGGTACCGACAGCACTTCTGACTGCAGACCAGTCGAAGCCGTCTAGAAATATTGTCAAAATCTTGTTATAATGAACAGAACAACACATACCGCCAGCAAAGGTAGACACTAAAGCACCATTGCCCCATTGAAGTTGGGCGGCATCGGAAGCATAAAGTTTCAGACGAGGAACAATTTGGTTGTTGAAGTCACTGAAGCCTGGAGAAGCGGCAAAGTCGAACGAGATGAAGAGCTTGAAGCTAGTGCTGCGTGCAGCAGCATAGGCAAGAGCCAGTTGAGGATCGGTCCAGCTATCAGTCCCAATGTTTACTTTCATAGATAAGTCAGTGTAATAAGAAAGTACTGAAATGAACACTTACATGCGAATGCATCAATGCCGGTGGCCGCTGCGAGCGCAATATCGTTGGCCCAATCAGTTTGAGTATAGCCATCGACAATCCCAACCTTGATTGCGCCAGTGAGTGGATTAATTGGTGTAAATTATGGTAGTAATGCAATCAACTATGAAATGCGCGACAACAAGCTTGGGCGTGCACGTTTCTGGATCGTAGAGTTGGTAGAGAAGGGAATTCCCTTGACCAGAGCGGCCAGCAAAGTTAGGCCCAGCAAATGCAGCTGCATGGCGTAACAGAGGAGAATGGGATGTCAAGCATATCATATGCGTCCGCTTTATAAAGATGTCCGGCGACCAAGGCTGAGGCTCCAGACTTTTATAAAGATGAAACAGATAATCCGGTGACCAGGCTGAGGCCCGAGACATTGTCCGGGTAAGAGCGTTCTTCCATACCTGGGATATTGCGCGGTCATGTTATTACTACGAAGGGATCTTTTGCGGCGGTCCCGATTGCTCGCCACTGATCTTTTGCGGACGTCCGATTTCACTGCGAGGGCGGTAGTGCCAGTCGCCCACGGACTCCGACACGGATGGGGATTAGGTTTCGGCGCCGCCCGGGCAGGCGCTCGGGAGGGTGACTAGACGGAACGCTTTATGGTATCAGTGGCGTCAACGAGAAGGAAGAGGAGCGGAAGGGGAACAAGGCGGACCCAGCCCAGGTCGCTCCGTGCATGATAGCTATCCAGCCACCTGAATCAGGGAAGAAGCCAAAGCCAAGCCAAGAGGCTGGTGCTGATGACCTTTGGCGTGCATGAAGAGCAACCATCTCGCGCGGACACAACGATACGATCGTGCGCGGCTGCAACGTAATGCCGGATTGCGGGAATGTGCCCCTACATCGGCAGATCGCTACAAAGCTTGCGCTTCCGGCGGAGAAAATAGGTGTGCTCAGACCAGGATTCAGCGGCCGGTCGCATGTGCCGTGACCATCGGACTATTCTACTGAGGAACCCGGCTTTCAAGGGAAACCCCAGTAAAAATGATTGTATTATTTGGAAACCCGAATTCCAGGGGTTCCTCTGACCGGCGGCCAGTCCGAAAATGGGCGTTATGCTCCGGCGCCCCTCTGCGCGTCGAAGTGGGGGGATATCATCTTGAAAATCTCTGTAACCAGTACTTGCATTGGGACTACAAGCTAAAGGTAAGAAGCTAAGGAGGTTGCTATACAACATTTTTATTGGTCTTGGCCAATATTTCTGCACTCACTCGAAATTTACAACTGCACATTATATCAGTCCATTTATGAATAGGTTAGCGCAGTTTCCCTAGGACGTCGTAGAGCATTCCCCTTCGAGTCAGTTCAATCTTCTCCAAAATCATTGTTGTGCTTTTGCAACCCTTTGCAGTAGCGGCAATTTGTTAAGTCATCTATCTGATCGGAGACAGGAAAAGTGCAAGTAGGACACACAAGAAGTGACTGGGTGTCTGCCCACCGAGCGTTCGGTGACGCAAAGGCGCCGGCTTCAAAAATAATGCACACAAGTAGTTTTCAAGACGGGCCCATCGCGAGATAAATTATACTACCGAAAGCAAAAAACATTCCGGACTTCAAACTCCGCCGCAGTCGTCGGTTGATGGCGATGATACCGGATGGGCTTCCAATTAGACGCTTTGAAGGATTTTCCTCGGCTAGGGGTTTCCCTTGAACGCCGGGTTCCTGAATATAAGGTCTCGCACTGCAGTATATGTTAGCGGATAGCTCGCTTATAGCGCACACTCAGGATTCAAGTCCAACCGGTGCATTGTCTCGCCACAAAGCTATGTACAATTATTACCTGAGTACGATGTAACAGGGTTAGCTCATAGCTGATAGTTTTCGCATTTTTCTCTTGTAGTTATATCAAGGCACTCGTTGGCACTCGTAGTATTCTTTTGGTTGTACTCAGGCACTCGTCTTCCAGCATATATTTATTCTGTACTCGAGTTCGCATCCCCTCAGACTTCCGCTTACTTCTGTGTGCGCGAAGACTGAGTTATATATTATGTAGCTCTCGTGCACTTCTTTGGAGTCTCACTCTTACAGTATAAAGTCAATCGATATCATTCATAATGCCTCCGATACCGACCATTTCTGTCTGCCCCCGACGCGTGCAGCACCTCACCGCGCGCCCCTGCGCCCCCGTCGCCGAATAACAAGTATCAATTTCGCCGAAGACATGCAGTGGTATGGTTCGTTCGCGTTGCGTACAAGGACTGTGCTTTCTGTGCCCGTATACTCCGGGATTCATACGCATCTCACCAATGATTAGGACACCAAAATTAGCACGCTGAGTCAACTGCGGCATGCTCGAATCAAACTCGGTTAGAAGCCTCGGGGGTGCCTCGGCCAGTGCTGAAGCCCTCCGCGATGCTTCCTTGAATATTTTCGCAGGTTTCTAATGGTTCAAGGCCGAACTTTTCGTCGCGGAGGATAGGGTGGCGTTGTACGAGTTAGCTGAGATGACAGTAAGTGGGAGAATGAAAACTCACGCACCAATGAATTGATTAATGCATTTTCCGCCGTTCCGCGCCCCAAATACAATGCTGCTGTAGTTTTGCTATCGTGAATCCCATCATTTATCACTCCCAATTTTTCTGTGCCCAAAATGAACCTGGCAAGCCCACGTCTAACCAAACCAAAATGCTTTGTCAGCCACTCATCCATCAGCCCAAAAAGGCAAAAGAAGCCTGGGCGTAATTGCACCGCAGCCATCGCCGTGACATCGATGAGCACATTAACGCCTGAATTTCTGGTAAATTGAGTTTGGAGAGTTGGAGGGTGGCGCTAATTTCGGAGTGATGATGGCGCAAGTTCTGAATGAAGAGCTTTTATTAGTCCCGCATTGATGGGAAGACAAAGCTAAATTATTTACTTAGTGCAGAAATCGTCTGGCGCCGATTGTATCGGCACTGTTGAATGCATACGGTAGGGTTGCAATGAAACATTGAGCAAACTATGGAGGGAAACGAAAAGTCGGTAAGATTGTACGGAGGGCGTCTGTGTAGAAAATCAATTTCGGAGTTGCTCCGGAAATGGTCTTGGTCCCAAGGAGGCCCATAAAAACCTATCTTGACGGTGAACAGATGATGGGGAAGAGCAGAGCGCTGAAGAACCTTGGCAGCGACATCGCTTCCCAGAATCTCCCCGCTTGTCACTCCATTCGTACTGTGGCGCGCATGGGTTTGCTCGCTCCGGAAATCTCGTGAATTCATGCAGCCCCAACAGTGCTCAGAACCTCCTTAATGCGCTCCGACGCATTAATGTACCTCTGCTCCTCCTCCTCCCGCGGCGCAAGTTTCTGCCGCTTCACAGGCGGCTCCGGCGCACTCATCTCCATGGTCACGTCCATGCCCGCGCCATTCGCCTTCTTCCATCATCAGATCGTCTTCCCCACCGAGACCATTCTCCACCCCGTTCCCATTCCCATTCACGAGTGATGTGCCCTCCGGCTCGGGCCCCGCGAGCTCCTGCGTGTACTTCTTGGCCAAAAAGTGCAAGTACTCGAGCCGGTGGCACGGAGGGGGCGCACGCGAGACGTGTATGGGCGGCCCGGGGAACCAGAGGACCTCACCCGTGGTCGGATCGCGCTCGAAGTGCCGCGCTGCAGGCTCATCAGCAGGGCCATTGGGGAATAAAGAAAACGCACCCGTCTCGGGCGCAAGCTTCTCGGTGACGGCGGTGATAGCCACGCCCACAGCGCTCACGATCAACCGGTCGACGACCACGCCCTGCTTCTTCTGTTGCCGGCCAGGGCGAAGCGGCCGCTCGAAGAGGTCCGAGCTCCAGGAACATTCCGGCTAGCGGCCGTTTGCGAGGTGTCTCGGTGGTAGAGGTCAAAAACGCCGAGGACCTCCTCGATAGCCTTCTTTTGCACCGGGGTTATCCATCCTCCAGGACAGAAACGCAGATGGTGGTTGAGAGTCACGATTTCTTTGGACCCAGATATTGTCACGGCCACGGTCCGGTCCGACGGTCAGATTCAACCTACTTAAAGATCCTTTGTTCAGTTCTCTCCATTCCGTGGAAGTTGAAATACGGGTGGAGCCTGGACACCCACCTACATTTTGCCAAGCTTTTCCACAACATTCTGGGACTATGTTTTCGACGAGGCCTGCTGCGCAGGGGCAGGGCTGCGACATGGGCACGGCGGCGCCATCACGTGGGAAGTCGGAATCCGGTCCGACCTGTCAGAAAAACCCACATAGACAAGAACCCGGAACACTAGGCACTTCCGAGTCCTTGCCGCTCCTCTTCGTTTCCTCCTCCATGTTAATTCTCCCCGACGAAATCCTCTCCGAGATTCTATCCCCTGCGCTCAAGATGTCCGACGCGCTGTTCTCTGATACCTCAAGCGTCTCTCCATCTGCGGAATACTCGCCGTCGACCTCTGCGTACCTGTTGGTCTGCACAGATTGGCTCCGCGTCGCCACTCCCCTGCTATACAATATAGTCGCTCTGTGATCCAAGGGCCAGGCGAAGGCACTTAAAATCGTCCTCCGTGCCAATCCAGCATTTGGGACGATTCATCAGGAAGCTCAGAGTCGAAGGGGGTACGGAATCGTCGTGCACACCATTCTCCAGTCCGCCCCAAACATCACCGATATATTTCTCTCCCTGGAAATTTGGTCCTCAGACGTCACCCGAGGGTTGTGTAAAAGGCCTCCCTCTCATCAACCCCCGCCGTGTCATTGTAGTCGACGCTCAACACGTCGATAAACCGCCCAGCAATAAACATCTCACCGCATTATTAGAGGTCCTATTTGCCTGCTTAGAAATATGGGGCAACTTGGTATTTCTGTCTTTCATCGCCCGTCCAAAACTCCTGCTGAACGTCGTACAGAGCGTAGTCGGTTTTCCCTATTCATACAAATATAGCTATGGAGTTCCCCGCCGGGCGTGGGGACACTGGAGCCAGCGCGCGCTCGATCTAGCATACGCTCTCACGGGATCCCAGACAGTGCACACCGTCATCCTATCGGAAATCTATACTCGCCCGGATTTCTTTTCCGAATTGCTCGAAATCCCTGTCTTGTGAGCTTTGCAGTTCAAATAACCGTTGACGGACAACGTTCACGGGCTGCTGCTCAATGACATCGATTCCGACCCACAACTCAAGGCAGTGCGAGATATGCGCTGCTGCCTCCAAAGTATGTTCACAGCTTGCTTCCCCGCAAACGTACCAAACCCTTCCTTCCAAATCCTCCAGATCCCAAAGCAGCACCCTCCTACCCGTCATTTCACCGTCCTTCATTCATAGCCTCCGAAGAAATTCGTGAACTTGTGTGGAAGCGTGTACTATTCTTGGCAATGTACGTCGAGGAGTTCCGGACTCCCTCTTTCCTCCGAAGCCCCACCCAAGCGACCCCATCTCGACTCCCGATATTGCGAGTATCAAAATATCTCTACGTCAGGACAATATTATTTCACATCCTGATCACAATCTTATCTTGTACCAGCGACTCGCCTTTCCGTATATTTACGACTCTCCGACTCTCACGCGTCCCACCGCAGCCTTGATTTCACGGTAACTCAAACTCTGTCCAGACCTCGGCAAATCCATCCGTTACATCTTCCTCCGCCAGCAACCCTTCCCGCTGTCAAAGAACTATCGAACCACTTCCAAGAGCTCGCGGACACCACCATCTCCACACCCGCCTTCGCGCACTTCACGGAGCTCCGCGTCCTAGAGCTGTCTAGCGATCACTCAGTCAAATTCACGTCGGACTGTACGCTGGAAAACGCGATGCCCAAATTACATACGCTCAGCCTCGAGTTCAGGCTTACTAGCACCAGTGCGTTTTCGACGATGCAAGCCCCAAGCTCTCCTTCATTGTTTGTTTTCTCACCCTTTGCGGTGTTGTAGACCCCCCTCTCTCCAATCCATCAAGCTACCGGGCAGCTGCAACATGCCTGCCCACGAAGCTTCTAAACGTCCACAAAGACCACCGTCTACACCTTTCCATTGGATATGTAGAGACGGAAGACGTGGCTTTCGATATGTGCAAGCTGCTCGTCGTCTTCGAAGTCCGGTCGGTGCGTGCAATTTCCTGAACTATTGCGCCCCTGCCATTTTCATCGTTCGGCATCTTCAGAGCTTCGACATGACAGATCTCAAGTCCACGACGCCCCACGAGTCGCTCGCTGCGATATTCGTGTGGGATTTAGTTGGGTATGTCTCCGCTGCGGACGGTCGTCGGCCGAAATCGAGATTTTCGGATCGGAATTTATTTGGCATATGCCAATTGTCCGCACTGCCACATCCTGCCCACCAGCGAAGCTCCGGGAAATTGGAGGTTTCGGACAAGCGAGGCCTCCATTGTGTCGTCGGATTCCAACGGGCGCAGCCCAAGGTTAAGTGTCCGAACATGGGGTGCAACATGTGGTGAACCCAGGAGAAGATTGCAGAAAGAGTGATAGAGGGGGATTACTGCACCCAGAGAAGGTAAATCCACGAGGCCAGTGGCAAACCCATTCTGCAGGCCAACACTGCCGAGGGAAATGGTGCGGAAAATGGCATAATGCATGCTTGCGCAGGATGTCGCCATAACTGGCCCACTAAGGCACACTGAAACAAGGAGTCTGAATCATCAATGAGATAGTTGAGGGTGGTCTCTACAAGCTCTTGTGAGAAGTTAGGTATCTCAAGAAAACATTGCGGCGAGGTAGGCACATTGACAACGTACAACAAGTGCGGGCCGGCCGGCAATCATCCCATCAGTTAGGGTTAGCACCGCCACACATTCACCAATGTCAAACGAAGCAAAGTATGTTTCGCACATGTTCAAATGTATTCAGGTTACTTGGCCAAAAAATATCCGGGACAGGGTGTGATGAAAATATTCCATGAAAAGTCTGTAGAATGTTGTTCGCTTGTAAGTACTTTCTATCACGACATTGTAGCACATGTGAACGGCCAGAGCCTGACTTTATTCACGGGAGAAGGTGAAAGTTTCACTCAGAATGGATGACTTTCCACAAGCATAAAATAATCACTTGGGTTATTCTACACCGTTTTGCCGAGATGCCGGGGCACCTGTCAGGACCCCATCGGCCTTGGATCTCGCTTTCTGTCATTTCGAACCCTCCCATAGAGTTTAATAAAATCTAATCTGTAAGAGGGGTCCGGACCCCTCTTACAGATTTTCTTTTTCTGAACACTTGGATTTTGACCGAATTCGGTCGTCCTCGTCCCGCATTGGGCCACATGTCACAGTCATCACATTCTTGATTGCGACACTCACGACGCGCCTGGTAGCGCACTCCGCGGGCGCACTGCAGGGCTCATACTTCTACATCGACCTACCCCCTCAGCGGCTCATTGCCCCCGATCTGCCGTCGTTGCCTTCACCGGCCACAATAACCCGTCCGCAACTTTGCCGCAAACGGCGCAACTTCTGCTTCTATTGTCCCGAGGCTAAAGGAGTCCCAGTAGTTGTTGATCCTCCAATACATCCTATTCTAGTTTCCCAGTCCGCCGTTGAAGGGTTGACGCTTCGAAATCCATCCGCGCGCGCCAGAGTTTGGTGTAAATGAAGACGCGTTGGGTCCTATCTGGCGCAGCGGAACAACGGTCCGCGTGTCCTGGCTCTAATATTCACTTGCAGACTAGATTTTACAAATGTGCTTCTGGGAACCTCAGAATACTATTGTCACTGACTTTCCTGACGCTGACGGCACGGTTGGCACCCCCAGAAAGTCCGCCTAGATTATTTTATCCTTATGGAAAGTCATCCAATAGATGTTCTGATGAACATCACCCGGAAACACATGTATATGTCACAGATTATTAAAAGTGCTGAACGACCGCCATATTTAACCCCAACGGGCACGGTAATCTCCCGACGGAATGTCAGGCGCAGACTCGTAAGTCTGATAATGGCCCAGGACACAAAAAATGAATCGCGAGTTTCAATGATTTTTCTTTCCAACGGCGGATTAAACCTGATTATCCTCAGGTATGCCCAGGTATTATCATCAATGTTCGAATCTTGGTTGTCGGGTAACGGGGCGTAAATATTTTCTGAACACCATATTAGAGAGTTTGCGCTAGGGCATCAAACCGTACGTATTACGCCCACGGGCGTAAGAAATACGCCGTATTTTTCTCACGATACGGGTCAAGCCGTACGCCTGGGTTCCAATTACTGAGCCGACCGGGACGGGTCCCGCGCATACCGTGCGTTTACGCCGTAACTTACGAGTTAGGCAAGTGGAAACTAAATCGGACCAATTGCACCTTATTTTGACTTTGAAAATCATAGAGGCAAGTTGCATGGTCGTCAGATAACAAAAATCTTCTCGAGAAACTTGAAACCCACTCATAATTTCAACGTGTTTGTCCATTACAGATGTTCGGCAAAGAGGCTTAAACTGATTTCGGGAGGTAAGAGCCCATCGGCATCCTCTTGGCATCGTCGGCAAGTTGACTTTGTTGCTGATCTTGGTTACCCGTCTTTTACGCGTAAACGGCCGTTTACGGCTCAGCCCGTACCGTTAGAGGTTGAACCAACCTCGTCAACGGTACGGGGACGTAACCGTTTTTACGGGACGTATTTCTGTAAAAATGCGGGACGGTTTGATGCCCTAGTTTGCGCAGGAGCCACTGGAGCCATTTGATGGCCGTTTTGCAGTGCGCAAGTGGGTGGCCCCACCCGCAAGAAATGATGTCGGATGGCTCCACAGAGCCACTGCGGCGAATTACGCTGTGTGGAGCCATCCGGTTACGCACTGCCAAAAGGCCATCAAGTGGCACCAATGGCTCCTGCGCAAACTCGCTATTACAGGTGCGGGGATCTGCCGAAGTCAAGTCATTGTTGGCGCAGTAATGAACTCCGTCTTGTTAAGTTTTCATTGCTTCTGTCCGTGTTGTAACGGCCTTATTTTCTGTATAAAAGGGGGTGTAAGGAAAGCGAAGTTTCAGCACAATTACACCAAATGGCCTCTCAAGAAATCTTTCGCTCCGCAGTCCCCTCCTATCCGGGGCCTCTGCCTAATTCTCGTGCAAGCCATTCATACGGAAGCCTCTTCAACAATTGCGATATCTCGTACGGTCTTCCCTTCCCCGCTGCCTGCGCCAAGCACGCGGAGGAGACGTTCTATGCCACGCGCATACTCATCCTCTCATCCGCCACCCTCGCGCGCTCGACGAGTGCCCTTTCGGATCTTCAGGCGGCATTGGGCGCGAAGATCGCGGCAGTGAAGTCTGGACTACGGGCCCACACGTACTTCAGTGATATCCTCGCGGCTGCGGAGGAATGCAGGGCGCTGGATGTGGACCTCATCGTGACTTTGGGGGGCGGAAGCCTGACTGACGCGGCTAAGATGATTGCACTTGTAGGGCATTTACTTGATTGTTATGCTGCTGACTGACCGATATCCCCAGGTCCTTGCCAACGACGTCAAGAACTCCGACGAATTTTTGAAGCTGCCCACTATGGTGACCGCTGAGACGGTCCCCCCCGCGGAGGCGTCTACAGTCCCCATCATCATTATCAGTACCACTCTCGGGAGGAGAATTCACATTGGGCTGTGGATCAACAGATGACCGCGATAACCAAAAGCATCAATTCGTGGTCGGACAGGCCATCAAGCTCACCATTCTGGACGCAGCCCTCGTCACGGAGACCACGCCCCTCCTCTTGTTCGTGCAATCAGGTGTCCGCGCCCTTGACCACTGCATCGAGGCGCTCTGCTCGTCCCGGGGCTGCTGCGCTGCATAGTCGACGGCGACGCCAAAGCGGACGTCGAGGCGCGCCTGCTCTGCCAGATGGCGTCCATCGACGCGATCGCGTCTGTTGCGCGAGTCTACGCCCCCGTCGGCGGTTCCCACGCCATCGGTCACATCCTGGGGCCGTTTGGCGTTGTTCACGGCGCCACGAGCGGCATTCTCCTCCCCGCGGTGTGCAATTACATTTGGCCGAGAGCGAGGGGCTGGTGGAAGGCGTCGCGGATCTCGGGGATCTGCTCGATGTATTCGTGCGCGCGTTGGGCATGACGAGGACCTTGAAGGAGGTAGGAGTTGGGCGGGATAAGTTCGCAAAGCTGGCCGAATTCAGTGTTCTTGACCCTTTCGCACCGACAAACCCCGTCCCGCTGAAAGAGCCAGCGCAGATCATGGAGATTTTAGAGATGGTGGCCGAGTGATATGTTCCCAGTTCAAGTTCTCTGTTGTACTTAGATTCCACCAATTTCTTTTGCTCACCTAGCAACCCGCATACGAGAAAAAAACAAAGCCTAAACCACCCCTTGTCTCGAATGTCCCGCCGGAGCTGTGGTCAACACGAGATCATTGTATCCTCAGGATCTGTTCTCACTGATAAGATAGAACGTGGAGGAAGAACTCACATCATCCCCGCTCGAACCTCGACCTATTCTTCGCGGTCGGTCCCGATTGGGTTCTACAGATGAATGGATGACCAAAAATTGGAGAGTTGAAATAAAGGAAGGAAAGAATGAGGATGAGATCGATGCGATAATGCAGGGAAAGGGCAGAAAGAATCAAGATCAATCGACAGATCGGATTTGTGACTGCTACGTGAAGGATAGATCCGCGCAGCGATGTAAATCAAGCAGGGCGGTCGGGGAGGAGTACAGAATATATTGAAGCGAAAGAGAAGAGCCGCAACAGCGGAGGATGCGGACTAAACGAGAAAGAAATGCACAGGCGCGAACGAACGGGCGGGCGGGAGGTAGGAGAAATGAAGAGGCCGAAACACACACTATTAACTAGTTCTGCAGTAGCACCTGTTGAAATAAAGGTAAACCACGGCGATTAGCAGAAGACCCTCGCAAACGCCCAGGGGATTCATTCGCAAACTACACGGTAGTTATACTACAATCTGCCTGGAACTACTTAAACTAAAGGTAGGTGAAACAAACCAACTGGGGAGTATTTTACCAAAATGAGAGAGAACAACACAGAACAAGGCAAATGAAGAGGATAGATCAAGGCACAGTACCTGTTGCCTTAATACGCCAGTCAACGGCGCAACAACGGCATCGGAGATAGCGAGTGATGGACTCGGAATTCCAACAGCACCGCGAGGGCAGCGTACCCGTCAGAGTGAGTGCGGACGAAGAGGTCGGCACCTTATTTGTCTGAGCCGAGGCGCCCAAGCGGTGCACGACGACGGAGGCCGAAGCGGCCGTGTCTGAATGGGTGTCGATAACGAATGTGTGATCATAAAAACAAAACAAGAATAGTGAAGCACGACGCACGTGTGCGATCATGTTCGCGTGCCCAATGTGCGTAGAGAAATTTGGATTAGCTTAGGTGGCGGGAGGGAGTAAGACCCAAGTCCCAAACAATGAGAGGCCTCGAGAGAAGAAAGAAAGAGTAGGACGGAGCACTATAAGAGCTACAGCCGCGACTGTGCTGCCGTCCATCCACGGAGGGTGCAATTATACAGGATCGCGCCGCGGGGCATTGTGCATAGAGATATGCCTGTGGTCGTGCATGTACGCCCGTTGTATGCTCGAGGGCCAGATGCGGCAGAGATGGTCCAGCGGTAAATCGGCGCGCACACGGGAGAGTGCACGTCGTCGAAGATGCGATCTAAAATAAACGCGTCCAACACGAAGTTGGGGGCAGAGTCGACACCAGGGTGGGCCGTCAGACAAACGCGAGTCCAGAAGGGTATCCAGAGGAATGTGCTACTCAAAGGAAGGTAGATGCAACAAAATACGGATGAATAACATACCTTCGGTATTGGTCAACACCGGGGACACCCTCCGTGTTGAACCGAGGCACCAAGCCAGCGTGATTTGTAAACAAGTAGTTCCATGACCGAGATACCCGAAAGCGTTGAAGTTCAACTCGAGGAGTCCGCGGATGTCAGCATACATACATCTCAGGGAAGATACCAATAGGTAGTGGTCATTTTTGGTTCGTTGTCCCGAAGGTGTGAAAAAAGAAGTTTACCGCCGATGGGGTAGTCTCTTATAAACAGACGGTACAACGATATTCGCTCGTACCTCGCGATGTTGTACTAACACAGGGCACGCGGTAAACTCCAGACTACTGGTTGGGTGGGTTTTTGTTTCTCGTGTTACAAGGCAATGTCCGACACGTGGCTTTCTGCGAAAATTCACGCCTGTGCATATTTGTGCTTCATTGGGAGGTAGGGCTTTTTGCTATGCAAAGCCAACCGATGAATCTTTTTATGCCAAGTGATGAATTTCTTTGCAGGAACTAGCATTACTCCCATACAGATACGCATCCTTCCGTGAGTCCAAAGGCTCATTATAATGTTCAGGATTCGAGCAAGATCGTCCCGCTCGTTCCAACTTCCCCCGCGAGTGGAACGATGATATCTAAAGCTTTGGACCCGATGCCGGGTGGTCGTGCACGCTCAACGTATTCATCTTTTTTTGCCCCTCGACAGTGATGTTCTGATACGATCTCTATCTAGCGATCCTAACTGCACTGGAGATACATACACCGATTAGGCCCAGTCTAGACATTAAAAAATTCTCACTCATACTTCGGATTTTTTTAGGTCAGACAACCTCAGACCGCAGGTTTCAAGACGCTCCCTGCATTTATCAACGATAAGTTCAGCTCTGTCCGCTGGGAGCATATTTAGAGTCGAGCCCGGGGGTTAACTACTGCAGTTTGATTTTACGAAGGGTGCAATATTCAAATTCAATCCGCCGGCCGAAAATCAACGCACAATCATCCAGCCGAGTGCCTTGAGAACAAATTATCGCCGGCTTCCTGATCTCACCATCTCGACCTGGACTCTGCGTCACTTCGCCACTTCACACGCGGAGACTAATCTTCATCGCATGGGACCACTACGTACTGTGTTGTGTCAACGGGTACGCCTCTACAGCTCTCACTCTAATTTATGTTCACTCTATCCCGGAACTCTATGCACTCGCCTCATCTTCCTTATCGGGAAGGACTCCTCCTCGCAAGCCAATTTGCTGTTGAGTGATTACGGTGCTGTGGAAAGACAGATAGCCGCGCCGGCTAAATGGATCTTGATGTGGTAGGGGCTCAGAGAGTTTCCCATCTGGTGAAATTTTCGGTTCAGTCGCCGACCTAAGGTAGGGGGTCCCAAAGAAAAAAGAGGACGGGGCACGTTAACAGCCCAATCGATTCTCAGGGGAAGCACGTTCAAACGACTGCAAGTTCTGCCCAGCAAAAGAGTCTTGATGAGAAGGGGATTCGAACCCCTGCCCTGATATTGTTCTTGCAGTTCGAAAGGTTGCCATCAAAAAGGTTCGGGCCCCACGCTGGGGGCGAGGGGCCAGCGAGTGAGGGGGGCAGTGAGTGAGGGGCCAGCGAGTGAGGCGCACAGTGCCGAGTGAGGGGGGCCGGTGGTCCGGGGGCCATATGCCACCGCCGCGAGAGGGGCCAATGCCACCAACCACTCGGCCACCCACCATTGCCAAGCCATGGCAGAATTGAGCTCGCCTCCAATTTCCTTATCGAGCAGCTCAAAAGGGGCAAGTCCGTCGAGGCCCCTCACTGAATAAACCACGGCCTGACTCATGAATAAACAAAGCCCTCCACGCGACCCAATCTGGACAGGAACCACGTTCTAACAAATAACAACCATCAAACGAGGCAGTCAAGGCTCCTAACATTTCGTTTTCGTTGGGGGATTGGTCCAAACTAAACAGAACAGTAATAAACTGTTTTTAAATGGTATTTTAGCAGGTGTTCAATTGCAGCTGTGCAGCGGCAATAAATGCAAGGTACCCAAACACCAAGGGCCTGTGCATGACTTTGACCAAGACTCGCAAATTCCGACAGGCGGAGAGCTCTGACTGCTGTCCAAGTTGGGATACTGCCCACCTCCCCATTGAGCGCTCGGTCAGTAGGTCCTTATTTCTGCATTGTGCTTGGATCTGACCATGAATGTTGGTTTCTCCAGTCTCTTAACGCTTTTCACTCACTTGACTTGTGAACCATCCAAAGTAGCCAGGGGTTTGCAATTTACAATCCAGGTCTGCGGAAAAAGAGGTGGTTTTTACCGGTTAACCCGTTTAAAAAACGGAAATGGTTGGAGCCTTCAAACAAACCCTTGTACGCCACCGACCACTTGGCCACCTGACATGTCTGCCCCAAACCCACACCCAAACAGGCAATTCTTGAGGCCCACGCCCAAACAGGTTGCAATCCTCTACCCAAACCCACGCCCAAACAGGTGATTTCTCGACCAAACTCCTGCCCAAATAGGCAATTCTGTCGACCCACACCAAAAAAGGGAATTCTTCAGGGCACGCCCAATCAGGTAACAATGCGACCCACGCCCAATCGGGTAACAGTGCGACCCACACCCAATCGGGTAGCAATCCAGAATACATGTTGTACCCGAAGCTAGCGCCTTAGACCGCTCGGCCATCTCACCCTTGTGAACCGACCCACTGAATGACCTTCGGGCCCCGGCTGAAAACAGACGTGATAAAATTTCCCACTCCCGACGTGTTGCCCCGGTTTCAAGATGCTCCCCGCATTCCTCAACGACGATTTCAGCTCCGTCCGCTATTTAGGAATCTGAACCGGAGTGGAAATACTTAGAGTCAAATACGTACCACCGAGCAGATAAATTTTGAATTGTCCTGTCAGTTACCTCAGATCTAGACCTGTAACTTGTTTTCAAGCTTTGGACCTACTCCGTGATGCAGATGAGCAGTTCAGCTTTACAAACCGACCCACCCACCGGAGATCACCGAGCGATCACCAAGAGAGTGCCTTGATTGCAAACTTATCGCCGGCTTCCGGCTTCCTCATCCCGCCACATCCGTCACGACTCTGCATCCCTTCCACAGGGACTGCTTCTCATCGCATGAGTCCGCCGTATACTGCGAAACTTTCCCAATACCTCTATCACCTCAATCATGACCACGGTCCTCGCCCCGATCGCAGCTTGCCTCGCAATCCTGTTTCTCCCTCAAGCTTCTGTTGCACTCGCCATACAGTGATTGCGTCATGGAGTACGCGTTTCTATCTCCCGTTTTCGCAATTTCAACCGGCAGCTAGAGCGCCCGGCGCCTCTATCGTCAGCCGCGCAGCCAACAGCAGTGGCACTGTCGGCACCACCGCGGTGCCCAACGGTGCAAACACCCGCTCGAATCTCCGGCTTCCACTTGGCGTGGGTCTAGGTAGGCAGAGAATCTCCTTGTCGCGAGAGTAAATGTTGAGAATGTCGATCCGGCAGGTACGACGCTCTTCATCGCGCTGGCGGTCGCGGGCGTCTACTTCCGCACCAGGTATCAGGTGCGACGTTCGGAGGCTAAGAGGACCGAGCGTGCGCCTGGTGAGAGGCAGCGCGCGCCGATGGACGAGCAGGACGCGCCACGCACGGGCGACTTAGATGGGCAGCCGGGCGGGCGTTTCGAGGTGGGCGTCGAACCGCGTGATGCGCTTATGATGCCGGTGGTCAACACGTCGCGAGTGCCGGAGTAAGGTGGTGTGGGCGGTATTTTAAATCCCTCAACTGTGAATGACAGACCTGGGCTAGATGCGTTATGCGCGCGAAAGACGATAGATAATCAAACGCGGCCTCAGTTTGGCCTTGATATTGCGACACGATTCATATTTATGGTTACAACTAGCAGACAGCCTGTGCTACGCTACGGCCGCGGCAGCGGCTACAGCCCAATGATCCCTCAACCACAATATCTGAAAACCAAAGATGCTCGTACTTTGCTCCAATATCCTTACCTTCATCTTCAGATTTATTTGTTATGAGTGAGGCCATAAAACATCGACATCAAATCGTGAGCATGATATTGGTTCCGTGCATACAATAAATAGCTTATGAGTAGCGACAGCACAAAATATTAGCTTCTCAGTGGTAATACTGCTCAACATATCTGAGCATTTGACTTCTATAACTTTCTCGATATCTGTCTTGGCGTCGTGGCTCATTCACCACGTATTCATGATCAAGGGCCTGGTTCAAAACCTCCGATGGATCTACACAATGAGCGTCAGATGAAAGATATCAATATCAGAACAGCTGGATAATTTACCACAAATAGGGTCAGATTTCAGACGTCGTTCCCCTTCTTCAACTTTCCTTCACAAATTTTGAGCCTGCGATCGACACGGTTCCGAGTGTTTAATAATTTTTGATGTCAGTAGCAAGTTCTGCCGGCGCGCCCGTTGCGCGACGCAACGCCGAAGATTGACTATTTTCGAGCCCTAGCACCGGTCAATAATGATCAGGACTAACCAAGACAAGATACTCGCTTTCGGCTTGTTCTCCTTTGCTTCCCTTTCTCGTCGCTTCTTTTGACCTGGGGAGCGTCGTTCAAATTCGGTAGCAGCCCGCTAATAAGTAGGAAGGCGGCAACAGAGAATCAGTTGAACGACTTATATGCACATATATTTAGATTCACATCTTTGGAAGGTTGTCGCGGGCTAGCTTGAGGGTCAATGCCTCGGTGGAGCTCCGCGGCCTGAAGCTCGTTAGCCTTTGTAATCACGGACTCCATGGTCTGATATCTGAGCGGACCTTGATCAAGAACGGCTCTGGCCTGCTTTGAGATGCAGATTTGGGAAGCAGTGGACGCATTTTGGGTTGCTTGGTGTTCATGGCGAGAGGAAAGGTTGTTTGCGCCTCAACTGGAGTTGTATTCATCATCTCAACAGTTTAAAAATAGCAATTCAACATTTGAGTGGAGAATTCAAGGACCCCCGAAAGTCCCGTTGGAGGAAAGGTTCCGGAAATCCTCGGATCTGGCGATTCTTGTCCGCCACTTTTTAATTTCCCACGCTCTTTGAGGGTGTGGAAAACGGTTTTTACGCCAAAGCGGTCACTTTCGCATTTTTTTGGTCCGCAAATTTTGCCAGATTTTGTCCGCCCGGCCGAACCTATCCTCCAAAGGGATTTTCAGGGGTCCTAGAACTCAGCATCTTGACGGTTTTTAGCGGAGTAGTGGAGCAGTTGACGGCATACGGTGCTCGGGCAGCCAATACGAATGTCCCAAAGACAAATGGTCTTGTCTCGCTCTCACAGGAAGTGCTCAATTCTTATATAGATATAGATGTACTAACTCGACATTCGGAATTTGAAATAGTCGTAAACGGAATTATTCTCGAATCTGCAGGTCTTGGTCAAAGGGATACGCCACCACGACGTACCGAACAATTTGCATTAGCTTTCTAAGCCGACCAATAGTTCCGCCAGTGAGATCTCCGAGGCCTATTATGAAGAGACCGACGCCGTAGAGTACCCCGCCCGCAAGCAAAAACGGCGAGACGATGATAATCCCGAGGCCCTTCCCGATGTCCAATAACATGTTTTGCTTATCCTCCTCAGAGGCCGTTTCGAAGGCTTCGGCCTTCCTGATCCATTCCGCATGCACTTCTGGATCGCTGTGCCCTTCCCCGAGGCCCGGGATCTCGCGCATACGCCGCTTGACAGTCTCCTCATGCCCCCGCTTTTTCGCGCGATTGTATTGCCTAAGCTTTTTCTGAAGCCAATCTGAAGCTTGGGCCGACTTCCCTGCCATTCTTCCTTTGTAAGAGTCACCGAGTCCGACTCGGATGTTGAGCTAATCGATTGCGTGTCAGATTCATTGAACTGAACCATGGTTGAGCTTGGAGAAGCATATATTGTTAGCTTGGCATCGGTGGTCATCGAAATACTCACGGGATGCGCAACACCGGCGCGCGGGTCCTCTCGACGAGCGCTGTTATCAAGATGCGCGAGGTCAAGGTGGCCTTGAAAGTTGATAATTAGAGGCGTGAGCACGAGGCAAGGCGCTTGATTTAGTCCAGTGGTTGAATGGTGCGCGACTGATAGAGAAAGATATGAAGGCGCGGTAAAATAGAACTTCGGCGATAACTTCCTCAACCGTTCGATTATTCTCTCTCCTAGTCCTTCTGCAAGCCCGTCAAACTCAACAGGAGCCACTTCCGACCATGTTCCGGGGATCTACGACAAACCGAAGGAGGCACTGGATGTTGTGCAGGCGATAGTTGTCTGGCGAAGGTCTGATACTTTCCCACTTGCTAAAATTTGAAAAAATAAAAAGCCCGCATGGTTGAACAAGTCTCCTCCTGTTGCATCTAGTCCAGGCAGACGCCGTAACGCGTTATCAATGGCAAGTGAAGGAATGTTGAGTTGAGGTGATGCTGATGCTGCGCCAGCGATGCCGGCCTGTGATTGCCGTTACCGGGTGGAAATTCGGGTCGCAGATTTCTCCGGAGTGGCCGAAAACAAACCAAGTACTATGACCCGCTTCGGTCGGCAAAATTGACCAGATCAGAAAAGTGCACCATTGCTCTATGAGTTCTCATTTGAATCTCCCGAACATAAAAAATGTTTGAGGCAAACGGACTACTGCACGCGAGCGCGTGCAGCGTGCCTCGGATGTGATGGCTACACGTTCGTTCTTCGAGTGCGCCGTGTGACAGCGCCAACACTATGAGCCGCGGGGACGCTCAGCATGCTCCCTGCGCGACGTGCGCACAAAAAACCAGCAGTATCGCGGTAATTGATGGGATAAATCCCTTGCCTCGTTGTCGGGACAACTTGAACCTGATCAAATATATACGGGACACTCGCAGTCGCGCTGAGAAAGGATAAGGATGATACGGTAGAGTGGAGATGCTGGCCTAGTCCAGCTGCCTTCGACCCTCATGGCCAATGCCGGCGGCTGTCATCGAGTGGTGCCGCAGATCGATGAAGGGGACAGGAAGGATGAGGGCGAGCCTGAGGACGAGACAGGCTGGTCGGAGACGTTACTGTCCATACTCCCTCGAGTGTTTACATCTAGTCTTGAAAACAGCCGTAGCCCGTCCACGCCGCCGATGCACATGATGCGAGAGAGCGGAAGCGAGCAGCAACTACTATTTGAGACAGACTTTGAAAAACGACTGCGAATAATCGGTCTTTGGGAGATCGCGATTAGAACGCAAGTTAGTATGCAACAGGCGCGACGCCATCGCGCGTCGTGAGGTCCAACACGAGAGAAAAGAAGGACGGAAGCAGGCGGAAGTTGGGTGGAAGCGAATTGTCTCGGCCGACGTCCCACGGTGATTTCACGGTGCCAATCATCAGATCTTCGGGCAATCACTTTGGGGTCGTTCAACTTCGAAAACTGATAGTTTAAACCTATGAAAACAGCTTCTGCTGTGCCAAAAATGTGCGAAATCGATTCAGAGGACGGGAAACGGCCGCCGAAGCAGAGCCTCCAAAATTTGTTCTTGTTTTTATTCAGCCGACTGTCATCAATTATGCAAACAGCTGTAATTGATGAGATGATTCTAATCAATCGCACGCCTATATAAGGACATTGGGAGTTGTCGTAAGCCAGCAGGCTTACACCCTTTCCCTCTCTTATCCAGTATTCAGAGCGCTCTCATCATCCTTGGATCCTTGCATTCTCCTTTGTACTCCTCCATTGCTCGTCCGGGAATGTTGAGCTGGCTAAACCTAATACGTCTCCTTTACTCCACCATACCACTACCCCCTCTGGCAAATACCTCAGGGCAGATAACTTGCCTGAAGAACGCCACTTCCACTTTTGAAGACCTTATCGCGTGTTTTGACGCGTACACGGTCTCCGAGGGATACTACTCAGATGACACATACGCCGCTGCCCAACCCAACCTCGAAGAACTCTGTGGATGGGAGGACCTCATATCGTCCCTGCTGTCGGTCGACGGAAACTGCACCTCTGTCGTAGTTCCACCGTCCATCGCTGGAATTTACGACGTATCACTGTTCACGGACCCGAACGGTCCGCAATATTGCGTTGCGTCGGAACACACCTATGTAGACGGCGTGTATGCAAAAGGATGGGGGCTCGTGATCGTTCCAGCCACTCAAGGCGCAATTAAACGCGATATCCACTTTGCGGCCCCGCATCCGGCATATGATCTGTTCACGCCTGAACAGGCTGGGGCGTTGTTCAAGTCAACCGAAGCGCGCAGCCTGTTGATCTCCGGGCGTGTTCGTACAGCCAACCTGACGCCGTCGGACTGCGTTATTCCAGCATCCAATTCTACGATCTATTACAAGACGGACCCCGCACATGATGTCGTGAGCAGTGTGGCAGGCGCTGTATTCCATAGGCTAATCTATTCCTTCAGGCGGAGCCCTTTTTTTCGGCGAGCAAGGCAATCAGAGCTTGGCAGGAGGCCAATGGTGGATGCCCGGCCCAGTCGTGCGCTTTCATCCAGATGCACGGAAAGACAGCGAACACCTGCCCGACAGACACAATGTTCTTGTCCAGTGGAATAGGTATGCTCTCCGCGGATCACCGTATCCTTCTGACCAACATTTAACTTAGCTCGAAGCACCTCTTCCCTCGCCTGGTACACCGATGCCGTTGACCGTCCCATAAAACGACTCAAGGCCGAGCTAATGGCGTCCTTCCCCACATGGAACGTCTCCCTTCCATCTGACAGTGCGTGCAGTCTGACTGCCACGGTCAATGTTTTTGGCCGGCTCGTCAACGGCATTCCTGAGCGGCTGGTGTGCACGAACGCTTCCACGGCTGATCTCACCACAGGGGAGTTCATTCATATAGAGCAGGCGAAAATTTCTCGGGGTGCGGCAGCGTATTCGGGGTGGACCGCTGCGCTGCTTGCGGCCTTTGCCCCTGTTCCTGATGTATGAGTTGGAATTACCCGACGTCGATCACCTCCTATAATAGCTTGGTCTAGACGATCACCGTCGAATTTTCTGTTCCGGACTGAAACACCGGACTCAGGCGCAGAAAGAACGTAAGCCCGGGAGTCTACCAAATCCCATAGACTTTCAAAGACTTTGTAGACTTTGTAGACTTACGGCTCCTCTCGGTAGACCAGGGGTAATATATTTATGATTCACACTCCGCTTGGATCAACTCCCCGGCATTCGTTCTACACTTGGAGCTCCCTCGATGCTGAGGCTCACCCGACCTGCCTTCAGTGTCCTTAATTGAATACTGAGATGCAGCAAGCCGTTAGCGACACTTATCCGTCGCTGTAGAGGAGTTAGGGCAAAGTTAGGGCAAGCGTAGCGCGCCCCAACTCCGGATATCCGCCGTGCCGTCCCGCCAAAAGAGGTTAGAGTTAGGTGAGGATCTATAGAAAGCGAGAACGAGGCTTTAGAGTGCCGACCTGAGATGCGCCGGGCTCGGGGGATCCCCCGAGCCCGGCGGGGGGGGGGGGAGGGGCATCGAATCGGTCCCCTTCGCGCACATGAAGGAGTGCCTGCCGAGGGTGCCGTAGATTGATCCGAGGCCGGCACTGTAGAGACGGCATATTTGCCGAAAGTCTAGGAAATCTATTCCGGCGTCTACCAAGTCCACCAAGTCTACGAAATCTACCGTATACACGTTCGTTCTCCTCAGGCGAACAGACCGTTCTTGCTCTCCTTCCGTCGCGGAAATATTGGCGAAAATATGGAGTAACGATTGCATATGGGCCTGCAGCCGCACAAGTGTGCTAGATGCTGATCATAGCTTGCTGCAGGATTCACGAATGTGGCTGGAATCAAAGACGTACGACCGGTGCATCCTAAGTTAACAGCGTGGAGTGAGAGGGTTACAAAAAAAAGGGGGACGCCAAACGGAAGCTGATCGTGTCCCACGCACGGAGGGGAAGTGCTGAGAGGATACTGGGTACAACGGAGGCGTCCTCTACGAAGAGGTCAAGATCCCGGAGCTTTTTGGTGTGTACTAGCGCTCGTTCGATTCCGGAAAGGGAAACATTCCCTGGAAGAAAAGCGTGGAGTGTGAATATTGTTTGAAAGATGATGGAGAGACCTTACATAAATGGAGGGAGATGCATTCAAGTTCGCCGCCCGCACGTTGAAGGAACGACTCGAGATCGACTAGGTTAGTTTCGAACTGAACTGCCAATCTTAGTGATTTGAAGGCTGGCAGCATGGGACTAGAGAGCAGCCGGTCAAGTAATGTGCTGAGGCCGGCGAGTACGTCGATATTCAGAGTGTGCAAACACGGCGGCAGTGAATGATATGAGGGTCCAAATGTACATTTAATCATCCGCAACTTTTTTCGCAAAATCTCGACTCGCCGCAACTTTTTTGTCCGTTTGATGAGCATGCTGCAACTTTTTAAGTCCTTTCGAGAGGTCAAAAATAGTTGCGGCAAGGTTCGTTCTGCCGCAACTTTTTTTCGAGTCCCCCCCCGTTTTTTTTTGGCGTCGCAACTTTTTTTCTCAAGCGCCGCAACTTTCTATCATTCGACTGATGTGCGTATTCCCTGTGATGTGCCAACATCTATAAACTGAACTGAATTATCTCCGAATCTTATCGCACAGCCACATACGGACTTCTTAATCAAATCCGGTGGTCGTGAGACGCATCGCGAACAGCCGATACAGTTGTCAGCTTGTTTTAACTCAAGTCGAGGAACAAGAAGTGGGAATTCATCATGTCTGGTATCAGGAATCAAGCTAGATACTAGACTGAATTTAATCTGAACTGAACTCGACATAGGCCCCAGCGCGTAAATTGGCGCTTAAAGTCGCCCGAGACGGGGCGCCGGTTTGCAAAGATATCAAAGCTGAGACCGCCTCGTCAATCTTCTCCTCCTCCCGGTCCACCCCTCCCTTGCCCCACAACCACGTCACCGACAAATCTTGGCAAGCATTGCAGATACCATCGATAGTAGCGGATCGGAGCTGATGCAAAAGATCGACACAACCGGATGGCGCCTCCGGCTCTCGCAGCGGTGGAGAGGCGGACGCCGAGATGATTGCTTCGGGGATCATTGGCGAGTCCTACACGAGCCGGTGAGAGGTTACTTGAAGGACATCGACTGGGATTTGATTCAGCAACTCACATTTTGCTGAAAACATGAGTATTTGCTTCGCACCGGCGGCGCGGAAGCGTATTGCTTCGGGGGCTCGGAAAAATGCATTTACGGTACTAGGCAAGCCCTAAACGAGCTGGTAAGAGGTAACTTGGAGGAAATCGACCGGGGTTTGAGTCAGCAACTTACATTTGACTGAACCCCCAGATTTCAGCTTCGGGAAACGGCAATGAACAGGTATGTTCTGGGGGCCAAAGGCACTACTTTGAAAGTACTTTGGGGTCCTAAACGAGCGGGTGAGTAGTTACTTGAAGGAAATTGGCTGGGTTTGGACTCGGAAGCTCACTTTTTGTTTTACTGAATTCCGAGATTGGGCCTCAGGACAGCGTCGAAGAGGTGTTGTGCCCCAAATGCTTGAACGAATGAAGAGCGAGGAGAGTGGATTTGGGATGCACAGAGGCCTTGAAGTGCGAAGGAGTAGTTGAGAGTCGGTGCGATGGAGGTTGATAAGTGATCGGCCCGATTTGGAGTCGCGGCGGTCACGTGAAATGACGCGTTGCGGCCGAACGATGGTTGGTACATCGTAGGGAATATGCACATCAGTCGAATGATAGAAAGTTGCGGCGCTTGAGAAAAAAAGTTGTGGCGCCAAAAACAAAAAAAGGGGGGGGGACTCGAAAAAAAAGTTGCGGCAGAACGAACTTTGCCGCAACTATTTTTGACCTCCCGAAAGGACTTAGAAAGTTGCGGCATGCTCATCAAACGGACAAAAAAGTTGCGGCAAGTCGAGATTTTGCGAAAAAAGTTGCGGATGATTAAATGTACATTTGGACCCTCATAGTGAATGAGACAGCATTGGTGCGAAGGGGTGGTCCACTATGAGTAGGAGGTCTCTGTAAATCGCTAGCCATTCCAACGAGGGGATACACAATGAGATGTCGACAATTTCCGACAAGCTGAGCCTGAATGTCGATAGTGCTTCAACCCTGATATCAAAACGGGAAAGTGACGGCGCGTTGGAGCTCCAAAATGGAGATGGGAACGGAGGCTCGGAGGAAGCTCTATCGTGCTCCCTCGAGCGTAGGGATTCGACATTTTGCCCTCGACACGTATACGATTGGGCAGTGGTGCATTCTGGTCAGAAGCGCGTCGTCAAGAGGTGGTCGACGGCTCGGAAGCGTAGTTGTAGGTGGCGAATAAAGGAGAGGACCGGAGACAGAGACGTGTCTACGATGCCTATGAAGCGAGGAAGATTATCTGCATCGACGACCACGCGGGAGAAGAGGTGGAATCTGCTGCGATGCAGCCAGCTTTTGCAGACGAGGCCACAAGCTTTCATGGCGCCGGCCCCATCGTCGGGACCTGTGTGCCATACCTCATCGATGACCTTGTCGACTAGCTCCTGGGGGAGCATCACATGCGGCTGAGCAAGCTCGAGCAAGATGTGGTGGTCGGTGATCGGTGGGAGGAACTTGGAAGTAATTGGGAAGTCAAGGGCTTACGTGAGATATGTGCGTGTATTTTGGACTAAACTTCTGCCCTTTTCCGTTCCGTCCATGTCGATTCTTCCCGACGAAATCCTCTCCGAGATTCTGTCTCCGGCGCTCAAAGTACCCGACGACTTATTCCCGGACACTTCAGAGATGTCTCCATTTGCGGACTATTCCCCTTCAACCTCTGCGTACTTGTTAGTATGCAAAGACTGGCTGCGTGTCTCGACTCCTTTGCTCTACAACGTCGTCGTTCTCCGGTCGAAAGGCCAGGCGAACGCGCTTGAAAAGATCCTCCGTAGTAACTCTCAGTTTGGTCGCTTCATCAAGAAGCTCAGGGTCGAAGGGGGATACGGCATGGCCATGCACGCCATTCTCAAATCCGCGCCAAACATCACTGATATCGTCCTCTCTCTATTCATCTGGTCATCCGATAACACGCAAGGGTTGTGCAAAGGGCTTCCTCTGCTCGATCCACACCGCGTCATCGTGGTGGCTCCTGCCTACGGGAAACCGCTCAAAAATAAACACCTGGGCGCGTTGACGACAGTGCTCTTCTCCTGCATTCGGACGTGGAAGAAACTGGTGAGATTCCCTATGTTATTGGACCTTTAAACTTTTACTCAACGTGAACAGACAGTATTCGGCTTCCCATATTCCGATTCGCGCTCGACCGCGGAGTGCGCGCTCGAATTTGCTGAAGCGCTGACGCACTCTCAAACGATCCACACCGTGCTACTCCCGGTCATGAATATGTCTACAATCCCGGAATTTCTCACGCCACTACGCAAAATTCCCTCCTTGCAGATTTTACAGTTCAGGGGAACGAGCGGCTGGGCTGCTGAAACAACCATCAATTCGGACCCCCAACTCAAGCACTGGTGCGATTCCCCACGCAAGCTCCAAAGTGAGTAGATGGGCTGCTATTCCTTTCAAGCACCCTCACGCCGTATTTCTACGCCAGGGATAAAACGAGTTCTCTCGCTCACACAGTCCCCGATATCGCGCCGTCATTGAACCCATCCTTCACCCCTCTGCAATCAGCCTCGGACGAGACTCGAGATACCGTCTGGAGGCGCATCCTCTTCTTCGCCATGTACATCGAGGACCTTCAAAGCCCGACATTCCCTCGTTCGCCCACCGAATCCCACCCATCTCGACTTCCAATATTAATGGTTTCGAAAGTCTTCAATGTCCGTACAAAGTTCCCCTATCCTGTATCACGGGCTAATTATGCTACCAGCGACTCGCTCTGCCCTATCTTTATGATTGCGTGGGTTTGACTCCCAACAGAGCACCTTTGATTGCACGACAACTCCAACATCGTCCACAGCTTGGCTCATTCATCCGTTACATTTTCATTCTTCGCGATTACATTCCGAAAGAGGCAATGCTCACCATTCTCTCTTGCGCTCCCAAAGTGGAGAAGATCAGAGGGGGCGGGTCGGAAAAGATTCGTGCCGCCATTTCCGGTGAGGGATTTGAGATGGCGGCCCAGACTGCTGGCTCCTCTCTCCGGGAAGCCTCAATCTTCTTGTACGGAACCTCCCCCGTATCTACATCCGTCTTCGCACATTTTACAGAGCTTCGTGTGTTGGAGTTGAACCTTTCTCCGTCAGTCACATTCTCTCCTGACCCGACATCGCAAATTGTGCTGGACAAGTTGCATACATTGAACATCGTCACCCGCAACGGGTCTTTCTTGGATGCCCTTTCCATCATGAGGCAAGTCTCACTGGTGCTTCATTTTGCCAATTATCTTAGCTGTGTGATGTAGACTTGAGGCGCTTCACACCCTCTTATTACTCAGTTATATCCCTGATTTTACAGGCGTCATCAAACTCTTCAACGCTCACGGAAGTCGCCTCCTTCACCTCACAATTGGGTATTTCAATATGGAAAGCTTCAAGTTATACGAGATCTGCAAGAACCTCATCGATATCGAGTTTCGTGGGGTGCGCGCAATCCTGACCAGTTGAGCTATTGTCATCATGTGTTGATTTTATATCTTGAAGCTCTGCAATATCGCTCACCTCACGTGTGAAACACCACATGCGTCGCTAGTCAAGATTGTTGCGGAGGACTTGACTGGGTAAGTTGTCCGTCTTTCACCTGTTGCTTATTTTCAGCTTCTCAATCTAGAGAGCCTGAGAATATTAATTGCGACATGTTCCCTGCGCTTCGTGGAATTCAGCTCCGCGAAGCTGATTGGCCTAAAACTGAGTGCGTCAGAGTGGCGGAATCGAAACCTCACTAACATCCTGAAAATTGCAGGCGAGACATATCCAAGAGCAAACTAGTCACATGGGCCGAAATTTTGTTCCAGAAAAACATTGCGCTGGCTGATTCGAGTGGAAAGCACTGGGTCCCGCGGGTGAAGAGCTCGGCGGCCCGAAGGAGAAGGTGATCATCAGGTTTTGGGGGAGTGCGATAAATTATTACTGAGTCTCCATTCCCCTCTGCGTCGGATCCGGTGGAATGGACTTACTTAGTATTTATTGTAATCTACAGTGGAGCCGTCCCAAATCGTGACAGGAGAGAAGTCGAAGTTAATAATCTAAGGGCGTGATGCGCGTAATGCTGGTTGGTCCCTAGCGTTCTAACCCTTGCGAATGCGAATGAATGTGAATATGCGAAATAATCTGAGGGGCCGTCGGTGACGAACGATGGTGGTACGAATATGCTCAGGCGATGAGACAGCTGCCGCTGGAGCCCGTGCTGCTGTCCTCGTTGACTGGCGGGAGGTCCGTGTCCTCTCTGAAAACGACGCAGCTGCCACTGGAGCCCGTGCTGCTGTCGCCGTTAACGGGCGGGAGGATGATCTCCTCAGCCTTGGTCGAAATGGTGGTAGCGGTGAAGGCGCCCATTGAAATTGGGGAGGATGAGCGTGGACGTTCAAAGGAAGTCGGTTTGCTTGCGAGGTGGGCAGCGAACTGGGATAAATTTCGCGCTTTATAGAATGAGGGTGGCGATGCGATGCCCAGATCGGGACGTGCGACCCAGGTCGGGGAACAAAAACCTGCTTGGGCACGGGCGACTTGAAAGTATGTTCAACAATAAGGACGACGATCGGAGCACATATGGGAGGAGCGACCCACAAAAGAAGAGAGTCAGATGCTATGAGGATCAGGTCCGAGATTCCGAGACGACGACGCCCCCGCGAAGTGCGCAATTTAGATCCCGTTGTGTTGCGCAAGAGCCATTCCCCGATCGGCGTACTCGATCGGGGAGCACTCCCCCGAAGCGTCGACGGGGGAAGGGAGGGATGAAGGGGAGGAGGACCCAGGGGCGGGCGCGGCGAGCGGCGAGAGCGGGACGTCGTCGTATTCCTCTCATTTGTCACCGGAGACGTCGGCGAGCACATGCGCGCGGAAGGGCAGCGGGGAGAGCAGGGCCGCGAGGCGCGAGCGCGAGCTTGAGCTCGAGGACCCGGGCGACGATGAGGGCGAAGGGGACGCTAGCGAACAGAAACAATCAGCGGGGGAACGAAAGGGGAGAAGGGAGGACGTGCGTGAAGGTGACGCGGAACGCACGGGGAAAAGCCCGGGCGAGAGGAGCGGCGAAAGGGAAGCTGCGAGGTGGGTGCAGTCGCCGCCCGGAACTGCGAGCGAGGTGGACGAAGGAGAGGAAGTGGGAAGGGGAGCGAGGGGACGATGTGCGGCGGCGGGGGTGGACGCATGGGGATGGAGATCGTACGGCGAAGGCGCACGATGCGGTGCTGGTGTGGGAAGCACGACGGACTCGCGGCACGATTGGAACGTCGACGCTTGGGTCGAGGAGGAGGCAGGGGTGGGGTGATGAAGGTCCCCGCATGCGCGGCGTAAAAGTCGTCGTCGTCTTCCCAAAGGTCGTCCCCTTGCTCTCGGGCAGACTCGGCGGCGCTGCAGACTCAGCAGGCGGCGGAACGGGCGAGACTCTGCGCTTCGTGATAGTCAGCGGCTTGATGTTCTTGCACTGCACGAGGCATGGGTGCGACCCGAGCCACGGCGCGAGTACCACGCGGTGCATGCGCGCCTCTAGCTCGTGGGCGGGAGCAAGATGGCCTTAATAGAGCACTCGACGAGGCCGGGCGCGTGCGTGAGCGAGAGCGGGAGGGTGGCGGGCCCGACGAGCGCAAGGAGAGAGGGGAGCGCTGGCGGGTTCTCCTCCTTCAGGATGTCCTCGAAAACGGCTTTCGCGCTGCCCATGCTCGATTGGGAGTCGTCGACGCAGCTGTCGCACTGGCACGCCGCGGAGAGCTCGTCCGGCAGCGCATGCGAGATCCTAGTGGGGCCAAGGTTGACCTGCGATTTTGTGGTGCTTTTGGATTCAAATCTGGGGCGTCGAATACCTCTGTGGAATGGACGCGAACGCAAGCTCAAGGAGAAAGCAAGAAGCGAGTCGGATTTGGCATGGGATCTGCATGGGATGCCGGGATCCCGAGGATCCACGGTCACGAGCTGGCGCTCGTTTTCTCTTTCCACCGTCATCTCTCCCTTTCCACGTACGTCGCATTCATTCGATGCGGTTTGTATTGCCTATTGTGTAAGAGATGAGGTCTCTATGCCCATCTCTGACCGCCAATATTAATTGACTGCACTTCCAAACTTCAGGGCCCAGGCTTGCGTTAACAACGCCTCATGGTTTTTCTGGTCAGCTCTCCATCTCGTCTGCATCAGGCCTCGGACGTCAAAGCCTCTGAGCTGGACTTGACTTTATTTTAATTTTAATTTCTGTCGACGACCCTTCAAGACCTCCGGCTGTACTGATTTGATCTTGCATCCGGGCCCTCGTTTCAAAGTATTTTACATGAACATCCTTCAACACGGTCTCTGGGCACGCTCGCTTCCTCATTTCTCCTTCTCGGCCTCTCATGTGAGTCTAACGTTGTAATCTAGAATCATACAAATCGAGACTCCAGTTGCCTACCAACACTGATTCTTTTTTTCTGATTCCCTTAATTCCGTCTTGCAGACCCGTTCCGCCTTCCTCTGGCCCGACAGGCATGTATCCTGTCTATCAATCTGCGTTAATTCTGTTGTGAACAGCGGGTGCTGTAATGCCGTCTGGGCAGTGCTTTGTACAGCCCTGGCAACATGCGCAGCTCTGCGGGCGCCAAATCCCACACCGTCATCCGAGTCTCTGCTAACGCTTGCAGGCTTCAAACACCGGCTCGACGTGCCGGTACTGGTTTTTCTCCTTCTCGTCTGCATCGGGCCCCGGACTTCAAAGCCTTGGAACTGACTTGGCTTTGTTTTCTGTCGACCACCCTTCAAGATCTCCGGCTGTACTAATCTGATCTTGCATCCGGGCCCTCGTTTCAAAATCTTCAGGTTGGTCTCGGTTTGATTTACATGGATATCCTTCAACACGGTCTCTGGGCAATCCCGCGTCCTCATTTCTCCTCGGCTTGATTTCTTTGGCCCCCTTCATGTGGATGACCCAATTTGCCTGTAATCTAGAATTAAACTAGTCCCAGGTGATTCTCTTTCTCATACTGGAACATTGGTACGTCTTTTATCCTCTTCGCCTCGATCGACTTTGACTTCGCCGACGCTGTCTATTCACTCCAGGTACTTGAATGTATACGTTTTATCCGTGTTTTTGAATGTTATCCTTAAGCTCGTCAGGCAGATTTTCACGCCGCAGTTTAACCTCTAACCATATTGACGTACAGATGCAACGCCTCTGTTAAATCGGGAGCTCGTGACCATCTCGCAGTCCTTACTTCAAGCAGCTTATCTCTCATTGCCCTGAAACTGCGCGGCCTCAATTCAATTCGTTCCGGGGTAGCAAGTCTAATCGCAACACGTCTAATGGTCTTGCAGACTTCGGCTTCACCTTGTTCGCAGTCCCAGTAGCGCCTGATTACTGGTCCTCTATCTCAACTCATATACTCATATCTTTCCTTGCAGATAGCGTCGCAAGTCTCCGCATCAAGTGAGTCGCATTAGCATTCCTTTCGCTCGCTCACGTTCCTGACCAATGTTACAGTTCTTCCCCCCCGTTTGATTTCGTTTCCACTTGAATTCTCGGAATGACGTGGTCTGACTTTCAAGTTGAATTTCTGCTTAGGCAAGTCCTTCTCTTCGAATAAAGCGCGCTCATTGGATTCTCTTGAACCTTGTGCATCGCAGTTGCATCCCATCGTTAGTTCGGTAAGTCCTTGCCTCGCTCCTTCGAGTTTCCTCTATCACCATACCCCGCAGATAGCATCGTTATTGAATCGAGTTTGCGTTCACCCGAGCGTTGGCTGTCAGTAAGGGTGCACACTGCTCCTGCGTTGAATTTTACTCCTCGATACCATCCCCAACATTTTGAAGGTCTTTTATTCAACACTACATTGCCCCGGACAAGGTAAGATTTAATCACACTCGAGGCTGGCTTCATTGTCACTCGCGGGTTACTGTCGCTGCGAATAAAGGTTTAATTGAACTGGACCGCGCTGCTGCGGGCTCGCGCTTGCATCGTTCGAGTTGAACGACACACCCAAAACCATTCAACAGCTCCTGGCAGGTAATATATTTAACGCGACACTGTCCGGGACTTGGATGCGAGGGAAGCCTTAATTAACCTCGAGCTACCTTCATATTATTTATCCTCTGCGTAGCAATTCGATTCAGCGATGCTAACCGGGATTCAAGGATGGGGACGAGAAGGTAAGAAGTGGTACTCTCCTGAGCCCGCAACGTCCTCGAGTGAGAGAAGGAAGTACACCGGCGCAAGGTCCGTTTTTCATTTTCCGTTGAGTCTCCTTCCTTGCTTGCATTACAGCCACCCACCTCCCAGATCCGTTGTCAAATGCTTCGTGAGCCTCGGAACGGTCGACGCTGTACTGTCCTGCATACACTCATGGCAGTTTATTTCGCTTTACTAACCCTTATTGTCAGGTTTGGTGCAATCCATCGCTTTTCAAAGCATGCGCGAACACGCAACGCGCCGCATCGGACTTGAAGAGCAGCGAGATCAGAAAGTCAGCTTGGATTCATATTAGCTTGCCACGCAAGGAGGTACACTCACCTCGTCGAGCAAGGCAAGTGCAGTGGCTTGCTTGCATTCGGGGAGAAAAGGGAATACATTCATTTCGACTTGCATGTATGACCGGACACGGCGTGTACGGTACGCTGCACCTGGCGCGACGCGCGAGGAGGTGTGAGTAAGGCACAACGAAGCTACGGCACGCACCATCGGTAGATCGAGGCGCCGCGCGGGCGTGGGCGCTTTGAGCACGGTGCACGCAGAGCGCTACCGTCGTGTACGTCAGCGAAAGTGAAGGGGAAGGATGTAAGCGGGGCGCACCTACGTGATTCCCAAACACCCTGCACGCCGCCTTGAAGCTCCGCGCGACCATCGCCGCACTCTTCTCGTGCAATGCCAGCAGCGCGTACATGCGCGGCAGGTCCTCGTCCGCGTCAAAGTCGAGCAGCGCCTGCCGGAGCACAAATGGCATGGGTCGCTACGACAGAATGTGTGAATGCGTGGCACACGGACGACCCGGAAGCGACAGAAAGGTTTTAAATCAGGGACGAAAATCCACGTGAGCAGCTGGGCCGCGGGGCGGCGCGGATACTGGCGGGAACGAGTGGAAGCCAATATTTGAACGAATTATTGAACGAATCAGAACATAGACAAACAACGCGTTCGCGCTCCATACAGCGAGGTACGAGCGTTCGTATGGAGCGTCTGTCTACGAGAGACTACGTTCGCGCCAACGATATCAACCTCTTTCGACGCGTCAAACAACCGACACACGGGCAGCATGGCTCCGAGTTTTGAAGGAATACAAGATTCAAACGAAGGTTGACCGACGTCCCAAACAGAAGGAGCTAGGAAAGTGAGAAACAAAAACGGCTCTTGGCTATTGGGTCTTGCTTGCGTATCTGTTCAGCATATGATGCCTCAGTGGAAATCCTAATGAGTGCCTGTAGTTGGGATTAACTCGCCCGTCGACTCGCATATATAGACCGGCATTAGATCCGAAAACCACGGTGAACTGGAGGTCTGGTGCAACTGGCAGCCTTGTCGGAGTGCTAGAAACTGAACGAAGGAAAAGGAATTTGGGGGAATAAGAAAGAGAAAGAACAAAAAATAAAAGAACAAAAACATAGATACAACTGTAACGACCCAACCACGAATCGAAGGGGCTGCCTGCAGAGAACTCTTCACCTAAAACGCGGGAAGAGCAGTCGTGGTCCATCCGCTATCAAGGCTTGCATGCCCCCACCTTGAAATCAAAAATGAGACGGTGTTGAGGTGAGCTTCGAAGTCACTCGCACATTGATATCCTGTGCCGACAGCCGCAGGAGAGGATGGGTTCACCTCTTCAACTGGAAGCCTGTTAACGCGGTGCAGACAAAATTTATGAAGTCTGACGACCACCCAAAGGATAGGGAGTTGAACGGACAGAGGCAGGAAAAGGGAAACGAAGAAAAGCTCCTCGGCTGCATCTGACGGCAAAATTATTATGTATGTCCCAGGAGATTTAGACCACACCATTGCATTGCAACAGGCTGTGAGGTAGTTTATTAACTAGATTCAATATGCGCATGACATTACCATGATTTATATACGCACCATGTTGTGGGTCGGGGATGTGTGATATATAAAACTGCCTTACATTTAGACAAAAGATACTCTATGTTCACAATATTTACTTGCTTTTACTCTCAACTGTTCCAATCTCCTCAAGTCCCTCCATAGCCTTGCATGCCTCGAGCCAAGCCTTGTCCCCCTCGTAGAGCTGACTCTTCAAATACGCCCACGTCATCCTCTGCACCGCCGCTAACCGTTCCGGACTCTCATCCAACGTCTCGCTGGTATCCCACCCACTTATACCCCCAAGCCCATGCTTCGCGCCCTTCATGATAAATAGATCTTTCGGACCCGGAGCAAGCGTGTACGGGTCGGCATGCCAGGTGGCGTCGCGGATTGTCAAATGGGGGCCCAAGTCCTCATCGCCGTATACCACGAGGGCGGGCGTCGCCATTGTGCTAAAGTCTCCCCCATAGAACGGGATGCGGATCTTCCCCGCCTCCGAGATATCCGCTCCGCCCTTCCCAATTCCTGCAAGGACGACGCCCGCCTTGATACGCGGCTCAGGCTTGTACCACGTCGCCCCGTCACGTGGATCTGTGTTGCTCGCGCCGAGGAGCATGCTCGCCGTCCACGCGCCGAGCGAGTGGCCCGCGACCGCCACCCGCGTGCGGTCGAGGCGGCCCTGCAACCCCGGGACAGCCGCCTCGACGGCGTCGAGGTTGTCAAGGATGCGTACCATGTCCTCAGCGCGTGCCTGCCAAAACAGATCCTGGCCTGCGGGCGCCTGGAGCCCGAGGAACGTCGAGCTCAGGTGTGTCGGCTGCAGGACGGCAAAGCCGTGCGCGGCCCAAAATTCGTACAGGGGCGCGTACCCTTCCAGCGACGAAAGCGAGTTGCTGGCGCCGTGGCCGTGCGAGAGGAGGATGATCGGAAGGGCGGCCCCAACTGAGGGAACCGTCACGCGGAGCTGCAGCTCAACGGGGCGGCCTAGAGCTGGCAAGACAACGGGACTGAAGGACAGGACAGGCGTAGAGTCGTTTATAGGAATATCGGCGGCGTTGCCAATGCGGGCATGGTAACCTGTATGCATTATGTTCGTTTCGGTGCGGGGTTTGCGAGCTGAACTTGGTGGTTTGCCATTTAAACTTGGTGGTTATAAAGGCAGTGGCTGACGTGATGGATAGTTGTAAATGACGGAAAATTAGCCGGCCAGGAAGTCAGCATCGTTACATAGTTATAATTATCATTAACTCGGAAACCCATCCGGGCATTAGGCAACACAGCTTACTGTACTAATCCGACCAAGTGTTTGGAGTAAAAGCGGGTTCCAAGGGTAAGGAGGTTTTTCAGAGGCCTCTGCGCTCAGTCGGGATCTACCCCATTCGGCACCGCCGATCCTTCCTCCCTTCCTTGAGCTCCGCTCGCTCATTCCCACTGAGCTCCGCTCGACCCTCTTTTCGTTAGCTCGGCATTGAGCTCCTGACTCGGTGCTACAGTTGTAGCGGAGGCTGAGTCAGGAGGGGAAAATTTAATGCCGGATTAATTGGCCGTCCGGAGCTTCGCTCTTCCTTCCACTACGAGCACCGTTCCGCCCTAACCATCCTCGAGCTCCGCTCGCATTTTCTCTTTTCCCCCTTTTTTCTTTTAATTCTTAGAACGGTCACTTACGAGTTAAAATTGCCATATGCACGGTATATACAGTGATTAGCCCACGCGCTCGTCACCATAAAACATATTGGGGGCCGCTTTGCGGCTCGCCTTGGCGCTACCTTGGTTCGATCAACGCAGCAGAAGGGGTTGTTGTCACCCATCACCTAAAGGCTATGGTGTTCATTGAACTTCATTCCGACAAATACCATCAATAACTACCATAAAAGGTCTGCCGTGGAATGCCGGCCGAACTTTTGGGGTGTTTTTAGGCCTATTTGGGCCAGGAAATCCCGCCGTCACCGTCACTCATGTTGAACTCAAGTTTCAAGTAAATGACTCGAGTCAATGTTTATTCAACATCACAATCAAGGCAAGTCCTCTCATCCACATTAGCATAGCATCGTTTCGAAGCATCGAGGCCGAGCCTCCCATGCATTCATACATTCATTCATCCCCCTTCTCGTGTTTTCAATCAGCGCTGATCTATCCCTTGATTTTTCACCAGTTGTGTGTTCAATCCAATCCCATTCCCAACGGCTTTCTTGTTCAATTGAGAGGTAAGCATGGTCCCGAGTCTTATTCATTTTCTACGCATTAACTTGACTTCAATGGTAAACTGGGCGGCGGTTTCTATCCAAGATCCGAGGACGAGTCGAATTCAAAGCAAAGGTCAGTTCTTCAAGTTGAATTCCAGTTCCACTGCACATACTAATTACAACTCTGCGCTCGTGTCAAATCCTCGTCCCGACCCACGCCGGCTTCAACGCACACCTCCAGCTGCGGAAACATCAACGCGTAATCATCACTCGCTATTCCGCAGCGCGGAGCTAAATATTTCGCGCAAATCAAGGCAGAAACGAAATCTATTGAGGAAATAAAGAAACTAAGTACCGACTAGCTATCTACTCAGGTTCGCGGTTCGTGCGAAGACTCAGCGGTGCGCGGCGCGGGGGCCCCGGGCGCGAATACCGCGAGGGCGTGTGCCGCGAGCAGGGGACTCCGCTGGCGCTGCCGCGTCCGGGGACGCCTCGCCCGATTCGCAGAGCGCCACGGGCAGTACATTTTCGCACGGCCACCGCCCCAGCATCTCGCGCGTACGGTGACTTGGCATCTCTCCGCGCCTGCTCCCCGCACCGCCAGCCCCACGCTCCCCTTCGTACCTGCCCCCCATCCGCGCTAGTGCTGGCAAGGTCCGGTTCAGGAATCGGTTCGAACTTGAACTGGACCGAACCGAACGCGGCGTTCAGGTTCAGGGTTCACCGAATGGCTGAGCCGAACGCCAGGTTCACGTTCGGCGTTCGTGCTTTGCGCCCCGCGTTCGAACCTGGACCGAACGCCGAACCTGAGAGTCATAAAAGTGAGTATTTTTCCGATGATTTCGTGAAATTCTGACGGTATTTTGCCCGCGGCGTATGCAACAATCATGTATATTCGGCCGGGCCCATTCCCCTGTCCATGTGGGGCAGATTCAGCAACTATATGGATGTTCGCAAACGGAATCTTATGATGCGGGATTGTTGAATTGGTGAGTGATTTTTTCTGTGCTTCTGTAGAGCATCAAATACTGATTCAAAGGACTTACACACGCATATGTGGGTCTCCAAATTATGATTTGGATGCTCCTGGACCAAATTTAGGTGCTCCGAGATCCCCGAATGCCTGGCATTGGTCTCGGATGAACAGATAAAAATAGTTATTCCATTGAGGCGTGGTCCTTGGAGGGTAAAACACATCGCTCAGCCATTTTTTTCCCGGCCAGTGTGTATTTTTCCTTGACTCCTACTTGACTCGGAGGAAATAGAAAACAATTGGAATCTTTGATGGCAACCTTGACCGATCATGAATTCCCCACGGAACGAGTCAGGATGCAAGTGTGCTCCCAAAATCCGGAAGGAAGTCCCTGAGTCCACTGACCAACGGACCGGAAGAAGGAGAACGAGGAACCCAAGAGGAAATCTGTCAAGAGACTGGGATGTTGGGAGTCCTCACAAGTGGGCGGGCCGTATTAGACCTCGAGCTTCCTTCCTTCATGCAGGAGGCCCGTCTGCACTTGGCGACTTCAAGCGAGCTTCAAGAGTCAAGACTTGTACCCACGTGAATTCCTCCAGTAGATCTTCTGTACGAAAGTCACAGGTGACAGTTTGCACAGCGCTGTTCAGCCAGCGCAGATCGAAGTCGTTGAAGGTGGCGTGGCGGTGCTTCACTTTTTTTGAACACCACTCACGTGCCAGTCGCGTCCAGCGCAATCGCGCCAAATAAACACCCACACCGACGTCGCGCCAAAAGAAATGTTGGGCGCAAAAAAGAAAAAGACCCAATTGTATATAACAGCTAGACTCCTACTAGCGGGTGGTACAGTAAGTAAGTATTAGGCAATTAAAACTACGAGATAAGCATCCACACCATCTACACGAAATTATACGGGAGCGTCGTACACTAAAGCCGGGGCGGGTACAAGAATTACAAGAAGTACAAGATGGATTTGGGGTGAGTAAGGGATTCAGTAAGTAAGCGAGTGAATGATTGAGCAGAGAGGAAAGACGGTGGGAATGGAACGAAAGAGAGTAGGAGCTAGCCGGCGAGGCTCTCGCGCGCGCTGAAGAACGCCGAGCTGGAGGATGCGTCGTACGGTGAGTCGCATACGCTGTAGTACGCCGAATCGCACGCGGGCGACACGGGCGCGGGGATGAGTGCGGTGGTGCAGTTACAACGCAGGGTGAGAGGGAAGGGCGAGCCGGCGCGCGCGCGACGCGGCTGCGGGGGCGCGTGCGCGAGGGAGCGGCTGCGCGAGAGGCGAGGGGCCGAGAGCGCGGGTGCGTGTGCGGGCCTCGGGATGCTGGGAGCGGAGGGGGAGGCCGACGCCCACGGCGAGAGGCAGGAGCTCGCGGGCGTTCCGGGGAGGTCGAGGGCGAGCGTCCAGTCGTCCTCCTCCTCCTCGTCCTCCTGCTTTCGCGATGCAGGATTCGGGGCGCGGCGCGCGAGGGCGAGGCGGCGGCGGCGGCCCATATGGCGCACGGGGCGCGCAGGCGGGGAGGGCAGCACCTCGCACGAGCGGTGCACGATGCGCACGTCGCCCTTCGCGAACGGGTCGTCGTCGGGCGCCTCTGCATCTATCGGCAGCACGGACCACGGACGGTGCAGCGTGAACGCGGGGGTCGTGGGCGAGTGGAAGTGCGTGTCGGTAGAGCTACTGCATTCAAAGGAGGAAGACTCGAAGGAAGAGGCGGTGGGCGAGGGTGGGGCGTGCGAGGACGACGACTCGGGGTGCGTGATGAGGGAGGAGGTGCGGATCGCGTACGGCGAGAGGCGCTCGTATTGCACTGCGAGCGGGAGGTACGGCGCGAAATCCAGCTCCAGATCCGCGCTGCCGAAACGCGTCTCCAGCGCAGACGGCGGGGGGAGACGGGGCTTTGGGTGCGCTCGGAAGCGCAGGCGCGGCCGTTTCATCAGCGTCTTCAGCTTCGTCAAGATGAGGCGCACTCTCGACGGCGCGCGGGTGAGGGTCAGATTCAAAGTCTGCGCCGACTTCTTGCGCGCGAGGGTCGCTGTAAAAACAGAGGGACTGCTAAAGGAAAAGGCGGGGTCGGGCGAGTCGAGCGCGGCGGAGACGAGGTCGCCGAATTCAAGGATAGAAAAGGGCGGCAGGCGCGACGGGGAGGGCGAGATGGCGTTGTCCATGGGTGGGGGAAGAAAGAGCGAGGCGAAAATTGCTGGCGCAGAACCATGGTGGGATTAAATACAAGGGAGCAACCATGTCAACTTGGAACGGGAGCGTGCTGCTGGGTGACAGAGAAGCGACGCGTTGAGTCGCTTCCTCTTCTTTTTATTAAAACGTAACCTGTAGGCTGAATTCCGAGGCAAGAGATATCCAAAATAAGCACGAAGCGAGATTCATACGCGCCATCCACGGCGTTAAAAAAGAGGAATCTCCTAGTGCTGGCAAGGTTCGGTTCGGTGAACGCCGAACCTGAACCTGGTGTTCGGTTCGGGTAATGCCGAACCTCGAACCTGAACGTGGCATTCAGGCTCAGCGCGTTCAGTTCGGCGTTAAATGGCGTTCGAACGCAGAACCGAACGCCATTTTTTTTGACAAGCATTGTCTAGTGTAAAATAATCAACGCGACAAGTGTGTTGTACTAAGAATTATTTGTCTGCCTCAGAATCCTTGCCTTCAGCATCATCTCCAAAATCAACATCCAGCTCGGCGAGAGGGGCATCGATGTGCTTCGCCGCAATCGTGCCAGCGCTGATATGTCCATTCCGATAAGCACTTGTCAACAATTGGCAAAGGGGATGCCGAGGGAATTTGGAAAATTATGGCTGCCAGTGAGACTCACCGTTCCCTAACGGAGCATTTAAAACAAAAAATCGGGCAATTGGGAAGACGTCAACCACGTCTAGGGTCGGGAAAGCGCATGGGCAGCCTTGGGGTCGAGCAGAGAGATAGATACCCGAGTTTCATTCCTGACGGAGACGAACAGGCCTAGTTAATACTTGCCAGTCATTGAATGTCTTGAATGGGTTTTAACAATGTTCAAAATCCAACCTGAGTTCAAGCAGGAACTGTACAGATGGTTCCTACAATGCAGAAACCAAGTTCAGTGCAGTATCCTAGTTGACGCGAAGCCATGGGTCCAATTTTGCGATATTTACTTCCCAATTTGTAATACGGGTTCTGCAGGATGAAGACATACACTTGCGCAGCATGGCAGCAGTGGGATGATGGGTTGCGGAGCATTGAGTGCCTCATCATGGAGAACATGAATGAGAGAGCCGGTGGAGGCCGGAGCGGAGTTTGAATGTTGGGGTGCACTCTTGTCCCACTTCCACTTCAGTTTAAATTAAAATTAACCTTTGCCCGGAGTGACGTCGACTCTACCCCGGTGGCGGATTTTCGCCTGTTCCGTTCGCCTGACGACAATCGCAATGAAGCCAGTTTGAGCCGCAGAAGATCAAGTTCATCTGTTACGTATTACAGTATACAACTCTTTCGGTCCCGAGCCTCCTTATTCCTCCATGGCCTCCTTGAGCCCAAGACTCCAGCGAGCTATGCATCTGAGTTCCGCAATATAACGCTGACGATCCTACCTTCACCTCTCTCGACGGAGGGAGAGGTGATCCGGCCGAACCGGCGACCTCGGCCGCCTTCCCTCCTTCCCCGTCTTCTTCTTCGCAAAAATTACTAAATGCAACACGAATCCGCCCCGAGCTCCGAGCCCCAATGCGGAAGGTCGATACCCCAGCCATCGGACGAGCGCTCATTAATTTGTGCTGCTAATTTGAACGTAATGTAAGCAATTAGGCTAGAATTTAAAGGTAGAAGAGGCCGATCGGCGCGCGTGAGAGGACGTGTCAGTTGCGTGTCAGTACTAGCTCTATTGTCACAGGCGGTGACAGAAGGGAAAACATGGAGAGAATCTACTAACCGTTCTTTCTCTGTGTTCGTATGCGCCTGTTTGACGCGATAGCGCTCAACGCGACTGGCACATGAGGAGTGTTCAACAGTAGGCACACCGGATGGTTCAACCATCGCCGATGAGCGTCCCGCATTACAGCTTGAAGATTTCAGTTTAAGGCACGATAGCATCCTTTCCAAATACGGAGAAGAAAATATTGAATCTCCCAAGCCGTTTCTGTCTCCTTGACCCGCAAGCGCGGGAGGTGATCAAAGTATCGGAGGGGGGGACGAGCCATCGACCTTTGCGTTCGGCTGTTATTTCAACGCGAAGGAATATGATTAGGCCGGGATGGACGATCTTTATTAGGGGATTTTTTTTTTTTGCATGTACTGAGATTCTCTCTTGATAATGAACCAGAAGACATTATGAAGAAGGATCCAGCTCTCATAGGAATTTCGCCAATCGTGGCCGTGTGGTTTCAATTTTTGCTCTTTCAAAGGCAGGCCATCTCGGGCCGACTCGGGACAACCCGGGCCAGCCAGGTCCAATGACATGTACATATCTCACGTAAGCACTTCCTCCCACCGGCACTGACCACTACATGAAAGTGAATAGCCGGCAAGCGGCGGGGCACAAACAGATAAATAATATTCTAGGTGTCGATTAAGTGAGCAATTTTTAGATTTTTTTTCAGTTGTTTTGCCATCTAACATTGAGTTCAAAATCTCCAATGTGGTTTACCAGTAAAGTGTTTGCCGGATTGTTCAGATGCGGCAAACACAAGCGCGCGGCATCTGTTTTCCATCCGCGGCATATTGCGATCATCTGCGGCACATTTCGGTCAAGTGCGGCACACAAGGTGCGGCACCTCTGCACACACTTCCCTCAAGTGCGGCACCCTATCACACGGTTTGTCGCAGAGGATCTCATTCTAAGTTCCTCAAAGGTATCTCATTTGGAGAATAAATGTCTCGAAGCACGCGTGTAAACAATTTATGTGTAGAAATGTATGAATAAATGTGTAACCAGCGAAATAATTGGGACAATCTACAAAGAAGTTCAGTCGGGAAAAAAAGGAGGAACAAAGAAGACTTACCGATTTGTGTGGTTCGAATTTATCAGCCCGCTTAGGCGCATTACGAACGCGATGGGTATAAATGATGTTTTCCTGTTCAAGATTATCCCGCGACTTGCGCTTTTTGGATCGCGTCGTGACCTTCGGCTCGAGGCGAGGAGCAGGTGAGGCGGGTATGGAAGCGGGTGGCGAAGAGGTGGGACCCGGGGAAAGGGCAACAATGGAGATGATGGTGTGGTGGGGGATCCAGCGGTGAGATCGGAAGTGCTGGCGTCCATGAGCATGGCAGAATCTACAGCCATGTCGTCCAGGTTGAAGTCGAATTGTGGGAATACGGGTGCCATTGAGTGTCTCCCGTGGGCAGGGAAAATTGAGCTGATCAAGAAAGAGAAATCTAAATTAGCACTCCAAGAATCAACGAAATTCGGGGCGCTCGGCACAGTCGGGAAATAGCCCAACGAACTCGAATCGAACAAACTGCCTCGGCCGCCGTGAGCATCCGAATCGGTGTTAGATGGCCCCTGCGTAAGCATGTCTTTCGCCAGTGCCAGGGGCGCAGCGGATGTCGACGTGATGGGGTGCGGAAGAGGAACGGCCTCGCTGTTGTCCGCAGAGTTTGATCCTGTGAAAGCACTTTTAGCGACGCTTCGAAGAAAGAACCGAGGAAGTAACGAAGGTTCTGCTCGCTACGCGACCGCTGGAACTGGCGGACACGAGGACGGTTTGACTCCCGCTGGACCTGGATTTCCGAGTGCGGGGGGCCCTTGCTGGTCGCCAATTTACGTGCTTGCAGAGCCTTTAGGCGCTCCGCCGAGGCCTGCATTTTCAGCACGAATCTCGAGCTCGACACGAGCTCGCTCCTCCAATGGCTCATCCGATTCACGAGCCTTGCGGATCGTCATAGAGTGACGAGTCGTATTTCGGGCTCGGCGATGCTACGACTCGTTCTGCGAGATCACGAGAACACCGGACTTGCACGAGATTTCGATCTCACGAGCAACACGCTTGTCCAGTTCACGGCTGCTAGGAATATACAGAGGATAAACAACCCAATTTAAATAATGGACAAATACCTCTCGATCGCCTCCACGAGAGACTGTTTTACGAGCTTGTCCAGTGATGCTGCGCCTCACCAGTATTAGTTGTCAACGGGGTGTTGTCCCAATCCTCAGCAACTTGATGAGCGGAACCCGTAGAACCGGTGCGACGGGCCGGCGCACAGCCCTAATAACAGTCTACTGTCTAGTTGGTTTTGCGATTCCGTTGCTAGAAGTTAATCGAGGGGAGGTTTACAAGATGGTTCAGCTACAGAAGAGGATATATTAGTGACATGAAAAGTCTACGACAAAGCACAAGCCTGGTGACTTATAGAGCTGTGAGCAAAGAACCCCTGAGTCACAAGACAAGGATGACTAAGTGCACGATTATATAAGCCGAATCGAGACATTTTTGGTACACTGAGCACAATCAGAAACTAACGTTTCTGTTTGTGAATCTTGCTTGCTCAACCGCATGCGATGCTTCCCCAGGAACTAGTCGACAAGGTCATCGACGATACATGGCACACAGGTCCCGACGGCGTGGACGGCGCCATGAAAGCTTGTGGCCTCGTCTGCAAAAGCTGGCTGCATCGCAGCAGATTCCACCTCTTCTCCCGCGTTGCCATCGACGCAGATAATCTTCCTCTCTTCATAGATATCGTCGACACGTCTCTTTTACCGATCCTCTCCTTTATTCGCGACCTACAATTACGCTTCCGAGCCAGCAGACCACCTCTTGACGACGTGCTTCTGACCAGAATGCACCGCTGCCCCAACCTCACACGTATCGAAGCCAAAATAGTGACATGCGAGTCTGGAGAGCGCGTGTTACTCCAAGAGCTTCCTCCGAGCCTCCATACCCATCTTCCATTTTGGAGCTCCGCCGCCCCTTCACTTTCCCGTTTGGATCTTAGGGTTCAAGAACTACCGTCGAGACTCCACCTGTCGGAAATTTTCGACATTGCATCGCGTATTCCATCATTGGGATCTTTGGGGATTTACGCATACCATTCATCCATCGTTGACGACTCAGCAACGACGTCTTGTTCACTCCCGCTGCGTTTGCACACTCTGAATATCGACGTGGTCTACGGCGTCGGCACGTTAATTCAGCGGCTGCTTTCCAGTCCTACGCTTCCAACTTTCAAATCGTTGGCATTGACAGATCGAATACAAGGCCCAGGAGCTGATTTCGAGCCATTCCTTCAACGTGCGGGTGGTGAACTCGAATACGTATCCCTCCGCTTCTACGTCTGGGAAAGTACGTATCTCCGTCATTCTTAAACGATACATAACACGATATGTTTCCAGTCGCCCAACTCGGGCGAGCACTGGTGCACACACCGAAGCTCCGTAATTTAGAACTTCTCATAATGGGACGCTCCCTTCCCTCGGATATCCTCTCGGTGCTGCCCCCTTGCGAGTGGGAGACGATCAGCTTTGTTGTCTCGCGCACAAAAAGGCACCTTCTCATGAAAAGGCACCTTCTCAGCGTATGGGGCGCAATCGACCAGGCTCTCGCGGATCCCCGATTTCGCACTCTCCGACGCTTTCGGTTTTCCCGTGAAAAGAACATCGTTAACACCACATCGCTCATCACACCGGAGACGAAGCTGTTGATGCCGCTGTCCAACGCTCGCGGGATCCTGGAATGATGCCCGAGGTACGTAGGTCCGGGAGCTCAGCGTGCTGGCAAAGGAATGACAAACTGCGTCTAGTCGCCTCGTACGCTAGGAACTGCAGATGTGGTCCGTTGTTGCGGTTGGGCCAGTGTCGAAGGGGAACGTTGTATAATTTTCTTGGACCGTTCTCTCTTGAGAACTTTGATAAATGTATACCTGAAATAAGAGCTGGAGCTTCTGCAAGGGAATGCGGCTGGATCCAGGTAAATGCGGAGATGCTTGGAGATTTTCATGCCCCAACGGGTTTCAGCGGAAAGCCCTACATCTAGGAAGCCTGACGAATTCTAGCCGACAGCGTGGATCCAACAGCGTTTTCTCTGGGCCCACAATCAAGTTAATTCGGTGATCACACTGGGAAACTGTACCGAATGCCGGCGCTCCTCCGAATCGGGATCTGAGACTTATCCCAAGACTCGAATAGACGATCGTCCAAGCCTTCTATTACCCTCTTTCTGATCTTTATTTTTTTCGGCAGATTATTCCCGACGATGTAGACGCTTTGGAAGCCATCGCGTTCTATGTGCGCCTGTTTGGCTCAAATCATCGGACGCGACTGTCACGTGAGTTGTGTTCAAACGAGCCTGCCCCGTCACCGATGATTTCCAGGTAGCAAACCCCCGAACTGTACGCTTCCCGGAGTGTATTGATGCACTAAACACCATCCGGCAGCTCCAGTACGCCCAATGGCCAAATAACGTCCTACAGCTTGTCTATCATATCTACGGGTACCGGGGCTTGGCCCCCGGGATTTTGCGATGCTTGGGCATCCCCGGGGACGCTTTCAAACTGAGCTTCCCCCACGCATCACATTCCCGAGGCAAACTACTCAATTTAGGTGGAAACTCGGCGCCCGAGGTATGCCCGAGGGTGGCTGAGTAATGTCACACGGCGAACTCTGGCGTCACGCGGGCACCTTCGGGCTTAGTTCATCATTCGCTTCGCCAACGTGGGAAAGAGCATGGTTGAATACGAAGCGGCCTGAACGGTATAAAGCCAACGCGCCAATGCGCTCTCTTTCCTCATCCAACCAATAAACCAACCAAAGCAACTCACAACTCCCACCTCTCATACATTCCAAAAATTCAACATCATGTCTACGAACTTGAACAAGAAGCTGATTCTCGTCATCGGTGCGACGGGCGCGCAGGGGAAGGTCGTGGTCGATGCGCTCCTCGCCCCCGACGCGAACGGGAACGCCTCGCCCTACGCGGTGCGCGCCCTCACGCGCGACCCGACGAGCAAGCACGCGCTTGACCTGACCGCCCAGGGCGTCGAGTGCGTCAAAGGTGCGTCGACGGCCCCTGGCGCAAAACAGTTGATTAAGCTAAATAAACTATACAGGCTCGTTCGAGGACTTGAAGACCGTGGCGCAGGCTTTGGAGGGCGCGTACGGCGTTTGGGTGAACACTGATGGATTCACCGTGGGTGAGATCCAGGAAATCGTGCGCCCTCTCCCTCTCCCCCGTGTGTTGTAACCCAAACTGATTCACACAACTTGAACTAGTACTCTGGGATCCGCATATTTGAGACCGCGAAGCAGGTGCGCTCGCTGCGACACTACGTCTGGAGCAGCTTGCCCTACGTCTCGAAGGTGAATATGGCTCTTGGGGTAGACGAGCATGTGACTGACTCTGTTTTTGAAGCTTACTGGTTTCAACCCAGAGTACAAAGTTGACCACATGGACGCCAAGGCGCGCGTTGCCGATTGGCTGCGCGCACAGCCCTCCGTGGTGTCGGACGACGCGCTCTCCTGGAGCATCGTCACTACGGGCCCGTACATGGAGCTGCTCATGGGTGTAAGTCCCACTCAGTCGGCGTGCTCCGAAAATTCACAAGATTTCTTCTGCGCAGGGCTTGTTTGATCCCCTGAATGTGCGCAAGGACGGGACAGTGGTGTTTGCGGCGCCAGTGGCAGGCGGGCAGATCCCTATGATCGCACTGAAGGACCTCGGATGGTGGGCGCGCTACACATTCGACCACCGGGCCGAGACCTCCGCTGTCGAGCTCAACATCACCTCCGAGCGCGTCGGGTGGGACTACCTCGTCAAGGTCAGTTCCTGACCCCCCTCCTCTCGGATTGATTCAACTTGATTAATGTGTTGCGGCAGACTTTCACCAAGGTCACGGGCAAGCCCGCAGTTTTTAAGCCGCAGACGCTGGACGAGTGGTGGGGCAACTTCGACGACGGCATCAACGACCCCGTCGCGAGCGACAAGAAGAAGGGCGACGGCTCGCGCACCATCCGCGACAACTTCTCCGCGTTCTGGCGCATCCTGCGGGACGATGTCGTACCAAAGGACATGGAGTGGATTCGAAGCGTACATCCCCAGACTTACACGCTCGAGCGGTGGATGCGCGAGAATAACTATGGGGGGCGGACGGGCACGGTGCTGAAGAATGCTCAAGAGGGAAGGGGAAAGTGGGGCCTCAACGCAGAGGTCGTCGCGCAACTATGATCATCTGCTTACGTTGAAACCGATGTAACAATTTGAGACCTATCCCAAGCCCATTCAATGTAAAGAGCAATTGAACTGAACTGAATTTCTATTGTTGGCGTACCTGGCCATGGTGGCTACGCGGCATTACTCTAGACTATCAAGTAGTACTACGGGCTTGTGAGAGGTAAAGCTTTATACGTGAGCGAGAGAGAAGAATTAGGAGGTGTAAACAATTGGGGAAACTTTGAGGTTGAGGGAGCGAGGTAATTTGGCAAGATAAGGAAACTTGAAGTGGATGAGGGGCAGTTCCGGGATGTCTCTGTATCGGGAGGAAGGATTATACAATATGTAGAGTAGGTGAGAAAGAGTAATAAGTAAATAGAAATAGAAAAAGAAATCATTCAGCCAAAGCGGCCGGTGGATGCAACGAAATTTGTAACCGCCTTGAGCAGCTTGGGATTAGGAGGGAACGGACGTCGACAGCCCCAAAAAAGACCGGCCTTGTATGAATCGAGCGTTGATGCGGCGCTTGCAAATCGTCAGGGAGACGGGAGCTGTTGGAGAAGCAGGAGAAGTGTTGCGGCCTTAGTGGCCTCATCCGCGAGCTCGTTCCCTGTAGTCCCGATGTCCACAGGTTAGTGATCTGGAGCACCGGTAATCTTGTCATCGCGCTGCGAAGTTGCGAACGAGCACGTCATACTCGATTACACGGAATTGACCCGAGTACGCCGCAGTAGACAGGATCCCTTTTAGGCCCGCTTGTGAGCCAGGCACCATGAGGATGTGAGAGGCATCCCTCCTCAACTCGCGCTCCGTCGCTCGCGTTCCCTAGTACTGTAGATACTTGTACTGTAGCAACTGTCACGGTCACGGCGGGTCGGTTGCGTTGCTCAAATCGCGGCGGGTCACGGTCACGATGAGGTCGGTTGCTTGGCTCAATACCGTGACATGGAAAAATAAATATATTCTGGGTCGAAATCACGAAAAAATATCCGCACCCTTCCTCTGTTATTTCTGGACAGGAGAAGAGCCTCAACTAGCATTTTCAGGGTGAATTAAGGCTGAGTTGAACATTGCCGGTTGCCGTATTTTCAACGGTCACGGTAAAAGTTGAGTCGGTTGCGTTGCCCAAACCCGTTGTCGGTGTCACGGTGGGTCGGGTGGTTGCTACAGTATAAGTATCTACAGTAATCTAACCAGCCGTTCGGTGTTTACCAATGTCTTTTATGAACTTCATAACAATGAGGGGACACATGTAGGTCTTCTGCCTTCCAACGCTCCAAGGCATTATAATGTGGCTCCCTTTCGCAACCTTGACATCTTGCAGCTATGGCAGTGTGTGCCTTTGTTTGCCGTCCAATACGCGACCGCGACTATCACGTGGATTGATGTTTTCAGCTCCATGCACCGCCACCTCACGCTCTTTCTCCTCTTGCTTCCGTCTTGCCACTCTTCTTACACTATCTTGAGTCAGATCTCGCAGAAACTTACCTATGCACAGCTCCAGCGCTCAAGACAGCTACCCATGTACTGCCTCCATCTCGTAGTTCCTACTTTTCGACAAAATTTCTCTTCCATGCCGCCAAATGGCCGCTTTGTGGCCGCTGCATCTTCGATTGCCCCGCAACGGCTATCCAAAATACTTGCGTATGTGATGTCAGTCTCCGCTTGGTATCGGAAATCCCCAGGCTAACTATACACGTTCTGCGTGCGAGTCTCGATTGACGAGATCCACATGCCTGTCCTCGAGGCGGCCACCTCGGAGCAAGTTTCGAGAAGCCAGTCTTCTTGCTGTATGTCTTATAGAATTGGCTCTCCGACGCTTGTGCCGATGTCCAAAGAATCTTCGAATTCCGCAAATCCCACCACCGTGGCATCATCCAGTCTGCCAGTGCGATATCAACGGTTCACTGCCTGCCGCTTGCAAGTCGGCTGTGAATGTAAAATAGCTCGTGTATCTAGGCGCCTTTTCCTGTTCAAGAACGCTGCTCTGCGCAGATGCTGACTTCCTTATCTTTTCCGATTTACAGCATTTAACCTTCCGGTCCGTAGATTCTCCAGGAATCTCCCGCGTGAATGTCGTACTTCTCTGGGTTCTCCACATGTTCCAATCGCAACGAAGTCTATCCTTTCGATTCCTGTTCTTCTGTGGTCTAGAGCCTAGGTTCGTTCCTGCGGACCAGAACTTGATAATCATTGTCAACGGCTGGTCCGTGAAGAGCGATATCTTCCGTAACATCTCTCCTGCATGATTAACGCTCCCGCGTATCGCTGAGACTGGTTATCGCCCTCCTAACGCAGATTTACTCTGTCAATCTGTCTGAGGGCTGTCCTTGGCTGTCCTGGTATGACAAGGCGCTTCCGGCAACTTGGTCCTATGATCTCCGAATCAAATCAGTACGGCCCATGCTATGCGCCGGGCTGACGGAACGCCCACAGTGCACAGCTCGGGGTCAGCAGGCCAAATAACTGTACCTGACCGGGCAATCAACGGGTGTCTCTTACACCTCCCCCTTCCAAGGCCACTTCACGACACTCACTCTTTGTTGTTCTCCTTTGTTGCACGACCTTCATGACCGGCCGCGGTGTCTCGTGGCCGCTTCGCCTGCTATCTCTCTGCGCCGCCTCCGCGCTTGCTGCACAATCTCTGGAGGAGCGTGCGGCGCAGAGCCAAGCGATATGCACCGCTGATTTCACTTGGGCGGATAACTCGCACGATCTTTCTCCCTGTTCTGTTGCGTCCGAAGTGTGGGGATCCTGTTTCTCTAGTGGTGAGTTGCTACCGTGTGAGATCCTCTCGTCAGTCATTAATCTTGTAGTTTGGAACGTGCCACCTCTGCCGCAGGGGCAGTCCTATGCCAAACCCGATACTGACACGACGAACCTCTGCACCTGGTGAGTTATCGCTGGACCAGTGTATAGAGACTTTTTCTGACTCGAGGATGGAAGCTCATGGGCCGCGTACAACCTCCTCGGTGCATGTACTGCGTGTCAAGGATTTGAACCCGCACTGCCCACGTAGGTTATTTGGCGAAACTGTGGTACTCTCTCCGCTGAACTTGGTTGTATAGCTGGGCGGCATACGAGCAGAACTGTGGTGGTTATCTAACGGAGACGTATATCCGACCATCTCTGCGTGTATCGTCCGGTTCACTGACTTCAATACAGATACTTTCCCTCGAACGTTACCCTGCCAGTTGGGACGGCAATTCCGTTTTGGGCGGCTAAAAATCGTATGTCGCTCCCAGTTTACGTCGTCGCACCAGTACTCATGTAGTGCAGCACAAGACTGGAACGATGGGCGCTTCAATTCGGCACAGGCTAAGTCCATTGCACTAGAAAGTAAAGCATTCTCCGATGATTTCATGCCCTCATTACTGAGATGGAATCCGTAGACCATCCCGATTTGATCCAAAGCCAATCCACCGGCAGCAATAAAAGCAAGACCTCGATCGGTCCCATCGTCGGCGGCGTCGTCGGTGGCCTGGCTGTCCTCGCCATAGGTGCCGGCATCGCGTTTTGGTTCATTCGGAAGCGGAACCGCGACCGGGCGCAAGCAGCCAGGGACCATGGCACACGCCCGTACTTCAGCCGACCCCAGATCCACGGGCGCTCCATGTCGGACATCTCGGGAAAGTCCATCCTCCTTCAGCAGAGCATGTCCGCAGCGCCCTCGCACAGGCCTGGAACGGTGTACACCACAGGCACCATGCACACCCACACCGGCAGCGTCCACTCGCTATCTTACGGCTCCGGATACGCGTCGCCCCCCCGTGTCATGTCCCCGCCGCCGGCCATCCAGCTCATCAGTCGCGAGGACGTCATTGAGCCGTTCACGCTCCGCCCCACGTCGCCGCCTGCGTCAATGACGCGCAAGGGCTCGGAAACGACTATGCGCACGACGTACAACAACCAGGAAGTACCTGGGTCTCCTCCCCCTGTAATGATGCACGACCACAGCTCACCGGAGAGCAGCCAGCGCGTGCGCCTCAACCCCCCGGCATACAGCCCCTACCCATCCCCTGCGTCCTCCCCCGAGCCAACGGATCCCGCGCCGCAGTCCTCGACGCCGCGGGACCCTGCGCTGGGTCATCGGATGCGCGGGGAGAAGGCCTCCGTCGGCTCGCAACAGTCGTACGACTCGGTGACCAGCCGCGGGGGAGGCGGGAGTATCGACGATGTCATGGGGCGCATGGGGCTAACGATGGCACCTGAAACCACCGTCGGTAGCACGGTGGGCGGACACACGGTCTCTACCGGGCAGAGCGCAAATATCGTGTCGCGCCCGACGCACAAGCCTAGTGTCAGTAATCCCGACAACGATACACTGGGCTGAAGATTGTCTCGCATGTAATGTACGATGGTTTGTTTTTCTACGTTCTCCTTCAACCTTACCTTGTTGTTTTCTGTTACATTCCTTACTCCACGTATGTATGTCCCAAGAGCTGTACGAGAAAATAGGTTACATACTCCCGGTGGAACTTGATAGCCACATAATACAGAATGATCTTGTCTTATCTACGCTTATACAGCTCGTTATCTTCAGACGAATGGAGCTATGCGAGTGTCTGTCAAGCTGACTGTCAACGTATCCTGGATAGTTGGACACATAGCAGAGAAGGCCTGTTTCCCTATGCAGTTGCTATGTTGACCTCGAGAGCTGATTTGTTCGAGAGGCCGATCTACAAATAACACTAGCACTGCGGAACCCCAAAAATGTCAGGCGCCGGGTTGGTCAAAGTCTCGTCTGTCAGGACAACGCGAGAAGTACGTCTGTCTGGATCTGGACAGGAAGGGGAGAATACAGTATGCTAGTACGGTCAGTCCGTGTCCTGGTCCGGATTGGTGAAGCAAAGATGACTTGTCCGGAACGTGTCCGGACTCAGGATTCATTGACTGCTCTGTAGGCCGGGCACTCCGGGGATTGCGCCAGATATTCCAGGAGGATACAAACCCAGACGTGCCGGGCCCCTGTCATTTTTGGGGTCCCGCAGTGACTATGCTTCCGCCCAATCCGGGGAAAACCATTATAGATTCGGCCTCGGGTACCCGCCAAAACCCGAATCTAATAGTAAGTCTGTAACCGATACAACCTATACATCAGGAACAGGGGCAAACGCCGCAAGCAGCGCAGCCGTCCACCCCGAATACGCCGCCGCACCCCGAGAAAGTATCGCCTGCTCTATATGAATGAACTCCCCTGTGGTGAGATCAGCCGTGGAAGCGTTCGTGCACACCAGCCGCTCAGAAATGCCGTTGACGAGCCGGCCAAAAACATTCTCCGTGGCAGTCAGACTACATGCACTGTCGGATGGAAGCGAGACGTTCCATGTGGGAAAGGACGCCATTAGTTCGGCCTTGAGTCGTTTTATGGGACGGTCAACGGCATCGGTGTACCAGGCGAGGGAAGGGGTGCTTCGAGCTAAGTTAAATGTTGGTCAGAAGGATACGGTGATCCGCGGAGAGCATACCTATTCCACTGGACAAGAACATCGTGTCTGTCGGGCAGGTGCTCGCTGCCTTTCCGTGCATCTGGATGAAAGCGCATGACTGGGCCGGGCATCCACCATTGGCCTCCTGCCAAGCCCTGATCGCCTTGCTCGCCGAAAAAAAGGGCTCTGCCTGAAGGAATAGATTAACCTATGGAATACAGCCCCTGCCAAACTCCTCACGACATCATGTGCGGGGTCCGTCTTGTAATAGATCGTAGAATTGGATGCCGGAATAACGCACTCCGACGCCGCCAGGTTGGCTATACGAACACGCCCGGAGATCAACAGGCTGCGCGCTTCGGTTGACTTGAACAACGCCCCAGCCTGTTCAGGCGTGAACAGATCATATGCCGGATGCGGGGCCGCAAGGTGGATATCGCGTTTAACTGCGCCTTGAGTGGCTGGAACGACCACGAGCCCCCATCCTTTTGCATACACGCCGTCTACATAGGTGTGTTCCGACGCAACGCAATATTGCGGACCGTTCGGGTCCGTGAACAGTGATACGTCGTAAATCCCAGCGATGGACGGTGGAACTACGACAGAGGTGCAGTTTCCGTTGACCGATAGCAGGGACGATATGAGGTCCTCCCATCCACAGAGTTCTTCGAGGTTGGGTTGGGCGGCGGCGTATGTGTCATCTGAGTAGTATCCCTCGGAGACCGTGTAGGCGTCAAAACACGCGACAAGGTCTTCGAAAGTGGAAGTGGCGTTCTTCAGGCAAGTTATCTGACCTGAGGTATTTGCCAGAAGGGGTTGTGGTATGGAGTAAAGGAGTCCCAGGCTACGTGTTAGGTCTAGCCAGCTCAACATTCCTGGGCGAGCAATGGAGGGGTACAAAGGAGAATGCAAGGATTCAAGGAGGATCCGACTCGGATGAGAGGGCTCTGTGACCCGAATTTCACCCGGTAACGCAATCACATTATCACAGGCCGGCATCGTCGGCGAAGCATCACCTCAACTCAACATTCCTCCATTTGCCACTGAGAAGTAAGATAACGCGTTACTTAGGCATCTGCCTGGACTGGTTCAAGGTTTGACGCAACAGGAGGAGACTTGTTTAATCATACGGGTTTATTTTTCAAAAAATTTAGCAAGTAAGAAAGTATCAGAAACCTTCGTCGGACAACCACCGCTGCACAACATCCAGCGCCTCCTTCGGTTTGTCGTACGGCACCTGTGATATGTACGAGTGAGCGATCTAGTTAAACCAACAATAGTCGCACCTACCATGTGTCCCGCTGCATCAATTGTAGCGAACGTCAGTCCCTTGGCGCTGCGCGCCAGCCCTGCCCGGCCCTTCGTAAAATCGCCGCCAACCGCCCATGGCCGCAACGGCTCCGCGGCGAACTCCGCTTGGCCGCTCCACTCGAGCGCCAGCGTCCAGCGCTCGTTCCCGACCCAGTTGCAGATCCAGTCGTAAGTGCCGACGTAGATGAGCACGCGCACGCCGCGCTCGAGCAGGCCGCCGATGTAATCCTGCGTGAGGCGGTACCCGTCCATCTGGGCGCGGAACGCGGAGCCGACAGTGGGCGCGCAAGAGGTGAAGTTTGCGGGAACGGCTGGATCGACGCCGAGCGCTTCGCGGACCGCGGGGCGGGAGAGATAAGCCCGGATGTGGCTGTTTGAGAAGAATGTGAGGGCATAAATTCACGGCTACGTTTTGAACGCACGCGGTCACGGGATAACATAGGTTATCTTTCAAGCCGTCCGCGTCGCAGGGCTGCGAGATGTCGTATGGGTTCCGTTCTGGACGCTTTTGTTAACACCTTGGACATACAAACATCGCGATCCCGCACCTGATTGCCAAAACGGTGCCCGCAGGTGGGCATCGCAGAAACTGGCTGCTGCCGCGCAGTCGACTGCGTCGAAGATATCCACACAAGACTCCTTGAGTCGCTGCTCGCACCGTGGGATCTGAGGCCGTCAGGATTGAGCGCGGGGTATAAATTTGAGAGACACACCATCTGCTTCATATGCACACATGTCCTGTATATCGGCTCAGAATTCATCACTGAGACGGGTCGGCACGTAGAACGTACGAAATCCCGAGCGTGGGGGCGATGGACGCCGAGGTGCACTGCATGTCGAAGGACGACGTCATTTGGTGGTAAAAGTCCGTGATCCCATTGCCTTGTAACAAAGAGTTAGTTTCTTGTTTTTTTTTGAACGGTTCAAACACGGGGAGATACAGGATATGGGAAGGCGAATACAAGTAGTCTCGAAATTAACAAGGATGATACTCACCAATCATGACGGACGTAAGGTTGATCGGAGTGTACCCGGCTGCGGCCAGTTTCGTGTTTTGGTCATAGACCTCTGCGGCGAATACAGGGACGTAGCGCCCCTGCGTGGCATTCGTGAGCTAATATGATGCCTAAAAACGACGGACGCACCCCGTAAGATTCGCCCGTCATGTGGAAGGAGCGCCCCTTGAACTTGGTGAAATGCTCGAAGAAGACGAAGACGAAGGCGGCCATGTCCTTTGCCGCGTCTTCCGTCGTTCCCTAAAGCATGCATAATTGTCATAGCCTGAGCGAAGAAGGTCTACGGGAACTTACGACGGTTTCACCGTAATCGGCGTACGAGAAGCCGACACCGATTCTAGTAGAAAATGTGGTTCGCACGCGGGAACAGGGGGATGGACTCGGCGACGCACGGTTGGTCGACGAAGAAGATGTTCGCGTTCGTGTTCCAGCTTTCCGGGTGGAACGAAGTCCCGTTTCCGTCAGATATGCGGCAGGGACCTGGTGAATCGAGTTAATGCGCTAATTGTCTTATCGGCGGCGAACGCACCGAGCTCCATGAAAAGGCCAAGGCTAGAGCTACAGCCGGGGCCTTGGGTGTGTATCAGCGACAATCCAGCGTAAATGGTGTCCATCTCGCACCTCCGTTGGTCCAAAAAATCACATCATCTGTATCAGGGTCATTCCGGCTCTCGAAAAAGTAGAAGAATATGTGGCGAGCTTCGATATCGATGTATCCCGTATAGGCTCTGCATGGGAGTACATATCAGCCGGAGTTTCGCTCGCCAAGGGGTGAGCCAGCGTACTTGACAGTATCGTCGCAGAATGCGCTCTTCTTGATGCGCACATTGTAGTTCGGGAAAACGGGGTGTATCAGGATAGTGAACTCGTTTTCCGAGAGCGCGTTCATGTCTTCCATGGGCGTGAACAGACCATCATCGTAGGCGGACACTCTAAAGCATTACGGAGATTAGCGCCCCAACTGGAATCGCGGACGTTCGGATTTCACCGAGGAATTCCTGGCCCTGGTGGAGCCCTGAAGGTTGTTTGAGACGCGGCCACCACAGAGAGTAGCTGGAGGAGAAAGAGGGCCCAGTAAGCCGACATCGTAGTCGTAAACAGAGATCTCCACTCGCACATGGTCGTGTTATCTTGGCTGACGGAGCTCCGCCACCGGCGAACAAATTTGTGCCGAGCGATGCCGAGCCGTATTTGAGCAGCAACACGACAACGGCCCGCCGACAATCCAAAAAGAAAGGAGAAAGAGCTAATCTTCGGACTGAGTTTTTGGTTTCGGCCCTTGGGGATGTGCAGTAGGAAGTCCAAAAATTAAAAAATTAAAACTTGACCGTTGAAACGCGGTCACGTGAGCGTATGCGCGACCCCTGTGGGACGAATCCCAAGGCTTGTTCTAACAGGGGAGACGCGGCTAATTCAATATTGAAACCACTGTCATCGCTCTTGCTCTCCCAAATTACTGTGGGCTCGATCCACATGGGTTTGGGCGGGATCGAGTCGTGAGGTTGTCGTGGGCTCCGGGATACTTAAGAGAAGCCTCAAGATAAGTGGAGCGTTTAAACGGCTCTTTATTTTATTTTGAACTCCGACTACCTACGTTCAGTAACACAGTACACAAATTCTGCATCCGATCGCGAGCTGGCCCGCAACTCGTATGTCGTCTCGGTGGAACAAGCAACGACAACGACGGCGGGCGATAAGGAGCAGGGACGGAAGTCCTCCATTACAAGCGCAATCCCCTGGTCGACTTCTTCATCGTGCACCATGGACGGGTTCCCGCACTCTGCCTCACGGGCTTCCTCGCATTCTGCAGAATATATCCTAACATGGCGAAGGCGAGGTAGTTGTGCTGCCACTTGAAGCAGACGTTCCTGAGAAAGGGGTCTAAGTTACGGGCCCGCATTGTAGGGCTGGAATGAATGACTTACAACAGAGTTTTCCTCGGAATAGCTTGGCACATCCACACAGTTGACGCTCATCACCAGCTTAGAAATTCGCGGGAGACGGGAGATAACGTCCGCATTGTGCGACCCAAAACTCCATCTGCTTTCGTAGCCGGCGGGGCAGGAGAGCTGCACGAGCGAGCTTGCGTGTCGCGGAAGGACGGTGTCAAAGAAAATGTCGGCGAGTCGGTCGGATTCGGCTTCGCTCCCTGCGTCGGGATAACCCAGATCCAGGCGCTGAATGCCGGAGTACGAGGCAAGGTACGTAAGTAACTCCTCTGTGACGGAATTTGTAGCGACATCCGTCAGATGAACCTGTGCCATACGCAGGGCGGTCCAGACGTAGGACCAATTATCCGAGCGCTGCAGGTCCAGGGACGAAAGCTGACGATTGTTTATGATGACCTGTGTCAACGGCTGGACAAGTTCACTTGGACCCGAATAGGGTAAGCCGCCGAATTTAAATTTCCGAAGGCCCGAAATTTGGTCCAGGGAGAAATCGAGAGCTCGCAGACCTTGGACGTCCAACTGGAGATTATCAAGCAACGGGTGCGAATTCAAAAAGGCGGCGATCGCATTTCTGGGCCAGTCGTGGTATTCTGGACGGAGGTACCATCTGTTCCGTACGTTAGCCCCAATCATTTACGAGGGATCGGGATACGAAGTACCTACTTTACGATCTGGATATTCGGCATGGATCCGAGTGTCGCCCCCAGCAGATGTTGGAGCTGGCTAATCGAGGGTGTATCTTCTCCCCCGGCCAACAGTATTGATTGGTGATTTGGGTCGATGCTGAGGGTTGTGGCAAACCGAGACCACCCGGTCTTGCCTGTCGCAAGGGTCTCGAGGTAGATGGCGCCGTCTTCGTCGCGCTTGAGTTGTTGTGTCCGCAGAACGAGGGAGGAGAAGAATAGAGGGTCAAATCCCAGGGCAAGGTATCTGCAGACTGCTCGCAGGCTCTTGTGGTCAGCCTTGGTGATCTGCGGGGCAAGGCAATGGGAAGTTCAGCTGTGTATTTGAGTGGAAGGGGGCAGGGCAGGCTGACCTGCCTGCCGATCTCTTGCAAGAGTTCCACCGATAAGCTGAGGATGGACATGGGGGTTCGAGTTACTGACGTGTTGTTCGCTTTGAAGTGACTCGGAATTCGGTGCCGTTTATGTAAGTAGCAGTGCGGTTATGCCGGCATGCGCCAGTGACCGACGATCAATGGAACTTCCCGAACCGGCACCGGCACCATCCCACCATGACTCCTCCTCGATAAATGTCTCAGATCGCTTAGAGAAGAATAAGAACAATAACTACTTGGTTCCTGTGGTCTTGACAAGTATCGGATTCCCGCTGACAATGTAATCCAAGTCATCCTCATGATTCGGGCCTGGAATTTCCATGGGTCACTTGTAATTCAGACGTATTTTTGTCCCGAATCAGGCCTGTCCGCGATTTTGGCGATATCTCTGTAGTATTCACAGCTTGCGATGTGGGAGAGATTCCTATTTGTTGCACTGGCTCCTTCCTGGGTTTGGATGTGGATTTATATAACAACCCACCCATTAACCGTGCGATCCTCGAGCTTCATGAATCACGATGGCGGGTTCCTGTCGCTCGCTGTATACGTCGCACGATCTCTAACTGGGCAAATACATATTTCGATGGTTTTCGTACAAGAAACGGCGGCCGTCCGAAATATTGATACTGTGCTGTGTTGCCGCTTGCGCGCTTGGTTCAACGCGGTTGCATTTTATTTTCCTGACACCGTGCCTGAGATCGGCCACGAGGGCTGAAGTGATACGCTCCCAAGTGATACGATGTCGAAATGTAACACGATCCCAAACTGATAAACCTTAATGAATCACATGAACAGTTATGAAATGTTGCGAATCACGAGGAATCGATAAGAATCGTCGTAGAAGGCCACGATGTGTGTAGCCTTGCACAGCCAAGATAACCCATATATGGGTTGACATGGTAGCATCCCAATGCGGCAGGACCCTGAGACGGCGATATTTCAAATCCCATGTTTTGCGTGTTGATGTCATCGCAACGCTTTTTGCTTCATCCCACCCACCCAGATCATCCGCATGGAAAACGAAAGGGATACTTCACGAGGTGAGAACGAGGAGACGCGCGCGCAGCTGCGGGCCGCACAGCTCGCGGCGGTGGGGCTCGAGGCGCAGATCGCGGTGCTCACGCTGCAGCTCGCGCACAGCCAGGAGGACACAGAGCGAGCGAGGAGGGAGAGCGGCGAGTTCAGGGCGCGCGGGCAACGGGTGGAGGAGGAGCTCGCGGAGGTGCGGGGGAAATACGAGAATCTCAAGCGGCACTGGAACAAAGTACGTCTTTGACTCTTTGGGCGTGGGCCCTTCTGGCGCGACGCTGATGTCGTTCTTTTCCTTTGGTTCAGCGGAAATTCGGGGAGGACTCGGAGGCGCAGGAGGGCGGGGAGAATGAGCGCCGCGGGTCCGTAGGGAGCGAGGTGTGTTGCAATCCCGGTCTCCTTTCGATGTCAAGGCAGAATCTCACCCGCTGGTAGAACGCCTGCAGTAGTCCCGTCGAGCCAGCGTGTAAGGCGTCCATGAACCAGGTGCGTTCTCATCCCCCTACGCGTATCTGACCGCAGCTAATCGCCCACCCAGTCCCCCGGCGCCATCCGCCACAAAAGCGAACAGGTGCGTCTCTCCCCTCAGCATACCCGCCAATAGAAACTCATTCTCATACCACGCCATATAGGAGCGGCTCTGGCCGCAAAGCCCCGTCGTCTCGGGTCCCTCCTCATCCCTCCCGCTGTCGTCCAACTTCGCCGACCGCGACCGCAGCGACGATCCCAGGAAGGTGCCTGTTCATTTTCCCCGGTGTACGTAAGCGGCGAATTGAACCAGGATGCAGCGCATAAAGCTCGACACGTCCTCGCCAGACCTGCGCGCACCCGCGCCCGTGCCCGTGTCCCCCAATCCGCCACCCAGCAATAGCACCCTTCCCCCATCCCTCTCCCGCCCCGCCCCCCATTTCTCCACCCCAGATTCGGTGAGCACTTGTGCTACCCATCCTCCCCATCCTTCGCAGCATGCTGAGTCCGCACTAAGCGCCCGCACGACTCCTCGTCCTCCTCATCGGCGTCGAAGCGCCTGCCGCTGCCCACCTCTGATGCGCGCCATCCCCCTGCGCTTCCCGCACGTCCCGGCTCCAGCTCCAACGGAGACCCCCGTAGGGTGCGTTCTCGTTCCTGTTCTTCTTCCCTCCTTGAATGGCGACTGACGAATTTATCGTGTAGGACCAGCTGCAGCGCAACCACAGTCTGAGCACGTATCTGCCACACCGGGAGCGGGAACATTCCAACTCGAATTCGAATTCGAACACGGGGTCGGGGTGGAAGCAGCCGGCTGGGAGGTAGCGTGCGTGAGATTCTAGTTCCACGCAAAGAGTGAGATGAGAGATGAGAGTGGCCGAATTCGATTTGTAGGATACGTACGGTGATACGTTAAGAATTTGTTTTGTATTGCAGGCTTGTAGCTACTATGTATGTGTATGTGTAACGCGATTTGGTTCAAGTTGATCACAAATGTTGCAAAGCGCGTCGAATTGATTGATACAGATCAACCATTACCGACTTTCATTTGTGGAAGCTTCGTTTCACCGACTGTGCATTGTTTCCCCACGAATTTGGCATCGTCACACCTGCATTTATGGGTTTGCTATGTACATGTAGGTGCATCTCTTACCCGCGACCCCGACGGTCATGAACAAAACTAGTAGGTTCATGTTGAATCCCTAGAGCATAGCGTCTGAGCCTCCCAGGCTAATATTTTGCTGCGCATCGACGTACTGTGTTCACTGGAGTTCGTCAGCGACAACATAGCGGGAGTTGAATGATTATCATGATTATAGTCCACTGGAACTGCACTCGCGCGCTGCGCCGGTGATACGTATCCGCCCACGCGTTCCAGAACTTGTAGTGGAAGCGATAAAGCCAGAAGTTCCAGATGAAGCCAAGTGTGAGCCCTGTGAGCGCGCCGGTGGAGATGTTGCCTTTGAACTGGGGTAATTGGGGCCTGAGACACGAGGATACGGAGGACGAGCCTCGGGGAAAAATATTGCGGCATCCTTATGTAGTGAGGTAAGCGAGGCTACACAGCGCGAAGACGAGGGGGAGCGTACCAGAGGTCAAATTTCGGGCGTTTGAATTTGCGGTGCAGGAGCCAGATGACTAGAGGAGCGAGGGCTCCGACTCTGTGGTATAGAGTTAGCGAGGTGAATGGATGCAAGGCCTGGGGAGGACGCACAGGAAGCCGTATGGGATTGGCTTGTACCTGAGGCAGCGTCAGGCGCAAATAATTGGGAGACTGGGATTGCCTTACATTGGGTCTTGGAACAGCCTTTTCGGGATGCTGTGCCGTGTTATAAGATGTCTGGTCTTGTGCCGTCTGTTTCTTAGTTAGTTTAGCCCAGATCTTAGATCCAACCCCGAGTACATGCCCATTGGCCGTCTGGATCTTGCTTTCTATTGTGAAGACTACGCGTTTTCAGGACATGAAAAGAGAAAAGAGATATCCCCATACTAGTCGATCTTCGTCGCGAGGTTCCACCGCATGGCCCCATCTTCCAATTAACAATGAACATCGAGGACGAAAAATGACCACCCACAGTTAACTGGACAGCCATGGATGAAGTACGAACAAGGCAGGAGATGTGAGGGCTCACCAGGAATCGATGACGCTTCCGAACAGCTGCGAGAAGACGAGCGCACACGGCGGGATATGCATATCTGGGAGTCACGACCAGCACAATCTCTTGTATTTGGGAAAGCGTAGTATCCGAGTTTCCTCAACCAAGGTTTGGATGCCGTACCAAACGTGGCCAGACACGGTACGATAGGCCAATTGTCCGAGAGGACAGTGGGACAAACCGGACACCTTAAGCACGTATCCGTACTGGCGTCAGTGAGGACTGGCAGCCTTGGACTCGAAGGGGGTCGCGGGACGAACCAGAAATAGGTGAAATAGTCCGATATTCATGATGTATCCGCTCCTGGCTTAAATGAGACTCATTGACAGTGTTGCGGCGGCCCCGAAGGCGAGACCAACGGAAAGGGCGAAGAGAGGCATGTAGAGGTGGCCTTTGAGAACCAGGACCACGAGCTTGACGAATGAAAGGGCGAATTGTAGGAGATATTCCCTGAGGATGTCAGACATAGCGTGGGTTGAATTCATCGGCGGCTGACCATGGGTGGACCTCTGGATTATATTGCTGCAGCGGATACCATGTAAACCGGCATGTTGGGCTTACGAAGAAACGTACCTCAAGCGATCATTCGACGTCGACGGCTGTGTGAACCGCGCCAGGATGCGATATATCTCCGGGCCCGAGAACAAGAACATCCATACGAAAGCAGAGCCGCTAATATTCAGTTGGAACTTAGTTGTACCCAGATGCGAAGTGATCCGTACAGAAGAAGCCCCAGCAAAATCTGAAGGATCCACAGCAGTCTCAGACTCAGAGCGGTATAGTGTACGGCACATACAGTGTACTCCCCCCCCCTTTCGAGCGCCTGAGAATCTTCAAACCCGCCGCGGCGAAGATGCTAGACTCCCGATGAAGCTCCGGATCGTGATCAGCTGCAGAGATTTTGACCGGATAAGAAGATAGCAGGCCTGAAATCTGAGAGCGAACCCGAATCTGCATTGCTCTAGAAACGACATCAAACTCGTACTTTAAACCGAAGAGAAACAAAATCTCTGGAAAGTATAGATAATTGACCTTTGAGGTGTGAGAGATCCCAACCATAAAGCATTGGTTCGAGGGCAAGGATGACCATTTGAGATTCTGAAAAATCAGCAAGGAATCAGCGTCCTCTAAATGCGCATCATTTGGTATCTGAGACCGATTGAGATGTATAGGTCGACGGACAATATACCGTGGATTTGGGCTGTCGAATCGATGCGAAAGTCAGGAGAGACAAGAAGAGAAATCCGTTGGTTAGTTGTGATAGTAGGAACAAGGAGCATTTGAAACTCCGACGAGAAGAGCAAGTCGGAATAATTAGCGTGAAACCCTCACAAGTTCAGGGCTGTTAGACCCTTTGATGTCGAGCAGAGTTGAGCAGATTTGAGACAACGTTGGGATTTCGGCACAGCTCGGCAGGTTCAAGCTCAGGGGACGCCCACATAAGCGCGCTGGAGGCCGAAGGGCCCCGGCACTTCGCCTCCGAGCAGTTTAAAGGCTTCAGACTTATCAGAGGAGAGATGTTTCGCATTCGCGGAGTCAGATTCTAGAGCCGGAGCAAGCACCTCACTATAGGTGACACGCGTTGGGTACAGTTGGGAGTTGGGGTTGTCGAATTCGGGGACATACTTAATGTGAAGGTGAAGGGACCGAGGTCGATCATTTCCCCTTACATTCAAGGTGATGCTTTGTGAAGAGCAAAGGGACTGAGAGAAAACAGCCTGTGAATGTCGTTCTGGGAATGGCGCGAGGGGCCTGTCGTGGGCGAGTCAGAACGGGATTTCACGGGTATGCGGGGAGGGTCTTACGATACTCTGGGTGCGTTGTTGCTCGGGGGAAGCATAGGTTGCACGGACAGCGACTCCGCAAGGCGTCGGCGCTGTGATTCATCAAAAGACAGCTCGAGGGCCATAGGGATGGAGGAGGAACGCACGTTGAGTCGGAATCTCTCTGAGCCGCGTCAGAGTCGCTGACATGCCGGTCCGTGTCATCGTGGTCGGGCTCTGCCCACCAGACGACGTCGGAGTCCATTGGTGAAGAAGGCTCAATCGCCCGCGACTTTCCTTTGTCTGGAACAACACTGTCGTCGCCCTCGTCTGTGTCCACAGGCATTAAATTTGACACTGCCGAAATCAGAGTTGATTATCATAATCAGCATACAAAGGCGACCCAGGGACTCACGGTCGTCGAAACGGGACGTTTCATTATTCGAGGATGAAAAGGGATCGCTGCGAAGGAGAAAATCGGGGAAAAATCCAGGAGCAGCGGTCATCGCCAGGGATTCAACTGGGGTACCGTTTTCTTCTTGACGAAGAATGGACGAAGCTTCGGCACGATACAGGAGATGAGGCGAAATTCCGAGCGGGGGAGACGCCAGCGCGGAGTCAACCGGTCTTCGAGCATGTGTTCCTTCCATGGATAGACTGGAGAAGCTGGTAGTCAGTCGATCGTCGGCCACGGCATCATCGAGAAATCTATCAAGCCCCGTATCCAGCGTCGTATCGAGTGCGAGACCCGGACTCGATGGCGCTGGATCTGCCTCCGTCAGATCTAGCCTTCCAACTGGCGAGCTAAGTCAGCAACGATCCAATCAATGATTAATGGTTCTCACGTGGATTCTCGAAGAGATTTTGGGACAATTCGTCGTCAGAGACCTCATCGTACCAGTCGAGAAACGGATCCGGTTCAGTGCTGTCGGCGAAGGAGGGCAGAAAAACGTCGTTCGCAGTGTCGGAAGGAACGCCAAAGGAGCCCGAGGCATACATCTGCTGCAGAGCCTCGCGCCGCTGGGTCTCTTCTGCAAGCTGATTCAGGATCGAATCCAGACAGTTTTCCATGTCAGTCACGAAAGTGTCTCGTTCCGAATCTGAGGGCGACTTCGGCGGGGGCGACGTCACCGCCGCGCGGAGTGGTTGGGTATTCAGCTGTTGTCGCGATTCCTGGATGTGCTGTGCTCCGGGATTACGCCGAGGATTACGACGCGGGGAAGACAATATGATATGCCTGGCCCTTTTATTCGGCGAAGGGCCGTCTGACGAGACCGCCATCTGATGTCCGTTCTCCAGAGCGGACCGGGGAGTTAGAAGGACATAATCGAGGATGAATCGCTTGCGTTTTGGAGCAGATGTGGGCATGGATGTCGTGGTGGATGGCCCATGGCTCGGGGAGGAGGCAGTCCAGTTCATCGGAGGGTCATAGTCTGAAGGCAGTTCCGAAAGCGGACTCCCAAATGTTGGAGTGAGAGTGGTCGTATCCTGGGTCGAAAAATAGAACTCTGTGGGAAGTCGACCTAAGGGATGAGAAATCATAGAATGCGTTGTAAAATGCGAGACAGACCATCAGGATCTGCGGGAAAATTGGCGCGTGAAGGGTCTGAGGATGAAAACAGCATAATTCGGATTTGGCCTGCACTGTGACGGCTTGTGGCGGCCGCGTCACTTCACCACTTCCCTGTCGAAGTTTCTGTCAAAAACGTGATGGTTACGTCGGAAGAGGTGGCTGGGAACAGATACGCTCGATATCGGATGGCACGAGCGAAAAATCGACGGGCAGAGTCCGACAAAGGAATACGACGTGGTGGTTAACCGGAGGGAGAGATTTTTGATCGGCGCGTCATGTCCGAACAGTCATGTGTCGCTTTCGTTCCAAACATTAACAATCAACGCGTGGGTTCAACGTTTAAACTTGTCGTCGAGCAATCGAACACCTGACAACTGGGTTATTTCTCGCTAATTTTTCAAATATAGAGAGAAGCAGCGCGTATGAAAATCGGAGATCATGACGAGTCTCCTGATGCTCACGACTTCGCTCTAACAGAGACATCTGTCAACTAAGCTCCCCCGTTCCTAGACATGTCCCTGATACCCCATCGCTCTCGCCTCCATCTTCCAGGAGATGAGCGGCTTGCAGCCCATCCTCCCTCGTAGGTACATGTAGACATTTTAAAGATCCGTGTTTCAAGACATCTGGCCCTTCTCTTTCTCCAAATGCACTCGCTGCATCATGCGTCCAGTGGGTCCTCGATTGGTTTTATGTACATGGCTTATAATGTCCGAATCATCTAGCAGTACCGGCGTCTGAATTACTGCTATCACCAGCGGTGCCAGCTTGAGCAGCGCGGGCGTCACCCAACCCATTTCATGTTCGTCTCCGGCTACCTTGTTGGCGCGACGTCAAATTTCTACATCCCTGGGAATGTGGTCGACTGCCTGCCTTAATAACTGGCGAGTCCTCTTTATCCTATTACGCATGACCAACCCGCGGCTCACTGTGGAATTTCAGTGCTCGCTTTACTCGCTCTGGACGTAGTCGGCTATTATTTCATCCTTCGGTCCGGAGGGGAAATACTGGAGCTGCGTCATGGTCAGCAGCAGGGACCAGGGGCGGTGTTAGTGAGACAGCGCTTGCCCTCTGTCCCAACGACCCAACATCCAGCGCCAGCGATGCTAAACATACAAAATCCCCCCATTCCCGTGGCCAGTACGTCGAGGGTTGAAAACTATGCACCGAAAAATATTAAAGGAGTCGAGTCACAGAATGTGCAAATTCAGTATGCCATAGCCTCGGCTCAACCTGCTTGCTGTTTCGGGATATAACACACGTACTCGGATATAGAAAACACAACATTTTCTACCGGTTCACAGTACAGTAGTCTTGTTTTTCCCCGCCTACAGGAACGAAAAGGAGACAAAAAAGAATCAGAACATGGCGATTGCGAACAACCACATTGATGATTGAACAACAGACGTGCGACCTTGCTAAATCCATCCAATTTGGCCTGTCAGAGTCTCGACACAAGGGGAAACAAGCATACAACTCACGGATACGCTGGATTCGAGCCTAGGCACTATCTTTCAATTTGAGACCGCCCTCTTCCGGGTTCTTCTCCTCCACTTGGGTCGTCTTGTTTCCCGCACAGAACTTCTTATGAAACGGCCAGGCAGCGAGCTGATGGGCCGCGTCACAATACACGGTTTCGCGGCACTTCGAACACTTCAAGTCTGCAGGGGCACCACAATGCCCGCACCAGCGCTCTGTATCTTTCTTCGCCAGTCGCGCCTTCACTTTTGCGGCAACGATCTTCAACCATGGGTCATCAGGGCACTCGCGAATCCGCTGGGAGACCTTGGTGAACGTCGCGCTGTTTGCGACGCGCTTGAGGCGATCCTCGAAATTGCCCCGGGATTCGAGAACGAACGTACTGCGCCCTCCTAACCCGCGTCCTCCGTCTCCGAACTGGAGCGAGGCCATGTCGAGGATCGTGCTGGAGCCACCCCCCAACTCTGAAAACTTCATCACAGCGTGAACCATGGTGGGTTCGTCGCCGCTGATATAGATCCGGGAGGGTAGAACGCAGGCAAGCAGCATCAATTTGGGCCCGAACAACGTCATTTCCAGGATATTGCGAGAGACCGCAAGCGTCGTGAACTCGGTGCCGGCGGAGGTGCGTATACGAACCCGAACGGTCATGGGGTAGAGATCGAAGAAATGCTGAAGGAGGGCGATGGTTTTAAGCACCCGTCGTGGCCCCGTGCCTGCCAATATACTGTCTCGATTTGCTTCGGGGTGAGATTCCGCAAAGATGGATTGCGAATAGGGGTCACTAGCATGTTGGAAGGAAGGTCCGAGACATCCTGCTTGGGGCTTTTCCGGGGAGGAATTGTATCGAATACGAATCCATCCTTGGGGGCTGTGCGCTCGGTCCACTCTGGAGCAGGGGCGAGGACGGTTTTGAAAGGGGATGAAGCGGATGCGACCTCTCGCAGCTTTGCGTGCCGGAATCGTGGCTCGGTAGAAGCACGCTCGTAGTTGAGCAGAAGGACGAGGTCGTAGAGATCCAGGATATCCTGAGACATATCGACGATGGTGTGAGACAAGCAGATGGGCGATCTTGGATGATCAAAACAAACGCCGGCTGCCGGACCGCTTCCCGGAACATCCCGGTCTAGGGAAGTTCAAACATCTCCTCCTTGTTGTCTTAACACCTGAGTACGCCCTGGACTTCCGTTCAAATCTGGTTTACATAAACCAGAATTGAAGTCCCGAGTTTGATGAGTTCCTATAACACCGAATAGGTTGAACTCGGGACCCGCGATAGTAGTTACTCGAAGTTCACCTTTAAGTTCACCTTATCGGACAACCGGCTTTATTTTTGGATGGATAGGCGCGCAAGGCGCCTATACTCGGACATCATGACGGTCCTGATGCTCATCATTTCTCTCTCTCACATCTGTCATGATTTTCCCTCTACCTCGTTCCTGGGTGTCTGATACTCCTTCCCTCTCGTCTCCATCCTCTAGGGGTGGAATTGCTTACAACCCTCATAGACGAATATGTTCCAGTCGATCGGTGCGTGTTTCTGCAATTCTGGCCCTTCTCTTTGTTCCAAATGCTTTCGCCGCCTCTTCCATTCAATGCATCCACAATCAAGAAGCCGGAGGAGAGAGGGCTGCCCCAGAATCAGCGAAATCAATCCCTGAAATTATTTTCTAACGATTGCCTCGATTAAAATATTCAGAGGTTCTATGCCAATATGGATACATGGTGTCTAGGTTGGATAACTTTGCTATAAATGCGACGAATCTACTGCTTTCCAGCCTACTGCGGCGTCGGTTGGCTTTCTCTTTTCTCCACTATCACCACCTCTCCAACCTTCTCGTCGTCAGTTTCCGATTTCTCAGAATCGTCCTTCCCACCACGATGCCCGACTGCGCCGAGGCCCCGGAAGAAAATGAGGGACAATAGGGTTGCTGAACACCATAAGCGGGAGCTCCAAGCTGATTAAAGGACCGAGAGACTGACCGCTCATCCCAAATGCAAAACACGTCCACATGGCATCTTTATACGCAGGTAGCAAGTCTCTTGGCGGCGGCCCTTGTGCCAGGATGCGGGTCTTGATGCGGTTGAACACGATCGTGGAAATAGTCACGCCGAGAGAAGAGCCCAGCTGTCGCCCGAGTCAATACGTTTTGCAGAAGAAAAAAAGCAGAATGAGGCACACCTGCGTCATGGTCTGGAATATCCCACCAGCTGACGCTCTGTTCGCCCGGCGCGCAGACTCCCGCGACGAAAAGCGTACCGGTTGCGAATACAAAGTCGGCGCCGACAACACTGAAAACAGCGGCGGGGAATCCGAAAGCCCAATACGGTGCCGACGGGTCGACGAGCGCGAATAACAGCGCCGAGATGGAGGTGAGGGTGAGGCCCGTGGCTGGATCAAAGCAAGTGTGAGCCCACGGGTAAACTGGCTTGAAGGAGATGACCAAACCGACGAGCCAGACGACGGGCACGCGTCCCACAATGACCGCGACGAGCGCGTTGCACAGCAGGCCGTATGTGAACATGGGCACAAGACGGACGACCGTGCGGACCGGGGAGTATCCGATGTACGACTGGTAATAAAGCTATGATGGCCTGGGTGAGCGGCGGCAGGTTAGAAAAAATAGAATGAGTGAAGTACCTGTACCCAGAACGTCCACCCCATGAATGCCGCAAATTCGAGGATCGCGGCGACGTACATTATGCCCACAGCGGCCGCGGGCGCGTGCGAACAGTCCCGGGCGCATGAGGGGTGGCGGCGTGTATGTGCGCGCCGATGAGAATAGCCGCAGGCGCTGTGAGGGTGGAGAGCGCGAGGGCGGATGGGCCAGAGTCGGGCGGGGAAGGCGTCGGGAGCTCAGCGAAGGAAGTAGCTGAGGAGGACGGGGAATCAAGGAATGAATGAATGCGCTCAAGGTACATTTGCCAGTAAATGAACAGAACAAGAAAGACTACTCCCACGACGAGGAGGACGATGATGTCTGTCGGAGCTTCAACTGAGTGTACCCCATAAAGTGTATAAGAACATACATGGCGATTCCCATCCATCCACTGCCAACTCGCCCTGCGCCAGAACGAACACGACGAGCACGAGGCCTGCACTGACGAGAGCCGCTCCCAGCCAGTCTACTCGTCGGTCCCTATCTAGTGAGGGCATATCTGCATCAAATACGAACGCGCCGCCGATCATGGTGGCCAGGGACAGCCCGGCAGAAAGAAAGAACGGAGTGCGCCATGTGTATCTTGGGACTTTATTAATTTGGGACTCCAAACTTTGGGTAGCAACATACCGCGTAAGCTGTGTCATAGTCCCGCCGATGGCCATACCGATGGCGCCGCCCACCGGAGCCCCCGCAGCAAAAGTCGCGAAAGCGGCAGAACGGGCGCGTGAGGGGGGGAATGCGTGGGCGAGAATACCGAGCTAGGACAATATGAGACAAGAGAAACAGAGAATGAGGGTGCGCACAGCAGCCGGAATAGTTGCGGCACCACCCATGCCCTGGATGCCGCGTAAAATTGCCAGTGTGACTTCATCTGCACATAGTCTCGTTAAATAGAGATATCGTGGGCCGCGAAAGAGCGTACCCTTAGCAAAGCCACATGCCAGCGTAAACACGGCGAGAAATCCGGAGCCGATGAGGAATGCATTCTTGCGACCGTGGAGGTCAGCGAGGCGCCCGAAGAAGAGGAGGAGGCAGCCCTGATGAACGACGCGATCAGCGGGGATAATGATGCGAGCGGACGACGGACCGAGCTGAGTGGGTACGCGGAGACGAGCCATTGCAACGCGACCTCTTCCGCGTGGAGCTCCTGGCCGATGACGGGGAGCGCTATGCTCACGGAAGTGTTATTAGAATTCTGTGCAGCGACAAAATTCATGATTATAGGCCAGGACAGGAGAAGGCACGCACATTTACGACCATGGCAGCCGTACATAAAATGACGATCGTCACGGAGCTCAGTGCGCTCCTCTTCGGGGAGGGAAGAGACAGCGGGGCAGACATTGTGGTCGCATGAGATGACACCGCAGAAAAGCATGCAACGCAGCTTACGTGATAGCGGGGCGTTCAAGTTGAAGCGCAAACGATCGGCGCCCGCTTGACCGTGCGACGATCAGGCCGACTTAAACAATTTCACGTGGCAAGGCCGCCGTGCTTCAAGTTTCAAGCTTGGTTTAAGCTTGATGCTTCGGAATACTTAATCCTACATATCATCCTTGTCGTATTTCTTTGCTGGACCAAATTTGAGGGCTTGACCTGGTTCAACACCAGTTATGAGGGAGTATTGGGCGAAAAAACAAACATTTGGTTCCTGCTAGCGTATTTAGTTCGAAGAGGCCTTGAAAGAGGGGCGAAAAGTCTCTTGTGTTAGATACGGCTTTTGAATGCCAGATTGCTATTTGGCACGCCCCCATATACTTCCTGGTTAGATTCTCCGGGGACATCCCCTAAAAATGGGTCAGTCAAGCTCTAGAATCAATTTGGATAAACTTGAACTCGGAAATTTAGACTCACCGCGATTGCTTCGCTAGGAGGCGATACACTGAACCTTGTGTAATTACACTCGAAAGCGACGTACAAGAGCTGAACAACACCCTCTTAAGCTATAATCATCTGCAGTAAATCCCTCAGCTTCTCGATCTCCTCGCCTCTGTCTGGCCGCGGTGGAATGGCGTTGTCTGAATATGGAGCTTCAGAATCATACTTGGCCTTAACCCCGTCAGGAAAGAATTTCGGCATGTATCCCGCATGAAAGAATTTTGACACCGCCGGATTTGGGGCCGTGCTCCCATCGCTGACGAGGAGAATTTCGGAAGGCCACTCTGTGGGATGGCGCTCCCAAACAACGGAATTGCCGATTCCGACGCGACAAACGTTGCCGTTGCATTTGAAGATGGATGCTACGTCGCTCAATGTCCTTGCATCGACGAACGGGTTGGGGAAACCAGAGAGCTGCGTCTTTGGACGAGGGAAAAGGATGTGCACGTCGGTTAGCTTCGGAAATCGTGTAAGGTGCGCAAGAAGCTCAGTGGAGAGTGCCTAGTCAGGAGGTCAGAACGAAGCGGAGGTAATACTTTAACGTTGTACGGAGCAAACATACTTCGTCGCGCCCGTAATGCCACCAATTCCACTCGAACCCGAACTGAGTCAGCTTGTTAGGATCGCAGAGGTCCAGAATCAGGCCCACGTCATCGTGGGTGATGGCACCGAATCCAACTCGGAGGCTTTCAAGTTGTACGAACACTGCGGTTAGTGTATCTCTCCAGAGAATGTTCGCTGCTTCGGGAAATTTGGGGTCGAGAAATGCTTGTACCGTGCAGCTATGAGGGGCAATCAAAGCTCGCTCATCGACCCAAAGGCTGGTGAGATTGGGCAAGGAACCAGTGCGTATCGAGCTGAGAAACGATGGAACCAGCCCGGAATATGTTCTGCCATCGTGTCTCCATCCGCTGAGATTATCAGACGACTCCCAGTAATGCCGATCTATGTTCCTGGTACAATCTTTGATCTCTAAATGCGAGAGCGCAGAGAGATCCCGTGGAGAAAGAGCTTCGAAAACTTTGACCGTCTCGAAAGGCACCCACCAGATGCTGCGTATCCGTGGACTGTCAGACACGAATCACAGAGTTGAAAGCGGCAGACTAACCTGTAGCGCACCTCGATACTGAGCTCCGTCAATAAGTTGCGCTGCACCAGATCCAGCGGCCCTGTCCGTGCCCTGTCCAGAGTCCTGTCACATACAACTAGCTCAAAGCGCTTCACAGATGGGAACCTCATGCACGGAAACGTGAAGTTCGATGACGCGCCCATGTGCGGCGAGCCCCCACCGTCCCAATCCCACACGCCCTCGGTGATGTCCATTTTGAGATGCTCGAGGGCATGATAAGACGCGAACACGTCGGTCCCGCCCGTTAGAGCTGTGAACATCGTGTGGTTGACGTGCCGCAGGTCAAGCGACGCGATGGACGACCCAACCGTCGACAGAAATGGCTCGATTCTGCGGAATAATTGAGAACCGTGGTGCGATGATTATAAGCAAACTCACTCCCAGTTTTCGGCGTCATACTGCGCACTCAGGTCCCCTGGAATTACCCCCGATGGAATGTCATCCTCTCGGTCACGGAGGGCACAGTCCACCGAAAAGCGGCGGAGCCTTTCTAGATGCTGCAGCGGCCCCAAATGCCTGCTCTTCATGTCGATCCCGGGCAAGCTGTGGTAGTCAAGCGACTCGAGATTCACTGCACGGCGGAACAAGTCCGGGAACCGCTCCTGTAGGACTACCACATCGCCTGGAGTTTGGAAATCGGGGAAAGTCCTATCCTGTCTCCGCGGCCGTCCAGGCCCGCGGCGGTAGGCGCCAACTCCAAGATCCTGGTGCTCTATCGCGACAACCAGGTGGCGGATAGATTCCGCGAGCGGGTGAGAGCCAGTGTTTTCGAGAAGATAGTCCAGAACCTTTTGGGAAGCCGCAGCAGCCCGAGGGTCGTATGAATCAAGGTAGACGGGAAGTTGCCATATGTAGACGCGCCAACGCCACGGAAAAGAGCAAGTGCGACTTGGGGAGGGCAACGAGAATTATGTAGAGAGTCATTGAATCGGGAATGTGCGCAAGAATGCAGGAGAAGATGTCCGCATCAATATCGACCATTGCACAACTTGCGACGGATGAGTCCGACGACCGTGGCGGCGAGTGTTGATATCAGCGGCTCCAGCCAAACAATGACATGCGCCTCCTCACTTTTGCGACGCGCATCAAATATGCACCTAGAAATCCACGGGAAATATGTACTCGATAAAGAAAGGTACATTGGCTGTGTATATGACCTTTACTCCCACATATATCATCCGCCCAGTGATAAGTATAAGATTTCCCTTCCAATTATCGCGCCCATCAAGACTTGACACCAACTTGACACTGGAATTAGATGCCTTCCGGTCCTTGCGTTTGAAGCCTTGGAGAAATCGTCCGGGACTAGGTGGGATTTGAGTTGCGGAGATAAGTCTGGTTTGCCACGGAAGTCGGAAGGCGTCGCTCGAGAACGAATTTGCGGGTGAAAGCCGGTGGTACATGAGGAGAAGCTTGATCGAAAAAGGTGAGGCACCGAACGGCAGGAGGGCATGGGGAGCCTACAGATACCGATGTATGTCAGCTCCCGAGAAGGAAAGCTGATGCGCGAGGGGGACTGACCGAGCGATTGAATATACGACATGCACCTTCACAGGAAGCTTCTCGCCATTCATCATGATACTGCTTGAAAGGGCGCTGCGGGAGGAAGCCAAGACAAGGGACAGTGAACAGGTGCATGTTGCTCGAGGACAGGTTGAGGAAGGCCGACTGTGGAGCGGGATTGTAGGATTGATGTGGACAAAAGAGCGGCGGAAGCGGAGGCTTGCTGGTGCGAAAAGCGGAGGACAGGAAAGCAGGAGACGAAACCTGCGGGTGAGAAGCCTTAGTACCGGATATCAGAGGGAGGAAAGCCTAGCTTACCAAAGGATAGAGAGCTAGAGCTGGGAGGCAAAAGGCCAGGGCCGGGCAAAAACAGCAAATACGACGAAACGAAAGCAAGAACAAGTAACAGGAGACATAAACGAAAGCACCGATAGCGATGACGGATAACACGGATCAGGGTTTGCGGGGGAGGCCGGACGTGAGGTCTTGGAGATAGCGAAGCTAGCGATACAGCTGGGCGCAAGATAAGCCGCGATGGGGAAGGCTTAGGATAGGAGACGACTAACAGATAGAGGAAAGGCAGAGGGCGCCGGAGATGGTGGTGGATACAAGCGTTGGTGATGTTGGTACAGATCTGGAACATGTAAGCCAAAGGAGCAGTGAGGATGGGGGGAGGCTTACGAGGATGCCGTTGCGGCCAGGAGCAGCGGGGGGGCCGGAAGATGGCGCGGGTCGATGTCGTTTGCGGCGGCAACGCGTTGGTGTGCACCAGCGATGTCGTCGGTAGTCGAATCCGGATAAAATACAGTGTGGGGTGAAGGTCATGAGGGAGGACCACCACAAGGCCGCGCCGACCAGCGGAGCGGAGGAGGGAGGGGAATCGCCGGGGAAAGGACCCTGTCTTGGGGCGAAACACGTGGGGTTAGGGTGCCAAGTCATTACGAGGACCAGCGCGCGGGAGGGAGAAGTGTCTGGGCAGGGTAGCAACGAGTCATGTCGTTATCGCGGTGAAGGGAAGACCTTGTCTTGGGGTAGAGAACGTGGGGCTACTAGGGTGGCGCGGAGTCATCCCTGGAAGCCCGGACTGAGGATATAGACGATGGGCAGGAGTAGGAGGACGCACCGAATCCAAGCAACGTCCATGCAGGCGTATCGAGGGCGTAGAACTTCTCTTAGAAACGATGAGGCTCGAGGGCGTGGGCGGAGTACGGGACGGCGTACCGAGTCTAAGCAAGTTCTATACCGGTATATCGAGAGCCGGTCCTTCTAGATCTGCTGGAAGGCGTCAGCGCAGGGAGGGCATGAGTGCGAAAGACGTACTATGTAGAGTAAACCGAGCATTGGGTATATAATCGAGAATCGGCGTCGTGCCATAAGATAGGGCATATCTCGGGTATATCTGGGCAAAACTTCAGCGGATGGAGAGTAGGAGTGCGGAGGACGCACTATGTACAGAATAAACCAAGCAGTGGGTATATATCTAGCCCTGAGTATATCTTGGGGGTATATCTGCGCAAAGAATCAGCGGTGGAGAGCATACGCAGACGGGGAGCGCACGAGAGATCGAGGAAACCGAGCATTGGGTATATAATCGAGCATCGGCGCATTTAAGGCGTCGGGCCATGAGATAGGGTATATCTGTGCAAAGGTCAGCGGATGGAGAAGATGGGTAGACGGGGAGCGCACGGTGATAGAATAAATCGAGCATTGTAGATATAATCAAGCATTCGAGGCGTTGTGCCGTAGGATAGGGTATATCTATATCTGGGCAAGCAAGGAGTCAGCGGCCGACGGAGGTAAAGTGGGACGGGCGACATACCGATTCATGCCGTAGCCAAGCAGAGATATCTGGCGAGCGCACACAAAACAAGGACGATCGTCACCGTCCGGAATCTACGCGATAATGTAAGGAGGTAAAGAGTCAGATGGAAGTGGGACGTACCGTGTGGCCGTCTTTCGTCTATCAGCTCCGGTGCGCCCGTGATGGCCTCGCCTGCGAAGAGGATGGGTAGGGTGGCGTGGCGTGCCTGCCCGCCTTCTTGTGTCGCTTCGTCTTTCCGCTCTCGCTGCTAGCCACGTCACTATCAATGTTCCCGATGTCCATGTTCTCGAGCTGGCTGCGCTTAGTCTGCCGCTTCACGTCTCCGCTGGGCTCGGCCTTGACGATAATAGTCCGACTGTTGTTATTGACACCACGGTTGCTGATGTCAGTGAGCACGGCGAACATGGGCTCGAAGTCATAGACAGCGTGTTCGGGGAGAGAGGAGGTGGGCGATGGCGGGACGCGCGCGAGGCGAGCGTCGCACGACGCCGTCGAATTGTTAGGCGTCATGAGGAACGCGTGAACCATGGGAGGAGCTGGGACGGGCACAGGAATGGGCGGCGCGACGAGGGGAACAGCGTAGAGGACTCTTAAGACAGGACGGCGGCGACGGTGGCCATGAATCAGGGGGCTGTGCGGGACCCTGGGCGCGCGCGAAGCAGACGTGGGCTTGAGCCGCTTGCAAGGACGGCCGATGTCGAGGTCGCCGTCGTCGTCTTCCCGCTTCCTGACGTTTGTGATCTTCATGTGGGCAAAGCGGAGGGAGAGGGTGTCTATGGGGAAGGCGGGGCCGAAGTTGGAGTTGAAGAACGCGTAGTTCATGGCGGTTCTGATGAAGGAGAGTCTGTCAACAAACTGGCATTTAAAGCTCCGCCGCTGTTTGGCACTCTTTTCGCTCCACGTGTGCCTAGGGGTTTGACGGCGGGAGGGCGCGACGGGGAGGGTTGGGTAGCAGAGGGACGCGTCTATCGCGCTAGAGGAGGGCTCTTGTAAGCAAAGGCTTATGCGTGTGAGAGAATCTTACCTCTCCTGGACGAGTAGCGCTAAAAAACCTGGACGTGGAGACGAAAGGCGGCATCGGGAGTGAACACCGAGCTGAGGCTTTGAAAGTTCGAAGGTGCAAATGTGCTATGGGGCTGTCAGATCGAGGGAGCCTGTGGAGAATGTGAAGACTTGCAATTTCCGTGTTTTGATACAATTTTGGCAAGTTCTCCCGGACTGGCGCCGACTGACACCGGATGCGGGATATGTGAAGCCTCATATTGCGGGCATTGCAAAGATTATTCCTTCCGACGTCGACAATATTCGACGCGCCTACATCAAATGGAATTGAGTCAGGCGGTGGCACTGATGAAGTGCTGGAAAAACATACCTGAACACAGGTCATCAGGAAGTGTCCCCAGGGCTTTCTTTCAGACCCTCGGGCACGAAACGGCAAAATAATTGGCGCAGCAGGCGATAGATGCGTGGGTATCACCCGAAGGGCTTTCCAAAAACTCAAGGACAAGGAAAATTCGTCGTTGATGAGGGAAAGCCTATAACCGCTTGAAAAAAGAATATCTGCATGGACTGACTATACGTGAGCCACTGAAATTGGTAGAAGAAGAAAAAAAGACAGGGACTAGAAAATACGCACGTCAACGGTCAAACGTTCCACTCGACAGTTTGGGAGTAGAGTTTAGAGGTAGTAAGAAGAAGGAACTAGTGATCCATGCGATGCTCCAATGCGGTGGAGGAGCCTGAGTAAGAGCCTGAGGGAGGAGGACTAGGAGGTGACGCGTCGAGGAAAAGTTGTTCTTGTTTGGTCAACGCGCAACACGTGGTTAGTTGCTGTTTTTCAAACCGAAAAATAAATTACTACAGTTACATTAGGCCCCGGGCTTTAAATTCAACCTCAAGTACAAAGGCCGAGGCACCTGAAATTGGGAGGAGTCAGTTGCCTGCAGCATTCTAGTCACTTGGCTGTGATATTACAGGTGCCAGCGGCTTGCCCGCAACCTGGGCTAATGAAGCAGCGTACTCTAAAGGTAAAAGTAATCAGAAATTGTCACATTTCATAATTCAGTCGACGCTGAAAAAAAAATATCTGCGGGTTATATTAGTGAATAGGTCATGCAAAAACATACAAAGAACCATACAACTCACCCTCGGCGCTCATGAGTTATATGACCTCGATATTCAACCCCTCAATCGTCAACGGGCGGAATTCACTTCGCACCCGTTCGACAAAGTCGGGGTCATCATATCTACCGAACTCAAGGCGGAAGAACTCCAGCTTTACCATCCCTTCGCGCTGCCCATTCCGTCTAGACACCAGCATGTCAACAAAGGACGCGGTCGAAATGCCGTCGCCGAGTCCTTTCAGCATGAGTGAACGGACCGCGGGCACAAAAGTGTCGTCATGTGTAAGGAGTTCGACCACCGGCCCCCAGGGGACCTCGAAATACTCGGTGTTGTTGATAAAGACGGTTTCAAGAGACGGGATGTGACGCAGGCATAGGATTGTAGCGTCGGGTGACATGCACGTCAGCTGTATGGATGGCAGTGACCAGGCGGACCGTACACCCGAATTATGCAAGCGGGCGGAGCCCCCATGGTCGAGGGCTGTAAGGGTAAGAGTTTTGAGCGCAGGGAGAGTCAGATAATCGAAGAGCAGGCCGTCTGGGTCATAGGTGAACCGGAGGGCGTGGAGCATGGGGAGTAAACGGGGCGGTGTGGGCGCGGTCTCTGGGCGCCATTGGGCGGAGGTGACCAACACTTCGAGGTTCGGTGTTTGTGCTAATATTTCAACGCATGCGGAGAGAGATTGATATGAGAATTCTAGCTTCGTCAGCTGATTCCACGGCAGCGAGATCCACTCGAGCGAAGCGCCAGAGAGGTCTGCCTCCCGAAGACACGGTGCGTCGCTGAACGCCGTGAGCATCACAGGTTCGTCCTGGGGCTCACTCAGGATGATTAGGATCAGTTTGTTCAAGCCAGGGACGCGACCCCGGATGTCCTCGTTTGGAAACGAGAAGGGCATGTCTAGCGTTAAGCGGAAAGTCCCCCACTGATGTGAATGCTGAGATATGGCGGAGAATATCTGCGGTGTATGCGGGACGCGAAATAAGCGTAGATCCAATGGATGATTGCCTGCCCGCGAGTGCCAGCGTCGGAGGAGGCCGATGAGGTCGTCGATGTCCCCGCTAGAATATCGTGCCGGATAGACACGCAGGGAAGCCCATAGAGCGCCGGCTGCAAGACATATATCCCGCCATTGCCTGCACACGCTGGCTAAGAGCAGCGGTCCGTAGCCTGGAACACGCGCATGGCCGATGTGAGGGTCGGTCGTCCACGTAGTGGGAAAAGATCTGGGAGGTGATTTCCGCTGGCAAGGTGAGGACAGGGTAGGTAATTGCGTTCAGGCCCTGGATGATGCGGCGCCGCTTCTCCGCCAACAGTCGCAATCTCGCTTCGAGAACATCCATCTCTTCATCGACTTCCGAGCCGTGTGCGAAGGTTCGAAGGGGACTCTGCTGAAGGATTCATCACTCAACGGCTGGAACGGCCCCTGTTCAGTAGCTGGATTTAGTTGGATCGCGTGAGGGAGGAAGACGGGGACGAGCAGTGCCTGTGGATGAGCCAAGGATGAGCACTGACACAGTCACGTGTTTAACGCGGCCGGCCCGCAATGCCGACGAATTGAAACAAAGAGAGTCATGGTTCCGAATGGATGCGGAGAGAATTAAATAAACTCGAGTAATGTCGGCGGATCTGGTGGCAACGATCGTACAAAGAAATGATGTAAGTCAGACACCTAAGTGAGGGTGCCACCGAAGCTACTTAGTGTTCATCGTAAGAGTCATGAGGAACATCGGTGGGGTGAGGCCCCGTGAAGCTCCTGCCAAGGCTTGTCCGCCTGAATAGCCTCATTTTGGGCTCAAAAATCCTATCTTTTGGTGACTTTTGAGGCTCAAAAATCCAATAACGGACAAGGCTTCTCACCTGGAGGGTCCCCAAAATCGGCATTTCTGCTGATTTCTACGAATCTTTCGCTCCCAAGCGCCTTTGGGATGTATTGAGGCTCTGTACGGCGTGCATGTGCGTCCTTTGAGTTTTGTGGTCTGTTTAGCCCCACAAAATAGGCAAAAATCTTACAGCCCGTCGAATCTTTACCTAAAAAATCCTATGTGCGGACAAGGATTTGTGATTTTCAGCCTCAAAAATCCTATCCACGGACAAGGAAATCCAAAATTTTCGCCCTCAAAATCCTATTTCGCGGACAAGCCTTGGCGGGAGCTTCACGGGGCCTGTGGGGTGTGCACGGCACCTCGGCAGGGTGCTAGCCAGCGGCGATTATCCAAGAACCAAAATTGAGACGCCGTTCCAAGTTTAGCTGTAACGCGTGAAGCCGACGATCGCCGATTAGAATGGATGCTGTGTAGTCACTGCGGCGCTGGCGACCAAACACAGCCTCCCGTTTCCCTCCATGTCGCCTCTGCCCGACGAGATCCTCTCCGAGATTCTTTCTCCTGCGCTCAAAGTACCCGACAACCTATTCTCGGACACTTCAGAGGTGTCTCCATTTGCGGACTATTCCCCCTCAACCTCTGCGTACTTGTTAGTATGCAAAGATTGGCTTCGTGTCTCGACTCCTTTGCTCTACAACGTCGTCGTTCTCCGGTCGAAAGCCCAGGCAAACGCGCTTGAAAAGGTCCTCCGGAGTAATCCCCATTTTGGTCGATTTATCAAGAAGCTCAGGGTCGAAGGGGGATACGGTATGGCCATGCACGCCATTCTCAAATCTGCGCCAAACATCACCGATATCGTCCTCTCTCTATCCATCTGGTCATCCGATAACACGCAAGGGTTGTGCAAAGGACTTCCTCTGCTCAATCCACACCGCGTCATCGTGGTGGCTTCTGCCTACGAGAAACCGCTCAAAAATAAACACCTGGGTGCGTTGACGACAGTGCTTTTCTCCTGCATTCGGACGTGGGAAAAACTGGTATCTCTCCCTATGTTACTAGACCTTCAAACTTTCACTCAACGTGGACAGACAGTATTCGGCTTCCCATATTCCGATTTGCGTCCGACATCGGAGGAGTGCGCGTTCGAGTTTGCTGAAGCGCTGACGCAATCTCAGACGATTCACACCGTGCTACTCCCGGTCATGAACATGTACACAATCCCGGAATTCTTCACTCCACTACGGAAAATTCCCTCCTTGCGGATTTTGCAGTTCAGGGGACCTAGAAGCCGGGCAGCTGAAGTGGCCCTCGATTCGGACCCCCAGCTCAAGGCACTAGTGCGATTTCCGACACAAGATTTAGAGTGAGTAGTAGAGGGGCTGCTATTCCTTTTAAGCATCCTCACGCCGCATTTCTCCGCCAGGGATAACATCGCCTCTACAGTCCCTGATATCACGCCGTCATTGAACCCGTCGTTTTCCCCTCTGCAATCAACCTCGGACGAGACTCGTGATACCATTTGGAGGCGCGTTCTCTTCTTCGCCATGTACGTCGAGGAGTTCCAATCCCCGACATTCCCTTCGCCCACCGAATCCCACCCATCTCGGCTTCCGATATTGCTGGTTTCAAAGTACTTCAATGTCCGTACACAGCTTCCCTATCCTGCATCACGGCCTGATTATGCTACCAGCGACTCGCCCTGCCCTATATTTATGATTGCCTGGGTTTAACGCCTGGCAGAGCACCTTCGATTGCACAACAGCTCCAACATCGTCCAGATCTCGGCTCATTCATTCGTTACATTTTCATTCATTCCGATTCCGTTCCGCAAGATGCCATCCTCACCATCCTCTCTTGCGCTCCCAATGTGCAGAAAATCAGGGCGGGTGGCTGGATAGCTGGAGCTAAGATTTACGCCAGCATCTCTGCCGAGGGTCTGAAGGTTGCGGCTCAGACTGCCGGATCCTCTCTCCAAGAATTGTCGATCTTTGTCCGAGGACGCTCTATATCCACATCACCCTTCGCGCATCTTACAGAGCTTCGTATGTTACGGTTGGATTTCTCGCATTATACAGGTACATCCGCCGCTGACTCGACGTCGCAAATTGTGCTGCCGAAGCTGCATACGTTGGGCATCGCCACCAGCAACGCATCTTGCTTCAATGCCTTCTCCATGATGAGGTAAGTCTCTCTGATTCTTCATCCCCTCCCGCTGATCTTCAACTGTACGATATAGACTTGAAGCACTTCACACGCTCAGATTACCCGGTTATATTCTTCACTCGACTGCCGCCATCAAACTTCTCAACACGCATGGAGGTCGCCTCCTTCACCTCGCGATTGGATCTTTTGAAAAGGACAGCTTCAAGTTATTCGACGTGTGTAAAAGCCTTATCGACATCGAGTTTTTTGGGGTGCGTACGATTCTGCCCCACTACGCTATCGTGTGTTTGAATTGATATCGTGAAGCATTGCGACACCGATTACCTCACTTGCGAAACACCACACGAGTCGCTAGTTACGATTGTTGCTGATGGCTTATGGGGGTGCGTTGTACGTCTTTCGCGTTTTAGCGATGCTCAGCTTCTCCAATTAGAGAGTCTGAGGATATCAACTCGGAAATGTTCCCCGCCCTTCGTGCAATCAAGCTCCGCTCTCAACAATGGCCTACGAATGAGTGGGTGGAAATGGCAGAATTGAAACCTCCCTAACATCTTCAACTGCAGGCGAGACATATCCAAGAGCAAACTCGTCCTATGGGCCGAAACCTTGTTGCAGAAAAACATTACGCTGACTGATTCGAGTGGGAAGCAGTGGGTTCCCCGGATGAAGAGCTCCGCTGCGCGAGGAAAAAGGTGATCATTAATTTCCGCAGTATTTATTTCTATTTTCTCCTGCGGCGATCCTGGTGGAGTACGATAAGTTATGTCAAAGTGTCTATAACCCTCCGCGTTGGATCCGACAGACTCGACTCCGAGAGGTATCGCGATAAGAGTCGCTACGAGAAGCTCAAGCAAGATGTGTTGGTGTCATTCATTCTAAAGTACAGTGGGGCGCCCCAAATTGTGATCATGACAAGGAGAAGTCGAAGTTAATAATATAAGCGCGCGATGCAGTCCGCGCGTAATGTTGGTTTGTCCCTCCCCTCCTAACCCATGCGAATGCCAATTGATGCAGTGTGTGAAATAATCTGAGGGGGCATCAGCGACGGTCGACGGCGGGAGTGGAGCAAAATGACTCACAGTGCGAATGCGCTCAGGCGATGACACAGCTGCCGCTGGAGCCCGTGCTACTGTCCTCGTTGACAGGCGGGAGGTCTGTTTCCTCTCTGCAGATGACGCAGCTGCCGCTAGACCCCGTGCTGGAGTCGTCGTTGACGGGCGGGAGGATGTCCTCGGCCTTGGTGGGAACGGTGGTGGTGGTGAAAGCGTCCATTGAAATTGAGGATGAGTGGAGGACGTTCAAAGAACTTTGGTTTGCTTGCGAGGTAGGCAGCGAACTGGGATGAGAGCGCGATAAGTTTCGCGCTTTATACGTTGGGAGGGGTAATGTGATATCCAGCGATGTCGGCACCGTGTGGTTGGAGAACAATAGCCTGCTTGGGTACCGGCGACTTGAAATCGGCTACGACAATAGCACAACGATCGGAGCACATATGGAAAGAGCGACCCACAAAAGACTTTGGTCAGATGGAATCGAGATCAGATCCAGACGACTAGTAATCATCCAGCCCGGGCCGGATGTTCGAGGTAACAAAGTTGAACATGTTGCCCAGCGCTCTGAAAAATTCGCCCGGGTACTCAACAACTCCTGAAATGTGAGTAGACAAAATCAAGTCTACCAGGGGCCTACCTATCTTCTGGCTCGTGTCTGCAAATATTCTGTCCAACCCGGAGGAAATAGAGAACAATTAGAATTTGATGGCAGGTTCGGTAACCATCCTCATGCCCTCGATCGATTGAGGACCGGTGATCAAGGCTTATCACGAGCTGTCACGGAATCGCACGGGCGAGATTGCGAACTCCGTGATTTAAGAGCGTCGGGGGCGAGAATGTGAGGGAAAAAGTAGGGAGGACGTGGCGCAACGCCGAAATCTTTCAGGAGATTTTCAGAACAGGGCGCAGAAATATATCTGCGAGGAAGGGCAGTCCATGCCACTAGGGCCATGGTCAATTTCTGGAGACCCGGGCGAGATGAGGAAAGAAGGCTAATTTGAGGCATCAGTGATCGGAGGATCGGACCGTGCTCCGAACTTTCGCTTGGACCGTTGTTCCGTTTTGATGTAAAAATGGCTCCATGACGGCAAATTAGGGTCTGTTTTTCTTGACCAGGTTCAGTCCTGGTAGTTCAAGATTTTCTTTCAAATTTTAGAATCAACTTGCACGTGTCCTTGGATCCAAAGACCGTGCCCTGGAACTAACAATTGCAATGCCCCAGGGGACAAACCTTATAAACCTCTTTTGTGTAGCGCCTTCGATCGATCGTGTGAGTGGCAAATATTTCTTGAATCGTGTCCAATATTCTCTGCGACTCGATATTTTATCGGCCGAGCCTTCCCACAGCTGCAGGATGGATCAGCGCGCACGAAATTATAAAGGTTCCGCAGCTTTTTGTGTTGGAGCAGATGGATGTGAGCGATCAAATTAGCTATTGTCTTTAGAGGCCCAAAGGGTTTTTATGAACAGTGAGGTCGATCAGCAGATTTGAGTATGTGGTGTTCAGATTGCAGATTTGGACTACGAATGAAGGCTAGGGTACTAGAGACCAATCACCGCTTCAACCATCCCCGGCACACTGTCGAAAAAATCAAGCACTTCAAGGCGATGAGCTACACGCAAAGGTAATGACGACGACGACCTACTGATGATTCCAAACCGCTTGCCCTTCCGCGCCCGGAGCCACGGAAGCAGCTTCTGGTTCACACCCGGTGTGTCCGTCCCGTTCCCGAGCGCCATGATCTACGTCGCAGAATCAGCCACAAAATCCTGGGGAGTCTACCAAACGCCACCGACCCTCGGGGTCTCCGACGGGATATCCACGTCGTGCTCGGAGCTGGCGAAGCTAATGTAGAGCTGGTCCGGGTGCCGCACGGTCGCCTCCTCGATGTGCGCCGTCGTCGCGTTGAACTTCCACTGGATGTTCTCCGCGTAGCCCGCGCCGATCGGCAGGCCGATCTCGTAGTAGTCCTCGATGTACGCGATCTGGTTCGTGCTGCTGTTGTACACGAGCGTGATGTTGGGGCTGTTGTCGGTCCACAGGCTCGGCGCGAGCTGGATGCCGATGCGGTGCGCCGCGGACGCGGGGAGGAGGTCATAGCTGTAGCGCTGGAGGAACGTCAGCTTCCCGCGCGCCTCGCCCAGCGTTCCGAGCTGATTTGTGTGAGTCCGCGGAAAAGGGGGTTGGTTAAGTTCGTACCGCGCCGCTGGTCTGGACCCAGTATCGGGAGGCCAGGCTGCTGCTCATGACGTCGTAAATGTGCTGCTGGAGCTTCACGTCGTCCACCGTTCCCGTTCCACTTTCATAATTGAGGGAAATGAGCACAGCCTCGGTTGGGTGCTTGTCGAGCCATGAGTAGAGTCCAAAGAATACTTGTTCGACCGTAGTGGTCGGCGCCAGGAGGGCTTGCGCTGAACGGGGGATTTAATTTCGATGAGTTGCGACACGACGTTGCAAAAATAATCCCACAGTGGTGAAATCCGAGAGTGTCATTCCCGGGATTATAGGCGAACCGCAAGTCGAAAACGCGTACTCCACCATTGAGCATCTGGAAAAGAGAGTGTTCCTGGCAGCGGAAAAAATCGGCCGCTGGAATGCTACTAGCATTAAATTAATAGGGGTTCGACCAGCAAAGGTAGAGCGCACGCACTCGCCAGTGTATCGCAAGAGCGAATCCTGCGTGGCCTGGGAGTAGTTCCCTACATAACTCTTATAGTCTGGACGAACGTAGCGCTGCACGATGCTCACAAGTGGCAGAGTCGTGCGTTCCAGGGAGGTTCATATGCACGAGCTTGGTGTTATCAGAGAACTTCCGCATCCAATCGCATGTCTTGGTCATCGGAGAGCAGCCCACGTCGAAACCTGTCCTGGTTATCAGACATTGAACTTGTCATTTCCTTGGAGATGCACCGACCGAGAATGGGGGCACCCAGAGCGAGAGTGTACGCTAACGCATCTTGGGCCAGGCTTTCTTGCACCGCGGTGGCCAAACCCGGAAGCATCAAGGCCACAGCCAGAGAAGATATGAGAGAAAGCATCGAGAGACCTTAATGGAATGCGGCGCGAGGTGTCTTTAAGAGCTTCTGCGGTCCACGCACGAGACATCGGTCCGCGCACGAGACGTCAGCTTCCGCGGACACACGTGCCGGCATGGTTGGAAATCATCATCAAGTTGGGACCTGAACCAAAAAAAGGCGCAGTAATTATAGAGCGGGTGTGCGGTGTCCCGTCTCCACGTTTGTGGCTCGGCTCGTTCGATTCTCCATTCTGGCCGTGGGCTGATTCTTGATGTAAACTTGGAGGGGAGGAGAATTTAAGTGACAAAGCGAGTGAATGTACGGAAATACTAGCTTGAACTTGACAATAGCAGTCAACATTTAAATGGAGAAGCGCCTGTACAGCCGTTATCAAAAGTTTGTACGGGTGGAGCCAAAGACTGATGCTCGATTTGTGCTTACCTTTGTTTGCTATTGCGTTCGCTCCACACCTCCGTCTTAGCTCGGTCTTGGCTCGATTTGACCTTTCTCTCCATGCAACATCGAGGGAGTGCATGCCCATTCATCGTTGAGAATATTCATTTCATTTATAGAGGAAGTGGTGACCATTGAGAAGAGAAATCTGCATTCATACCAGGCCGGCATACACCGGCGCTCCACTTGTGATGTCAATTTCGACAACAAATGTAAGCACAAATCGAGCATCAGTCTTTGGCTCCACCCGTACAAACTTTTGATAACGGCTGTAATGCAGTCGAGATGTGGGACTTTAATACCGTACAGCAAGGGTGATTGACCGCGCCACGGCCAGTAAAGTATGACCTTCAACGTAAGAGTTGACCGTTCTCCTCCAGTATAACTCAGTGGTCCAGGCCTGTAAGGCGGCGTGAGCTTTATATATTCCCACTGAGATTCAGGCGCAAAGAAGAACGTAGGGACCCCGGGCTGACTTCGGGAAGACGGAACAGCGAGTCAGCCTAAGATAATGAGCTCTGCGGGCTGCGTAATTTCTTCCGAATTATGTATGTCCAGAGGTGATCGACGACGAAGGCTGGACGGACAGATGCACGACATGCGCGCAAGCGCCAACCCGAATAAGGTGAAGCGTGAAAAACGATTGGTTTCGCTACTTCGAGGACAGGAAAATCAGTCTTTACAACAATAAATGTACAACTCGTTGATAACCACACAATAGCCTACTAATATTCGGCCTTGTGAAATTCATCTTTGAGAGTCTGGCCATTGATCTCGATAGGTTTCGCCCCTACATTCAACAATTGATATCAAGTTCAAGGAGGTGAAAGAACGACGATACCCAACATCACAAAGTAGACCTTTGCCCATTCGGTGGTCTCATTTCTCCACGTGTGCATCGTTCCGCGCTGGACAACGGTGTCGCCTTCGTTGAGAATCACCCGCTCGCCCTCCTCCAGCTCCAGAGTGACCGTGCCCCGGAACACGATTGCGAAATCCAGTGTGACTGTCCGATGTAGTGGCTGGCACTCAGTCGTGAGTTACGACTCCGTAAGAGACGAAATTCAGGCTACCGACACGTCCCCCGGGGCAAAATCCCAGCAGCGGAATGTTGATCCTCCGGCGCTAGTGATCTCTGGGTGCTGTGTGATCTCATCAACCCAGTTTCCTGTGACGATCTCGGTGTCGATAACCGCGGGGGATTCGCCGGTGTAGTGCAGGTCGTACATGGGCGCGACGCTTTCGGGGGTATAGAATCGGGCCGGTAGGGCGGTGTCCGCAAGCACAATCGATTTACCCGAGGGGTTGTGGCCGGTAACGACTCGGCGGACGGGCGGAAAGGGGGTCTGCGGGGTTCCTGACATGGTGGTGCAGCTTGAAGCAGGAACTGGTCATGTGAGTTCGGCTGCAGTACGCGATACAGGATGATGCGAATCATGTAATCAACATAATTCGCACTAACTTGAAGTACACACATGGACCCTCAAAGGACCTCACCTTGCCTTCACCGTGACCTACGCATGGAAAAGTCGTATAAAAAAGTCAAGACCAGGCGAGGGCTCACTTACTCGTACTACATCTCTGTGCTGAGCACAGAGAACGGCAAGAAGCCAGTGCTATTCTTAGCTTGATACCCCGCTCTGCTGGTACAAGGTTATCCTCGACGACGCTAAAGTTGCGGACGACAAGAGTGAGTTGAATTTTCCGGTTCTCTGGAAATGCGGTTCACGTATCAAGCCGTGCCTGCGAAAGCGCGGGATGTTCATCAGCCCCTCCTTTACGTGGCGTTCACACTCGACCCCATCGCCCTCGAGTCACACCACTCAAGCATTAGCGACATACTTTACGACTGGATCAACCATCTCCCGAATGTGGCGTGTACCTAAATATTTGAATAAAGGGGTATGCATGAGCTTTGAGCGGTGCTGCGGAGAATGTGAGCCCGTGCTCGATTAATTTTCGCTGGGACATTGGGTTGAAAAACGACGGCGATTGCACTGGGGGAACCTCAGAGTCGATTCCGCCGGATTTGACGCGGAGAGTTAGAGAGACTTGGTAATAAATCATCATACTACATTAGGATCGCCGCTTGGCACCAAGAAGAGCATCGAAATAAAAACCATTGATCACCTTCTTCGCGCCGCCGAGCTCTTCACCCGCGGAACCCAGTGCTTCCCAGTCGAATCAGTCAGCGTAATGCTTTTCTGCAACAAAGTTTCGGCCCATGCGACTACTTTGCTCTTGGATATTTCTTGCCTGCAGTGGTCAAGATGTCAGTGAGGTTCAATTTCGCCGGTCCAACGCACTCAGTCGTTGGCCATTGACAAGACCTGAGCTGAATTACACGAAGGGCAGAGAACATTTCGGAGTTGATATCCTCAGGCTCTCTAGATTTGGAAGCTGAGAATAAGCAAACAGGTGAAACAAGCACAACGCACCCAACTAAGTCATGAGCAACAATCTTGACTAGCGACGCATGTGGTGTGTTGCACTTAAGGTAAGCGATATTGCAGAGCTTCACGATATAAAATCAACACACAGCGTTCAACTGGTCAAAATCGTACGCACCCCATCAAACTCGATCTCGAGAAGGCTCTTGCAGATATCGTAGAACTTCAAGCTTTCCATATTGGCATATCTTATGATTAGGCGAAGAATGCGATCTTGGTGCATGTTCAGGAGTTTGATGATGTCAGTCAAATCAGGGGTGTAATGGGGTAATTTGAGGGTGTGAAGCGCCTCGAGTAGCCAAGCCAGGGCTTCAACCCGTGCGTGTAAACCCAATCTAGTGTGGTGTTTCGGTCTCAAAATATGTATTAGTGGTCAATTCTTGCTCAACTCCATGCATTTAGCCCATCACTCACCAATTCTTTCAATTTAAAGAGTCATTTCGTCAACCATTGGAAACCACCACTCCCGAACGAGAAATCCGCTTTCGGACAAGGAACTCGAAATAGGGCGATTATAGTCGGTAACAGCACAGATTTCGGTATGTGACCTCCCGATGGCTCGGAATAATCCTCTACCGCGTCTATTAGCGGAACAACAACGAAAATGAGCTTACTTTTTTTTCGGTTCAAGCCATGGCTAGCCAGCAGCCAAGCCTGGATCGCTGGCTCTGACTCTGGCTTGAGATTTTCCAAGCCTAAGCCAGATGAAGCCAAGTCGAAGCCATGGTTTCCAGGCCAAGCCAAGCCAGCAAATCACTACCCTCAGGAAAAAAAATTGTACTGTACTTTTATTTTGCCTTAATATGAGGCCTAGGACCTCCTTTCGACTTCCAAAACATAATTCACGCAAGCTCTGACGCTATATCACTGTCCTCCATAACTTGGTTGGCTGAAAACATGGCCAACATCGGCTTTTGAACCGTCTCCCGATTAGGCAACTCATCACTGTGATCCCCGAAATTGTCTGGACGAACGCCGAAGTCTTTCCTTCAATACGCACCAATTTCGTGGTTAAAACACCGTGATGGACTCCGACATACCATATGAACGTCCTCCAGCGTTCAAAAATTCTAGCGGCAAATTTGAGGCTTATATAAGCGAATTCCTACGGTAGGTTGGTAGGTTGAAGCCCGAACGGCCGTTCGAAGAAAAAAATTAATACCTTTCTCATTTTTGAACCCCCTTGCCAACAAATCCTTAGAATCGACGACGGCGCTTATAACCGCTGACTGTTCTGCGAGGATCCTATACAAGCGATGAATCAGCCACCGGCCTGCGGTTACTCAGCGTTACTCAGCGACACACTTGGTTACTCAGCGGCCAATGCCTAGGAACCCTTATATGGCATCTCGGACGTCGTGATCTCCACTTCAAACAAAGTTCGGATGGCCTCCGCTGCCGACACGTCGAAGCTGTTCGAGCCCGTCAAAGTGGGAACTGTCGCATTGCAGCACCGCATCGTCCTAGCCCCTCTCACACGATTCAAGGCGGACGAAGCGCACGTCCCTATTTCTCCCCCTTGTTTCGGAGTATTGGCCAGCGGGCGAGAACGCCCGGCACACTACTGATCGCCGAGGGAACGTTTATCGCGGCGCGCGCCGGAGGCTACACACATGTACCAGGTATTTGGAGCGCAGAACAAATCGCCGCCTGGAAAAAGGTGCGTAGAATTGGCGTGTTATGATAGGCATCCTCACGTTGCGCATCCCAGGTGACTGCCGCGGTACATGTAAAGGGATCATTCATTTTCATGCAGCTCTGGGCAATGGGGAGGGCGGCATTCGTTGAGCAGCTCCACTCCGATGATCCATCATTCCCATACGTCTCTGCATCGGATGTTCCGCTCACGGGAGATGAATGGGCCGTTGCGTCCACTTACCGTGCCCGAAATCAAGGAATACGTCAGTTTGTACGTGCAGGCGGCCAAGAACGCCATGGAAGCTGGATTTGATGGGGTAGAAGTTCACAGTACGCTGTGATTCTATATTTCCCAGCAATGATACCCACTAAGTCTCCGTCATTCGTCGCAGGCGCGAATGGTTATCTACTGGACCAGTTTCTGCAAGATGTCTCGAACAAGCGTACGGATGAGTACGAAGGGAGCATCGAGAACCGCGCTCGCTTTACCTTGGAGGTTGTAGATGCTGTCGCCGCGGCCGTCGGCCCGGAAAAAACCGGCATCCGCTTGAGCCCATGGAGCCCTTTCCAGGGTGTGTCTCGAATTCGCCCCCCATATACAAACGACTAACGTGTTCCCAACAGACATGGATATGTCCGACCCGCTCCCGACGTTCTCGCATGTCATCTCCCAGATCGTGACGCGTCATCCGAACCTCGCGTATGTGCACCTCATCGAGCCTCGCATCATTGGCAGCGCCACGCGCGACGAGACCGCGATCGGCGCGCACGAGTCCAACGATGGACTGTGCGCGCTGTGGGCGCCGCGCCCCATCATCCGTGCCGGCGGATTCTCCCGTGAGGGCGCGATCGAGGCCGCGGAGAGCGGAGCCCTCGTTTCGTTCGGGAGGTTGTATATCTCGAACGTGAGTTGGCGGTTTTCCCTTCTCGTTGGATTCCATGTTTAATTTTCTTTCTCAGCCCGACCTCCCCGCGCGCCTGGCCCAGGACGTGCCCCTCGCCCCGTGCGACCGGCTCACGTTCTATCTTGTAGGTGAGAACGGCCCGCGAGGGTATACGCCCAGTGAGAACCGGCTCTGCTGTGGGCTGCTGTCAGTTGCTGAGAATGACCGTGGTCAAAATAATAGATGCCAGCAAACCACAGCAAGTGGCAGCAGAAAAATCGGAATTTATTTCTGCTGCCAGTTGCTAGGAGCTGCCGGGTACTACTCAATATGCTGGGATCGTCCCCGATTTACTTCGAATATATATATTCATTTTATATCGATTACACGCGCCGCACCCGCACCTGCACCCGCACCCGCACCTGCACCCGCACCCGCACCTGCACCCGCACCCGCACCCGCACCCGCGCCCGCTCCTACGCCCCCGCATTTACGTGCCCGCCTCCACTCTTGCGCCACCCCGCTCCGCACCCGCGCCCACAACCGCACCCACACTCTCGCCCCGCCCTCGCACAGGTGAATCCGCCAGTTCACGTCGCTCGCGCTCGTTTCGCTCCGTATCAACGATGGTTTAGGATTTTCTGAGGTACCGCTCAGCACAACATTAAGACGGAGACACAATCTAATAAACGCACCCCGTTGTTGGCCGTGTTCGCGACCTTTCTCTGCGCGTTGAAATGCTGTGTGCGTGAAGCAGTGAGCATAACAAATAATGTCGCAGGGGAAGGACTTGCCATTTCGAGAAGGCTCGTTCGCGCGTCAAGCTGATGGGTCTGGCATCCGAGGTCTAGTAAGAAGGGGAAGGTGTAAGAAAAACATCACAATGAAACAAATTCAGTGGCTCACCTCCGTCGAAAAGCGGACCTCGTTCGCGCCGGTGTAGCCGCAAGAAGTCGAGCGAATCCACCTCGGCCGCGTTGATCGTGGGCCCGCCGAGACGATGACGATGCTCATCGAGCCGTAGTCGAGGTGCTCTCTCGGCGGCTAAGTTGGGGCTGCGCGGTCTTGCGGATCTTCACCGAGACGCGAAACCCAACGCACGCGCTTACGGGTTTTCCGCGGATGGCGGTCACCTGGGGCGGGTGAGAAAGGGTAGGATGCAGAGGGTGAGATACTGTACGACGTACGGTGGGGCGGGCAGGGGAGGTGGCCGACATCGAGTCGGCAGTGAAAGCAGTAAGACGGCGTGGCCAGTCGCGCACGTACCCATGCTCTTCACACGAAAGGGGACTAGGAGGTCATTCACGTCAGCTCGTAGGTGCACGCGTGCGCTGCCCATCGGATGTCGTTCGCCTTGATTGTAGTGTCGTCGTGCGCCGCCACGTCACAGCAGGATAGAGGAAGCAGAGTCATCGAGCGCAGCGCGGCGGTACCAGTGCAGTGTCCACAGAAGGAGGAGGAAGCAGGCATTAGATAGTAGGTGGATGGGGGAGCGAGCCTAGAGGAGGAGGAGGGAAGCGAGAAGGCGGAAGAGAAGGAGGCAATTGAAAGTCCGACACATTCGACAATCGACATCAACGGACTTAGCGCGCATAAGAATCCGTGGTGTCCTCAATGGAAAATTTGGTTTTCAAAAACAGAACGTTACAGAACTCCCAGTTTTTCAGCTTTCTAGACAACTTTTCAAAAAAAATCAGAATCAGTACAGATTCCAGCAGATGCCAGCATCGGGAGTCGATCCCGCCGATCGTAGCAAACCCCAGCAGAACCTGTTCTCACTGGGGTATACGGACTATGCATTCGCGACAGCGGCCGCATCGTAGGCAGCATTTATCATGATCTGTCCGTTTGAGTCATCCATCTAGGAATCGATGCGTATTTGTCGTGGGTTTCGTAGGATAACAAAAAATTGTAAGATGTATGAGTATCATATATCTATGGGCAAGACGTCACAGCTTAGAATTCTATACTTCACCCGACTAATTAATTCTCCTCGCCGTCGAGATCGCAGCCGGAATCTGTAGTTTAGCTGAAGCAAGGGGGCTCACCTGGATTCAATGGGGTGACTACTTCCTTGACATCCAAGATCTTCTGCTTCGCAGCAAGCGCGGGTTTCCACCATCGAGACAATTTAGGGCTCCCGCCACATAGAGGACATGACGCTAAACAAACATGACGACGGAAGAAGAACTTCTATCGGCTATCCGGCTCATAGGAACCAATCGGGTGGACACGTGGCGATGTATCCGCGCATCAGCGAACATTCGGCACGCCTGATCCGACGTTTCTTGCTCCCAACCACCATCTGCAAACCATCTACTCAATCTTCCACCGTATCACCCCAGGGTCTTGCGCCTCAATCATATAATGCCATGTTTCCGTGTGTGTTGGGCTCCTCTCATCCGATTCTCCGCGAATGAATACCCCTCCCACTGGGGTTTCACGGACCACGATAGCGCTCGGTGCCTAAACTTGCTGTCGGTTATCGTTCCACTGCCGTGCTCTCATTTTTAGACATTATTCCCGGTGGATCAATTCAATCACTCAATTTCTCATGGATCTGTATGGGTGGAGTCGACGCGCCGGGAATACAGATGAATATATTGGCATTTGAAGCAGCACCCGCAAGTCCCTACTTGAACGTGGCGTACTGCTACGTTCCTCGCTGCAGTTCTACTATATTTCTCCACTGAATTGCTGTTCACTCCTGATTGATGCGTCTCATTTACGGAGAAATTGGAATAATTCGGCTCTCAGCGCGCACAGAAGTAAATTGCGGGAGTTTGCAAGTGCCGACACACGCTCTTACCAATAACCCCTTCCCGACGGCGCATCGGTCATCCCGATTCTTACACGTCCCGACGCCCACGCTTGCGTTCAATGATCATGAACGAGTCTCTCAACTTTAACTGATTCCGGCTGCGCCGACCCGAAAGCCGATTTTGCCCAGAGATTTAAGATCAGCTGTTACTCACCGTTATGTAACGCCAATTTCCACTTAGCCTCCGCTTCCCATGGTTTCATGCCTCGATGCCCCCGCCCAAGTATCCCTCTCGCCCTGAGAAATAAGATAATGGCAATCGATGGCGGTGCGCAACAAGTTGACTCATTCGGCTGCTTGCACTTGCTTATCACAACAGGAGATCTTTCTCATCTTGTGATGCATCCATGACAGCGCTTACTGCGGCTCCATGACAGCGCTGACTAGCGCTGACTATTCCCGCGGCGCCGTGCGAAGCCGCTACTCGGTCTTCACAGAGCATTGCGTGTAAGCTGAGTGCTTCTCATCTTGTCCATGGCAGTACTGACTGTTCTCCCAGGATCCGCCCCGCGCCAGCCCGCCAAAACATGAATCAGCCCATTTTCTGGCGGTTATTCAGCGAAGCAGGAAGCCATATAAGGCAGCACGGTCGTCGGGACCTTCATTCCACATAAACTCTATTCACTCGAGAACAGCTCCAGATGTCCACCACTACTTCCAAACTTTTCAAGCCCCTCAAAGTCGGGGCTATCACGTTGCAGCACCGCGCCGTCATGGCCCCGTTGACTCGCTTCAAGGCGGACGACGCCCACGTCCCCTTTCTTCCCCTCGTGGCAGATTACTATGGTGAACGGGCGAGCACGCCGGGAACGCTAATTATCACGGAGGCCACGTTTATCGCAGCTCGGGCAGGAGGCTACGCGCATATCCCGGGTATTTGGAGCCCAGACCAAATCGCCGCCTGGAAAACCGTCCGTGTTATCTTATCGTTCCGGGAGAGTCTCCTGACGTGATCTCGCACATTACAGGTGACGGCCGCGGTACACGCGAAGGGATCCTTTATTTTCCTCCAGCTCTGGGCACTCGGACGCACGGCAGATGCCGCACAGTTGAAATCAGAAGACCCTTCATTCCCCTACGTCTCTGCCTCAGATGTCCCGCTTACAGGGATGAGTGGCCCGCCGCCGCGTCCGCTCACAATTCCGGAAATCAAGGAGTATGTCGAGTTGTACGTTCAAGCGGCCAAGAACGCCATGGAGGCCGGATTCGATGGAGTGGAAGTTCACAGTGCGTCGTAGTTCCACCGTTCCCCGCTAGATCCTCTTCTTACTATGTTTCGTTCACTTTCCCAAGGTGCGAATGGCTACTTCCTCGACCAGTTTCTGCAAGACGTATCGAACAAGCGCACAGACGAATACGGCGGGAGCATCGAGAATCGCGCCCGCTTTACTCTGGAGGTTATAGATGCCGTCGTCGCAGCCATCGGCGCAGAAAAAACCGGCACCCGTTTCACCCCGTGGAGCCCGTTCCAGGGTACGTCCCAAATCCTAGCCACCATACTGGGGCGTCTGCTAACCGATTCCGCAGACATGGGCATGGACGACCCCCTCCCGACATTCTCGTATCTCATCTCCCAGCTCGTCGAGCGCCACCCGGAACTCGCGTACGTGCACCTCGTCGAGCCGCGTATCAGCGGCAACGCCACGCGCGACGACAGTGTTGTCGGCGCACACGAGTCTAACGACACGCTGCGCGCGCTGTGGGCGCCGCGTCCCATCATCCGTGCCGGAGGATTCTCCCGGGCGAGCGCGATTGAGGCAGCGGAGAGTGGGGACCTTATCGCGTTTGGGCGGCTGTATATCTCGAATGTGCGTCTGCCCAGTAGCCCGGCAATGGTTGATTACTGAACTCTATTATTTATTTCCCAGCCTGACCTCCCCGCCCGCTTGGCGAAGAATGTGCCCCTTGCCGGACACGACCGGTCCACCTTCTATCTCATTGGCGAGAACAGTTCCCGTGGGTACACGGACCACCCGTTCGCTACGTGAAGGCGATTATTCTGGAATTGGACTTGTGGTTGGGTTTGGCTCTTGATCGGAAGTCTACGTAGATCAGCTGTTTTGCTTATTTCGTTGCTGGTTTCTCAGTTCAGAAAAAATAAATATCACAGATTTGGATATTGGTTGCTGTCATGTATCCTCTGCGGTCTTTACCCATGACTAATAGATCCTCGGTGTTCGACATGCGTACTTTTTTCATTTCAATTTAGACCAGTGACTGTCTGTATATGAGCAAGCGTCGCGTATACCGACGCTTGCTCCCGTATACAGGCTGGATTCGAGCCTCACTTCAATTCTGTGAGACATAAAGCAGGTTGCTGCTGTGAGTTCAATGGTTGCGGCCCAAATTGGTCTAAATGGACAGGCATACAGTCTCGGATCATTGCAAAGTTAGCCGGAACTGATGTTCGATTCCAGAATGTCGAAAGACACGTCGTAACCGTCGTTCAAAAGCTCGAGAAATTTAAGATTACATAATAAGGTCGAGCTCGGATCAAACGCCTCGGGTAATCGACAGACTACAGCATCGCGAGGTACGAGTGACAATTGTTGTAGCGTCTGTTTATAAGAGATTAAGTTTCGGACGGGACCCGCATTCTCTGGCCATCAATTCCTACGAAACTCGCGCAACACAAAGTGGAAGGGCTCCGTCTCAAGAAGTGGGCGTGCCGAAAACCAGGTGGCGGCCACGATGGGGCATTTCGAAACGTGGGCCTCGCTGGGTGCCCTGGTTTCTCCCTGTATTGTGTTGGACACTTGTGGGTTTGGTGAGAACGTCGGAACCGCGGAGGCGCTGGTCGGGAGGGCGGCGGGAATGCCTGCGGGCGGCTCCGAGAGCTGGATGGTCATTTAACCGATGCCGCGATACGTAGACGCGGGTCTACCTCGCTGTGACAAGGGGCACGAGGGAAAGTGCGAGGACCCAGATTGGGCGATGTATTTGCATAGCTTGCCCGAGATTGAAAGGCACTAGTAGCAGATTAAATGCTTTGCAGGCGGGATCAGCACCGGGGCATTGAAAAATGCGGGGGACAACGCTGTTAATGAGACCAAGATGGAATCTCTTCCGCCGATCGCCGCGGTTAGGGTTAGTGAAGCGAATGACAGTCCATTCGAGCTGGGTAGAGAGCTGCGTGATAGGGAGGCCAGAGCCAGAGCTTGCCATCAACTTTTCATCGAGATGTCGTCTTTGTGAGAAGGAGAAGATAATCGGAGATTGAATGTCGGTGATAAGCAATACCAGACATCCGGCTTTCAAATGCCTGAGCAAAGAATATAACGGGGAGCATTCAGTACGAAATATTGATTTGAAAAGAAACAGTTAACTCTCGAGAATTACATGTATCGTTCAGGCTCTGGTACAGAATTTCACGAGCAAGGGCATCTGATCGCCCTTCTCCCGCTCAGCGAGCAAGAAAGGACGTTGAAGAGCTCCTGTGCTGCCAATTTCACTTGCCGGAATCGCGAGCTCGAATTCGAAGGCCCGAATGAGGGTGAATAGAAGAGCCTTTTGCCTTCCATCAGAGGGTCATGAGCAGCTACAACAGACCTGAGTAGAAAGCTTACTCTGCGACAGAGAAACGGAAGCCGATGCAATTGTGAGGCCCAGCGAAGAATGTCATGAGGTGAGACCAGACACCCGGAATTGCTTTGACGGCTTCAGGAAGGTGATCCCATCTTTCAGGCCTGTAATTGCTTGGTCGGAAACCCGGATGAGAAGCAAGTAATGAAACAACGTACTTGAACTCCGCAGCATCTTCTCCCCAGAGAGCCTTGTCCGTGTTCACAGCCAAGAGTGGGAGATATATCTCTTGTCCCTTTCTGATTCTGGGTAATGTATCCAGAGTTGTTTTAGCAGAGGGAGAAAAAACACGAAAAACGCACGGAAGACTATCATGTACAATACCCGTTGGGTCTGTATATGGTTTGCTAAGCGGAAGGACGTCATCTACCATCGCCATGCGTCGCACAGATACAAGCGGTGTGTGCGCCCGCAAAGTCTCCCGGACGACGTTCTCAAGGTAGGGCAGGGCGTTGAGCTCCTCCATCGTCGGGTTGTCAGTCGATACAGTCATGAGCTCCTCCCGAAGCTTGCTTTGGGCGGATTGGTTCTGGGAGAGGGCGTACAGTGCCCACGTGATGGCGGTACTGGTTCAAAATAAGCAGCAGAAAATGGTCCTTGGCGCCGAATATACCTCGTAGTCTCATGCCCAGCGATGAAGAATGCGGGGATCTCTGGAGTTCCTTGAATATTGGCACACACGAAGATGATCTCCCAACTCACGAGCAATAACTTCCTCATCGCTGAGCCGGGATTTGCCGGGGATATCAGCTGCCATGTTCGCTTTAAGGAGAAGAGTAAATAGATCCCGCCGACTGGAGAAATCTTTGTCGCCTCCGGCTGCTTTGACAGCGGCCTTGCCATCAAGTAATAGTTCATGACCGATATCGGACATTTTCGCCTTCGCATTTTTGATAAGCTTCTGACCTGGCAAGGGCTTTTAAAAAATGATATTAGGGGTCGGTGTGAATTTGAGGTGTTTGGGTTGGTTTACCAAAAATCGGAGAAACGGAATCATAGCCCGAGCGCTCCGGAATGCGAGCACGATCCTGGCGTTTGGGGAATGAAAAAGATCGGTAAAGGCCTGGTTCAATTCACTCGGTTTCCCTTGCGGCTCCAGCGCGTTGAACTGGTGGTTGAATCCTGCACAGCTTGTCGTCAAGGATTGCAGGTGATTGGATTTTAGCAACGGACCGGCATGCCCGATCATATCCAAGGTAGCTCTGCGTACCCACGCAGTAATTTCGATGCGCGTGGAGTCCTTTCGATCCCCGGTGGCCGCCGATTTGGTTATCTCGCGGCTCCACACGTCGCGAAGCTATTCGGTGAACTATCAGTATCAGCAAGATCCGAGATAAATGTGTATAGTACCTGGAGGGATCGCTCCACAAATATCTCCGTAAGTCTGCGTATTTGCGCAGTCCCGAAGGCGGGGTTCTGGGACAAACAGGGCTTCAGTTTGAGGATATTTCATCTCCTAAGTGCAAAATTACCAGAAGTCTCCTCTATACTGAGGTGAGTAATATGTATTGTCGACATGAATTGAATACTTGCCTGCTGCTTGTGGGGATCTCCCTCTACGGAAAGAATTCCTGCGGACAACGTTCCTAATCATATGGGAGTGAAGAGAGGAGATCTCACCATTACCAAGAAGATTTTTGAGGTCCCGCACAGCGACGGGTCCCTTTCCATATAAGTCGGTGTTTGTGACGATGTGATTAATTGCCTTGATGTCGGATGTGTACAGCTCGCGTCTCTGGAATTCCCATTAGCCCACATCTCGCCGACAGAGTAAATAGGCCGACAAACATTGAGCAACCCTCTGAACTGAAAGTGTGGACCAAACTCCTGTCTCCATCTGGTGGTCACCGGGGCCTCATCCTACAGGACGCATCAGTTCACGAATCTGGGCCGGAATATCAAGGGCGATTACCGCCATGTCGAAAAAGTTTCCAACGATCCAGCTGTGGTTCTTGGGTCCGGGCAAGTGACGGATCGGGGAGGCTAACTCATTATAGACCATTCGGCCAAGGCGGAAGAGGACATAGCAGAGCAAGGTTGCAAAAAGAGGGACCAGAAGCGCTGGATCCATGAGGGTTGTGATCTTCTTCTGATTCTAAGGCTGCAACAAGTTGGGCTTTATAGAGGGAGTTAAACAAACGAGGCTTTCGCATCGGCCCCCCGACAGATAAGCAGAAATGACTGCCTGCAGTCCAGATGCCGGTCCCATCGGCCATGTGGTCGGGGGTTCTTGGAAACGGAAGTTCCGCGGCAAAAAACAATGGCCGGGGAATCGGGATTAGTAACGTGAGAGGGGGTAAGGAAATCAGACTCAGCTCGGGCCGCCTTGTACTCGAGGTGGAGTATGAAGCCCAGACACGCTGACATACTTGCTGTCATCGACTAACTCGACGTGGGACATTCCACGGGGCCGATAAACATGAACTACGTCGGCATCGTCGGCATTTATGGCGCTTTTTCTGCCACCGCCTGTTGCCCCGTTGAAAGTATTTGTCGAGCGGGGAGCGTAGCTTGGAGGGGATGGCGACGTTCGCGTAGGGACTCGTTTCGTTGGTATCTATACCAGGGTTATAAAAAAGTAGTGTCCGACCACACCATCAAGTTGGATTGTCAGCGTCCCCGATAGAATGTCATCATGCAGATTGCGCGCTGGGGTGGTAATTCCGAACAACCGGGCAACGAGACGAACATCACTACAGAAGAAAAAACGACATGGGACGTCTTGAGCTTTGGATTGTTCGTTTAGAAGAAAGAAGTATCACCCTAGATCACTGCGGACCAGCACCCGACGGCGAGTTGACAGCCGCACCTCCGCAGTGGAGGACAAGAATGTAGACCTGGGTAAAGAAAAGAAGGCAGGAAGCGCAGGTCAATTAGTAATAGGACCTGCCAGGGGGGTACAAAGATCCCGCCTAACTGGCGCGGTGGACCTGCGCACTTCATGCGCATGAGCGTCCCTCCCGAGAAGGAGAGGGAAACAATGAAATGAGAGAGTGGAAAAGAAACCTGCCAAGGTCCTGAGGCGCGAAACAGATCGAAATAACGCAGAGGAAGAGCACCGGAAGGAATGGGAAGCTGTCCACTACATTTTTCCCATTTCTCCAACTGCGCTTGAAGGAGGCTGAATAACGATTCCCCATGAATCGCGCGCGGTAGGTGAACAGCATAGGTCAAATTAGGGGCCAGAGACGCAGGCCAAATCGGTGACTATCAACGGTTAAGTGGCGCGGAAAAACACCCGCGGCCACAGTAATGTCCCTGAAGGGCCGGTAGGAACTGCGGACGGCTCAGGCGTGGATATTTGTGATGTACCTAGGTGCATTTATAACTGCGGAAATGAGGTAGTGGAAGGGGATGTGGGACAGGCGATATAGGTGAAGGCAGGGACAAGATAATGTGAATAGAGTGGATTAAGAGAAGTAGTAGACAAGATGGAGAAGAAAGTAGAGCGGTGAATAATACCGGTGAAACAGGTAGAAAAAAAAAGAAGAATTATGCTGTGTTTGAGCCAAACGCGCGAATGAAGGTTGAGATGAGGAAAGGGAAAACTTTCAACGCACTGGAGAAATAACGTCTTCGAGCCCTGCGCTGTCTAAATTCACATAAAAGACAGAAAGGGGACCCCAGCGTCAAATATTGGCGCTAGTGCGCGCGATCAGATTCGCGCGAATTCCGGCCGCCGCCTTGGACAACCGCGCTGGTGGAGCCTCCAGGGGCTATATGTATATAAATACGCATCTCTTATGGATTCCATGGAGGCTCATAACAAGAATGTTGCCGTTGACAAGAAAAGAGGGCAGAATACGGCGGAGATCACCAGACTCCAGTGCAGTAGGCGAAACTAGCGCAGAACGAGGTGAAGGCTTCGCTGTATGAAGGGACCGTACAATGAGAAATGATGCCTATTTGCAGGTCCCGACTCGACGACAGCTCGCTGTGGAGCAATCGACGATGGTGGAGGAAAGAAAGACGCAAAAGTTTGTGTGTATTGGTCACTCGGTGATACCCGAACCTAAGTTCGGATCAAGCCTCTCGCCGGACCGGGTGTACCCGGAGTAGTCGCACGGTTCAGGGTTGGCCGCGATTCAACGAGGTTCAGTACGCTGATTTTCTTTTCCGATATGCTGACTCTCGTGGAGTTCAATTGACTACTGTATATCTCGGACTGAGCAAACTATTTCGACGCACAAAGTAATCATATGCGGCTTCCCAAGAGGAAACTAGATAGCGAGTGAAAACCCAGGACATCTCAGATAAGGAATACCATCATCATCGAACGCGACCGACAGTAGTTACTCCCACAACGTGACATCATTTTATAATTCACATTTGCAATTCCCCCAAGATGAGTGATACTGCCTGCTATGTAGGATCAGACCGCAGTGATGGAAACTCGCCGTAAAACGAAGAATAGAGGGCTCCCACTGACGTGTTCGCGAGGTCTCCTAGTTTCTGACGACGACATTCCCGCTCTTCGGGATTCTGCGATTCGATCAGCTCCGTCACGCAGCGTGACAGATTGGCTTCTATGTACGACAATCTGTCCACCTGCTGAAGATCTCGAGATCCAGTACGGCGCGTATGCTGCGCTCTCGATGATGTCGACGTTTTCATCACTAAGTTTATCAGCCTCATCTTCAAGTGAAAATGATGGACGCTTACTTTAAGAGGGACACGAGCGGTCGACATGACCGCGCGGCCCAGACGGCTGTAACGAACGTGAACGTCCCTTCGTGGCGGATTGGAACTCATAGAGCAATAGTGCATTTTGTCGATCTAGTCAATTTTGCCGACCGATACGGGTCATAGTACTTTCAATCTTTTTCGTGCCCCTGACCATACGTGTCCCAGCTCTTCCTCCAGATCCTCGCTTACGTCCTTGGCGTCCTCATGAAGGAGCTAATACCAGGGCCAGGAAACATCTGATACGGATTCAAGATGCCCGACAGCGCTTTCTCGCGCTTCATGAATCCGGGGCCTTTCAGTAAGGATCCTTATAAACTCCTCATCTTTGGGATGCGTGCTGGCTAGGTGCTGGACCCCATCGCCCGCCCGAGCTTTGAGAATGTCAATCACAAGAAATTCAACCACAGGTGCCGGTTACGCGAAAGAGATTCAGGGAGCTCATTGGGCAGTCCATTTGGAACACAAGAGCATCAACGACATACTTTATGGACTGGATCGTCTGCAGGGATCAAATCTCTGCCGACTTCGCGTATCTACTATCCCTTCGCGGCTAAATGAATAAGGTCGTTCACGGTTCCATTTTTCCTCTCATTTTTCATTCCATTTTTTGTTCCGTTTTCCAAATAAATACATCCGCACCAAACAGGGTGGGAGATAGGCTTTTTGTTATGCTACGCATGCACACATGAGGCCCCCTGAGATGGATGTACCGTAGGTTAAACTACACAGGGATGTAAACCTAAGTAAAACGAAAAAAGGAGTGCAAAAATGGAGAGAAAAATGGAACTTTCGTCGGGGGGTTTCACAGTTCACTTTTTCTGGCCATTTTTCTCTTCCCTCTTTTCTACCGTTTCATGAATTCTGCACCTAGACCCTTCTTTTCTTCCATTTTCAACTCTTTGTACATCACTGAATTGAAAAGGAAAAAATCCCGAGCAAAAACCAAGTAAAACCAAAGATCCAGCAAAAAATGGGGGGAAAAATGGGAGAAAAAAGGGAACTGTGAACGACCCTAATGTCACGTATGAGCTCTAAGCGCTGAGCCAGCGTGGTAGTCTGCGCACAATTGTAAGAGCGTAGTGGGGAACGTGTTCAATTACTTGGCGCCGAGCTCGGACAGGAAAGTTTGAACTTTGGGTTGAGTATGAATGCCAGTTCATCTTTCCTCTTTTTGCCCCAGAAAAATATATAATGTATATTCATATACTTCTCAAGGGATAAAAATCCTCCACCTAATTATACGAGCGCGACAGCGTGTGCGATAAATCGAGAGATAGACTTGTTTGTCACCTGCTGATGTCTCACCCTCGGGACGTCAATGTCTTGGAGTGGGGCAGCCTAAAATTTGAAAAAATATTTGAACCTATGCAAGAAATGCTACAGGGCGTAGTTCCATGTGCCGAGGAGGATTGATAGAAGGGGAAAGGATATGTTGTCCGCGATCACTTCCACCGTGACTGTTGGGGAAAGGCCACGTGGCTGCTATCGTGCGCTTCCTTGCCTTGCTGCCACCATCTCCACAGCTTGTCTACAGGTGTCCTTTATACTATACGCGATTTCGGACTTCGCTTTCCATCCGGGCCACCATGGACATCGACGATACTCCTTCTATCATTCCAACGGAATCTGCTTCCCGCCAGAGCCTTCGCACCCGGCTCGTGGAAATCGATGAAGAGATGCGCCTCTTGACAGAAGAACGGCGCCGCGTCATCCAGGGTCTCGACGGGATTATCTACCCTGTCCTCACTTTGCCGCCAGAAATCACCACTCACATATTCTCCCATTGCGTGTATGACCCGCACATAGGCCATGCGCGTGTTCCAGGCTACGGACCGCTGCCATTAGCCAGCGTGTGCAGGCGATGGCGGGATATATGTCTTTCAACCGGCGCCCTATGGGCTTCCTTGCGTGTCTATCCGGCACGGTATTCTAGGGGGGACATCGACAACCTCATCGGCCTCCTCCGGCGGTGGCACTCACGTGCAGGCAACCATCCATTGGATCTACGCTTATTTAGCTCCCACTATACATCGCAGATATTCTCCGCCATTTCACAGTATTCGCACCAGTGGATGGCTCTCGGCTTGACGCTGGAAATGCCCTTCTCGTTTCCAAACGAGGTCGTTTGGGGTCGCATCCCCTCCTTGACGACATTGGTGATAACCGTCCTGAACGAGCCGCAGGATGAGCCTGTGATGATCACGGCGTTTAGGGATGCGCCTTCTCTTCGGGAGGCAGAGCTCTCTGGTGCTTCGCTCGAGTGGATCTCGCTGCCGTGGATCCAGCTGGCGAGGCTAGAACTCTCAGACCAATCTCTCTCCGAATGCGTGGATATATTGAAAGAAACACCGAACCTCGAGGTGTTGGTCGTCTCACACATGTTTACGTTGCGGCTCCAGACTACCCCACCCGTTTTACTTCCCAAGCTCCACACCCTCCGATTCACCTACGACCCAGACGGCATGCTCCTCAATCAGCTCGCGCTGCCTGCGCTCGAAACGCTCGAGCTCACGGCACTCAACCGCGCCTCCCGGGTACTCGAATTGGGGCTGCGATCTGCGTGGCCGCTGCGCTCCATCCAGTTGATGAACATGACGTCGGACACGACAATCGCCTGCCTCCGCGCCCTCCCGTCGTCCATCACAGCCGTTCACGTACACAACGATGAGTGGCGCCCGCACGATTGGGACCCCCTCTTCGAGCTCCTCGCCAATGACGATGAGTTTTTGCCCGCACTCTGCGCGCTGACTCTCGCAGGACTCGCCGACGGGATTTCGACGGCGACTCTCATGGGTATGCTGGCGTCCAGACGGAATGGGACCCGCCAGGGGGTGACAAATTTGGAGTCTGTCCGCCTGTTGAAGGGCCCCGAAACCGATGGCGCCCCTCAACGGTCGAGGGGTTTGACTAGGTACTGACTGCATCTGTATCCCGCAGATATTGATCTTATGTTTCGCGTCGAATCATAATATTTACTTATATGTGATTAGAGTGCGTTCACCATTCGAATATGGGCAAGCTGCGCGCATCTGTTATCACAGCTAAGTGACCCTCTTTCAAATTACAGACAACGACCAACGGGTGTCTCGAGTCAAAGAATGTCTTGCACGGGGCGCTTTTCCTGTCATCTGTAGTTAGTTCTTCGCCCACGATGCCTGACTCGTAGTTCTCCGGTTTTGGAACCCTGGATCCGACAGCGTTCAAATGCCTGAGCAAAAAATATTCTTCCTTTGATACCTTTTTTTTTACTGTATGTACTCCTCTTGAGGTCGCGTTCAAATTGTCCAACGGAGTTTTGGCATGGAAAAAAGAAAACCGGAGTCATAGTAGCAACCATATCCCGGGCGATAAATCCAGGACCGGATTTCCTTGCCCCGAGATAAATGGCTGGCCCCGGTCGCATATTGCCCAAGGGGGACTCGGGATTCGAAAAACGGATATAGGGTCGAAAAGTTTTTTTCGACCCTCGGCCAGACCCCCCCCCCATATAAGGAAGGAGGTTCCCACCCCTAGCGGTGGGCCGCGCTTCCGAGTCATGTGCGGGCTCACAGCCACCACATTGACAGCATCCAAATCCAAACCAAAGATGTTGCGGCCCATCTCTGTGGACTCAACTGTGACTAAAAAGACCTTTGAGGTATACATTACATCCATACCACCCCCTATATGAGTAAATTATATTTTTGGAGCTCCAACCATTCAATTTCAACATTGACTGAGGGTCTCCGGAGTGCCGCTTTGACCACATCTCTGACCCACTCACACAAATGTTAAATGGTATATGAATCTGTTCTCCCATATACTCCTATATATATTGTGAGCATGTTTTTAGCTCCTGACCACCCTTAGAGGAAACCGGGACACATTGTTCGCGCCAATTGATGGTGTGTAAGCATGATCCGCTGTCCAAATCGGGATACCCACACCATATTTGACTTCTGAGACCCAGAATTCATCCTCCTGGCATCCTGTGGTGCTCCAGGAGGTATATATTGCAGTTTTGGAACTCCCTCATACTACATGATAAAAGTTTTTTTCAGCCCTCCTCGGGACCCCCCCCCCCCCCCCCCCTATATCCGAAATTTTAATCCCGAAACCCCCTTGATATTGCCTGCCCTTTATCACCATCGGCAAACACGTGTGACACTCCACGTGGCTTCCCATCACCTTCCCCGCCACATGAGTCATGATTCACGCCGCCGATCACGGTTTCGTTCTTCCGTGACCTTCATGGCCTCTTCACCTCTACAGGCACCACACTCTCCTCCTGCAACCGCGCTTCGTATTCGTCTCGCCGAAATTGACTCTGAGATCGGGGAGCTCCAAGCGAGACTCGACCACCTAGCTGTAACGCGCAAACCGGTAGCCGACGCCCTAGAATCCATTGTTTACCCGATTCTTACCGTGCCACCCGAAATCACTACCGAAATCTTCATTCATTACATTGCTTTAAACCCTTTGGTTGATTTGCACGACAGCAGGAGTGGGCCCCTCCTCTTGGCCAGCATTTGCCGGACGTGGCGGAGCATCGCCATAAATCTCCGGCCTATATGGTCCCGCATACAGATATCACCCACACCACAATCACTTTCGAGCACGAAGGAACTCCTTCAATGCTGGCTTCCGCGTGCTGGCAGTCATCCGTTGGATCTGGATATAGACACCAGCGCAGACGGGGTGGATGACTTAATCAACGCACTCGCACCATCCTCCACCCAGTGGAGGAACTTTTGCTTCAGACCGAAGCTGCCCATCGTGCTCCCCATCAGTGACCTTCAGGGATGTATTCCACTTCTGAGGAAGTTGAGTGTTATCCCGGGAGTCCTGTACGAAATGGACGATGCTCCGAACCTCCCACCAATCACTGCTTTTTTGGAGGCCCCTCAGCTTCGCGACGTAACGCTTGTGCAAATTTCCCCGACGTGGATTTCGCTTCCGTGGGCCCAGCTGACGCGCCTCGAACTTCAGGACCAGGACACTGCCTGATGCGTAAAGATCCTCGACCGCACCTCCTATTTGGAGACACTCTGCCTCAGTCGTATTTGGGTCAGCACAAGGGATGAGCCTCTCCCCCTGGCTCGTCTCGAGTACCTGCACACACTCATACTCGAACTTGATTGGGACGGCCTGCGCCTCTTTGACCGCATCGTGTGTCCAGCGCTTAAATGTCTTAGTCTCCCCCCGTCTTTCGAACAAGAGGCACCGCATTTACTTGCGTTCCTCTTCAGATGCAGCTTGTCCTCAATCTCACTCAGTCGCCTTGCCCCTTCCCTAGTAGCATCCGTCCTTGAGGCGGTTTCCACAGTCACCGAGCTCTCCCTACATATCTCCGGCTGGGACCACGCGCAGTTTGCTTCACTCTTCAATCAGATCGCTATCGACAAGGACCTCCTCCCGAATCTGGAGACCCTTTACCTCGAGGAGGTGGATAGCAGCCTGCCATATGCGGAGTTGTGTGATATGTTAGAATCGAGATGGCATGGTAGAAACAACGAGTCGGCGAGGCTCAAATCTTTCCGATTCATCCGTCCTTACACCATGGAATTCGAGCCTACGATATCACGTCGGTTGCAGGCATTTGTGGACGATGACCTCAAGATCGACATTCGGCGTCAACCATTGGGTGAGTTACATCTTTGATTCTACCCCTTCCTTCGGAGTCAACTTCCATTCCAGATGCATGGCTTCTTCCATACGCCGACCGTTAAACCATGTGTCCAGACCAAGCTTGGCCGCTCGAAATTGGTCTACCGCATGTCCCCTCCAAGCCCTCTCTCGGACATTCAGCCATCGATTGATACGTGTCCTTCTACTAGGCCGCTGAGACCATCAGAGGCCCTTGAATTGATATCTCTGACAAGCTTGTAACGTCGCTGTATCCTCTCAAAATGTATCTTGGATTCCATAATCGTCGCCGTCGCGTCTAGTCCGCGAGTTGGGCTTCCTTTCATTTCACAATGGTCACTTCAGACAGAAGCAAGGGCTTCCCATATCAGCGCGGATAAATTAAATGGCCCTGGACTGAATTTATTGTAAGCAGAGAACGTTGCGCGGAGGAGTGCATGAGACTAGATCGGGGCCTGCGAAAATAAAAACATCAACATCGATCACGGCGAAATGGGGAGTGATGGAAGAGTGCTGCGGTGGGTCCAGCCGTGGTGTCGCTGCGGTTGATTATCCATCCCAGCGGGTGTGTATGCAACTTGAAGTATCCCAGCAGGAAGGGTTGGCGCAGGTGTAGGAGGGAGGACCAACACATATTTTCGGCTCCAACTCCAAACGAAGACCAAGGATCGTAAAGGGACAGACTTCGAGATAGCCCGGAATGAAGTAGTCTTTCTCGACAAACTCCATCTCTCGTTCCTCGTTCTGAAGGAATGAAGTGGAACTGCCGCGTGGTCACGGTCACTGCGCCGAAGGTAGATCATGTCAAATTGGCTGCCAAGCTCCTGCGCTCGTACCGGACGCGGACTGGACTGTACGGAGGGGAGAACATCCGTGTCGATAATATACCCGTCCTATTCAGCATTATAATTCATGTAAGCAAACTTGAAGTCCGAGAACAAGGAGAGCCTCGAATGTAAGTATCCAAAAAATCGAGTGTAAATGGTAAAAATGGCCTCCGCTTGGGAAGGAGGGTTGGATAAGGTAGTGGTGTCGACAGCAGCAAGAATACTGGACAGGCTAAGTAACATGTGGTCTCTGCGCACTTACAATTAGACGTGTTATACGTCGGTAATCGACGGCTCCTCGCGGAATTGCGCTCGCTCTCTGAGCTTCACCGTACAAGCGGTCCAGGTCGCTTCATAGCGAGACAACAGCAGACGAGATTTGGATGGCTCGGGATGTTAGGACACGCCAGAGATGGTAGGGTAGGAGGAGAAGTCTGGAGAAGTCCGAATCCGGGAATTTGGGCGGCGCATCAGTTGTTCCGCCTCTTGCCAACCACCACCACGCCGGTTTCCTTCACTCTCCATCCATCCGTCGTGCGTCTACGAAAGCCTATTTCTCAGCGGCAGGACGAATAGCAGCGCATTCTCAGCCGGCATCTTCAAGATTCAAGATGCTCATTACTTGTCTTCAGAATTTCGACTGCGATTAATGTGCGACAACGGTCTGAGGGACACTGGGCTAGAGAGTGCGGAGGGAAACGCAGGTATGAGATCGCACGTCTAGCCATCGCTTACGCTGCCGCCATACCGCTAACCGACGAGACCTGCATGCACCGTCCCCGAACCCTGCGGCAAAAAATCGTTGCTCCCATTCCCCTAAGATCCTATCGCAAGCCTCCAGAGCCTCTATTTGCTTGCCAGCTTCGTGCCACCGACATTCAATTGCCACTCGGGACGCTTTTGACTTCTTCACTGCAAAACGAAGTAGATACGACCGACTCCGACGATCTCTTCACCACCGCCAGCACACATATACTCAGCGACGCCCGTGCCACAAGTCGATGAAGCGCGCCGTGTCGTTTGCGGCTGGAAGCCCATCTGCGGCGTCGACGGTCTCGCCCGAGAGCGGTAAGTGTCCTCCGAGTGCTCAAGCGGCGGCGGCGGCAAACGCAGGGTGGCACGACTGCTCTGGGCTAACGGGGGTGCTGGTGTCGGCCCTCCGGCACATCTTGGGCGGATGTTCCGGAGGCAGCGACGCGCCTGCGCTTCGTCAGCGCGGGACCGGCGAAGATCACGTCGGTGGGCGCACGCCTTGCACCGACTTCTGGGTGGAGGTGACGGCATCCCCCTCCGGGCGTTGCGCGTCATCGTCGTTAGCCCTTGACGGTGGGGGATGCGCGAGACTCGGTCGATGGAAGGCTACCGCGGTGCGCAACGCGTTTCTTCTGCGGGGTCACATGGCGGTTTGGCATGGTGTGGTGTTCGGGAGGACTGGCCCGCCGCTCCGCATCTCTGGCGGCGACGCGATAGTTTGGCGCGGTGCTGATGCTTGACGAGGCGATCTCAGATCGCGGATGCCAGCGCGACGTGGAGGAGGCGCGGGAGGCTGTGTATGCGGGCGCGCCATGCCGTCGATGGAGAGCCGGCAGCTCTGCATCTCAGCAGGCTGGACGTGGGGGAGGCCGCGCTGCGCGCGCAGCACGGTGTACGGCAGAACGCGGGGGCCAGCGCGCCTGCCTACCGCCCTGCGTTTCTGGCGTAGAGGGGGCGCATCGACCGGTGGACGGGGAGGGCGCGTCGCGCGCGGTCGATGGAGAGCCGGCTAGTGGGCATCACAGCAGGGGGACGTGGGGGAGGTGCCGCATCATGCACACGCGGCGTGCGGTAAATCAGGGCAGCGCGCTTGCCCGCCCCCCTGCGCTTCTGGCGGCGGCCCGATTATGTGGATGGGTGTGTGTGGTGCGCTGGGGCGCCATCGTCTCCGTTTTGGCGGGCTCTCCGCGGCGTGTGGCGCCGCCCGCATCATAAGGGGTGTCGGGGTGCGGATGCTTGACGATGCGCTAGCAGCTCGCGGCCCCAGCGCGACGTGGAGACGGAGGAGGAATCCATCGGTGGGTGGGAAGTGGGAGCCCGCGCCGAGTGCGCTGGGAGGTGGAGGGGTGCGGATGCTTGACGAGGCGCTAGCAGCTCGCGGCTCCGGCGCGACGTGGAGACGGAGGGGGTATCCATCGGTGGGTGGGACGTGGGAGCCCGTACCGAGCGTGCTGAAGGGTGGAGGGGTGAGGATGCTTAACGAGGCGCTAGCAGCTCGCGGCTCCAGTGCGACGTGGAGACGCAGGGGGCATCGATCGGTGGGTGGGACGTGGGACCCCGCGCCGAGCGCGCTGGAGGGTGGAGGGGTGCGGATGCTTGACGAGGCGCTCACAGGTCGCGGCGCCAGCGTGACGTGGAGGAGGAAGGCGCATCGATCGGTGGCGTGGGTGCGGGCGCGCCGTCGATGGGAGAGCCGTCGACTCTGCGTCTTGGTGGGCGGGATGTGCGGGAGGCCGCGCCGTGCGCACTCAGCGCGCAGCGGTGGGTGGCCTGACCCCCAGTGCATTATGTCCCTCATCCGTTTGGGCGGGGCGTGTGGTGGGAGGCTGATGTAACGTTGGACTCAGCGTCGGGCCTTAGATGCAGGGCTGTCGGCGTGCGATGCGCGGGGCTATCGGCGTGCAGGTGGCGTGGACGGTGTCACGAGGAGCGGTCGATGTGGGCATCCCTCTCTGAGTGTTGAAGCGGCGGCGGCGAAAGCCCTCGTAGAAAATGCAGTGCGGCACGACTGCGGTGGGCTAACGAGGTGCGAACCCGAGGCGCTGGTTTCGTGGACGGTAGCGCCTGCTTGACGGCGTGCATGATGTAGCGGAGGCACTCGCCTGTCCTCGGTCAGCGCTGGATCGGGGGCGATAATATCGCTGGCGCACCGTCCTCTGGGCTTGGTGGGGCCTTGGTGGTGGGCCACTCGTCCTGGCGTCCCGCGTTCGCGTTGTCGTTCCCAGCGATGTTTCGCTAGCCGCTGTCGCTAGACCTTGGCGGTAAGAGCTTTGTTATCCCCGTGGACGGCATGCGCATTCAAAGTTCAAAGTTGTAGGGCTGAAGGTGCGTCTGGGCGGCGGCTTCGTCCTCGACGCTGCCGTGGGGTTGTACTGAGGTCGATAATCAGCACGCGCTTCGGAATCAATTTTCAGAGTTCGCACCTGCGAACCTCTCTCATAAGTCATTCTTTCGCTGTTTTCCTCTCAATTTTTACTCCTACCTGTGCTGTAAAATCGGGCTGGCCCATCCATACACTGCCGTGCCTTGGGGCAATTTTTACGCCAAAGAATCGTCAATCATCGAAGCTTGCAAGTGGGGATTTGTTGAGGTACCCAAAGCGGAAAGTTCCATTTTTCTCGCTCCTGCCATCAATAAAAGACCTGCGGGCGTCCCTCCGTCTTCCTCTCGATCTACCACAACAACCAACGAACGCAGCCCTCAAATGGACGTACGTCTACCAATTTATACACTTCCTTCTCCTACTAACTGATCATGAATGACCAGTAGTCAACTTCAACATTCAACCCTCCTCCGCCTGCATTCTCCGCCGTCGATCCTCTTGGCGCGCCGCCTCCGTACACTCGGTTACCGATGCCGATATCAGCCAGCACGGCGCCCCGATCCGCCTCCGCGCTCGGCCCAGAAGCCACTGTCAGTCCTCGCCTCTGCCCTTGATCGTTGCGATAACGCTCATCGAAACGCGCCTTTTCTCTCTCTTCAGACTCAGATCCTTACTCGGACTCGCAATTTTTGGGTCTTAATCCTCTCCCGCTTCGTGCGCGAGTTCTTCGGTGGTCAAGCGAATCCGGAGGCGTACGAGATGCACGACATGTGCATGGTTTAAGCACGAATGGTGAAAAGAAAAATTGTAGACGAAGCTAGTGTGTTGTCCACTTTCTTTCTCTCGATTCTCGCTGATCGCTGTTTAGCCGGTAATAATGTACATATTGTTCTAACGAAGTTGCAACGAAGAAAAAAATGTTCTTGTTCCATCGTCCACCTTACTGCAGCTGTACTCCAGCCTTAGAGAATTCTAATCGAAAGCAAGCACTGCTCCGAGACCGCGCTCGACCGCGGTGAAACTAGCCCGAAGGAACGTTCAATCAACGTTCAATACCTGTTCGCGGTTCTCTGAAATCGGTTTCTGTTTGATACATGTCCGGTTGTCCAACAAACCTTGAGGAAGACAGGACGTGGAAAGTCTCATTTGACTTTCCAACAGAGCGACTGAATTTGCTTGGCACCAAAGTCGACGTTGTCTTAGCGTTGTTCAGTACAGTTCGGTCCGAACGCCGGTGGAGTCCCTTTTTTACGGACAAGTTACATCTTTCTCGACTGCTGTGACCGAAAGTATAGCCCGCGCGGCCCATTGCATTGTGCATGAGAGTACTGTATCCCGACTTGAGGGACTTTGCACAAGCGGCATTTCCCGGGCGGGACCGGCCCCGACAATAACCGATCACTTCGGGCGATGCCACCGAGCGGCTTGCCTCTTACCAACGACCGAGCTCATGCCCGAGCTTTAGTGCCTCCACATTCCTCATCCTTCTACTCATGACTCCTCCTTGGGAAGCCTTCCAGCGCTCCTTGCCAAAGGCGCCGCATATCGACGCAACGCAGATCCGGGGGAACATCCCCGACGCAGAGAAGCAGGTCAACGCGAACGTCCTCGCGTACTTTACCACCGGGAGCGGTGTCTCGCCCATTCCCTTTGCCAGCGAGATCGGTGGGCGTCTGAAGATCGTCGAGCTGAATGTGTGGGACGGCAAGACCGGCGGCGCCGAAGGCGAGGTTGTCTTGGAAATTCAGGTCACGGAGAGTGCGTTTCCCTTCTTGCTGTCTCTGCTTTTTACATATTTATTTTGTGTTAAATCAGGCATGTGCAACGTGTATGGCACGATGCACGGCGGCTGCGCGGCCTATATACTCGACCCGTAGGCTTTCCGTAAACATACATGCGCAGTCTGACCATTTTCCTCAGGGCGACCGTCGCCGCGACGGTATTGCTTGGCCTGGCAAAGGGCTTCGACGGCACCGGCGTCTCGCAATCTATGAACGTCTACTGGCACCACCCTGCTCCTCTGTTAGTATCTCGCACTTTATGTAGTCTTTCGTTGATTTAATTACAATCCCCCCAGTGGTGCGACCCTCACGATCACGACGCGCTCCGTCTTCGCCGATGGAAGGGCACGACTATCGCGTTGTGAGGTAGTACTCCCTCTATTTCCTCACCTCCGCGCTGACGGCGTGTAGATGCGCGAGAAAGGAAGTGGCCTGCTCATCGTTTCGGGGTCCCATGCGTTTCTCAACGCAGGCAAGGCTACCAAGCTCTAATTTTAATCCAGTATGTGTTCATTTGGCTTGAGGGCTGGGAAGTCGCTGATGAGACCATCCGTTGGCAGCTTAGATCTTTCTTCGGTTTATATTTAATTGTAGCACTCCATTCATTATCCATCCTCCACCACCTCAAGTTCCACTGTCCAGGACCCAGTGTATCGTGAATGCCGTCCTCTACGTTCCTTCATGCAATTCATTCAAGATTTCAACAAATCCGAACTCCGATACTACGTCTGATAATCTAGAACCGCACAACAGCACCAAGAAAATCTAAGGGAACCTTGTGCCAACGAGTTACAGCTCAGAATACGGCTGAAAATGCGAATGCAGCGCGGCTGCGGCCTCTTCCAGATCGTCTTGTCCTCCTCCGGATCGTCGTCCGGGCCCCGGTGCTTGTCCCAGTTGAAGAAGAACGGCCAGGTGGGGAGGTAGCACATTTCCTGTCGCAGCAGCAGGGCCAGACCGTGGTAAAAACTAATTTTGAGGGAAGGGAAGCACACCGCACCTCAACGCCGCACGCGGGGCGACACTTGACCCAGACGCTCCAGTCGAGCCAGGCCGTGAGTGTGCGTGCGTCACCGTGCCATGCTTCCACGACGTGTAAAGTGCGGGTGGTGTTAGTCGGATCCAGGCCGTCCTCCAGAGGGATGAGTACGTCAAGCCCCGCGCGCGCGCCGGCGGCCCACATGCGCACCACGACGCGGCAGATCTCGCGGCTCGTCTCGTCCAGCGCGCGCAGCAGCAGCCCCTCCGACGCCGTCAAGCGCGCATGCAGGGCCGTGCTCGCGTGGATGTGCGCCGTGTGCCGCGTCGCGCACGCGCGCCACACCGGCACCGCCCACGCCTTGTCCGCGGCCGGATCACTCCGGCGCGCTGGGCGCGCGGCGTGCAGGATATACGGCGTTAGCATCACGCGCAGCTGCGCCTGGATCGTCGGCGCGTGGGTGTCAACGTTGGTGGGGGTCGTCGTGTTGAGGAGGTACGCCAGCAGCTCGAGGCGGTCCGCGTACCGGTCCATCACCACGCGGTACAGCGTCTTCCAGTCCACGCCGCTCCCCGCCAACTCCCCGCAGCACCGGCCCCGGACGGCGCGAGCGCCGGCGCGCAGGCGCGCCGTCACCGCCGCGAGATCCGGCACGGAGATGCCCTGCAGGCGGTGGTCCCAGCGCTCCTGGCCCGCGCGGTGCGGAATGAGCGAAGGCACGAGCACGGTGTCGTAGAAGGATATGAGACGGGTGAGGTCGAGGGCGATGCGCGATTCGCCGGGGTAGCGGTTGTGCCACGAGCCGGCGTGCACGAGCTCGAAGATGATGCGCACGACCTCGAGGGAGGGCTTCCCGGGGCGCAAGGGCGCCGTGACGTGCCGCGCCCACTGTCCAGCGAGGAAGTCGGCAGCGACGAGCTCGAGGCCGGCGGTAAAGTCGCAGATCATGACCTCACTATGGAAAGAGGTTGAAGGGGGACAACAATACGGATGTTGATACTCACAAGTCCATTTCCATCCTGGCCCATGCGCGTGAGTTCATAGAACGAGGGCGGAAACACGAAGCACCCACCGCACATATCCATCGATTCCGAATTCCCGCCCCCATGTACGTATTCGGCCAGTGTTGGAGCAGCGAGTTGACGGTTTCAAAAATCAGGTGGCTCGTCGTGTTTACGTTTGGGTGGGCATTGAGGTCATTCCAGGACAAGTCGGTGATCTCCACAGGAAAAGTTTGAAACGGGATTTGAGCAGCTCGAATCGCAGACGGAAGGACGATGAGGGCGAAGTCGGTGAGCCGCATTCTCAGAAAGTCTCCGCCCCCGTCGTCGCCCACAATCCTAAACTTGATCCTAGCCCGCAGCGGCCGGATGATGCGCATCACGGAGTACAAACAAGTCTCCGAAATCATCAAGAAATCATATCACCTAAGCTACCGGACTATCTAAGAACCATCATGGCCTCCCCTCCTCGTGGAGCCGTACTTCGTACCCTCCTCGCCGAAATTGACGCCGAAATTGTGGAACTCCAAGCGAAACTCAATCACCTCGCCGTGACACGCAAACTGGTGGCCGACGCCCTAGAATCCGTGGTCTCGATTCTCGCCTTGCCTCCCGAAATCACGGCCGAGATCTTCATTTATTACTGTGCGCTCAGCGCTCGGACCGATTTACACGACAGCCGGAGTGGTCCCCTCCTCTTGGCCAGTGTTTGCAGGACGTGGCGGGGCATCGCCATAAATTTGCGGCCTATATGGTCCAGCGTGCAGATATGCCGAGTCCCTCAACTTTCGAACACGGAGGAGCTCCTCCAATGCTGGTTTTCGCGCGCCGCCGATCATCTGTTGGATTTGGATGTAAACGAAAGCGAGGACGTAACAAATCGCGTACTCGCCTGCCTTGCGCGATACTCTATGCACTGGAGGAGTTTTTCCTGCAGCTTCACTCAGCTGCTGTCCTTGCCGACCGATGACATCCAGGGTCATATTCCATTCCTCGCGAAGCTGAGCGTCATCCACACTGACGAAATGGAGGATACTTTCTCGCCAATTACTGCGTTTTTGGACGCCCCTCAGCTCCGGGACGTAACGCTAGCGAACATTCACCCCACGTTAATCCCCCTTCCATGGGCACAACTGACACGCCTCGATCTCCAGGGACACGACACCGCCCAATGCGTAAAGATCCTCGAGCGCACGCCATACCTGGAGGCGCTCTTCGTGGAGCTTTCGGAATCGTATTGGGACGGCCCTCTCCCCCTGGTTCGTCTCGATCACCTGCACACACTCAGGCTCGAGTTCGACGAAGATTTCCCCGACGTGTGCCTCTTGGACCACATCGTGGGTCCAGCGCTTAAACACCTTGACATTCCCATGTTGTCTAGACAAGTCCTACCTCGCCTGCTAGCATTCCTCGCCCGATCCGAATGCGGCTTATCCTCGATCTTGTTTCAATCCCGTTCCCCATCCTCGACAATTTCCATCCTCGAGGCGGTAACCACAGTGAGTGAGGTACATATGCCTCGCTTTCACTGGCACAGCACGGAGTTTACTTCATTCCTCAACCGGATCGCTATCGACAAGGACTTCCTCCCAAATCTGGAGACCTTGGCCATCGAAGAGGCCTCCGGCAACCTGCCATATGCGGAATTGTGCGAGATGTTGGAATCGAGATCGCATGGCGGAAATAACGAGTCGGCGAGACTCAAGTCTTTCCGATTCACCTGGCATTATACCACGGAACTAGACAGAACGCTCGAACTCGAGCCTGCGATATCGCGTCGATTGCAGGCATTGATGGACGATGGCCTCAAGATCGAGATTCAGCATTTAATGTGGGGTGTGTGGCCTTTTCATTCTACCCTTTCCTCCGGTTCTGAGAGTCGGATGGTATTCCAGATGCAAGCATTGAGGCATTCGTCACCGCCACTGAGAGGCTGTCGAACTGATCTGCTTGTGAAATCGCTGTATCATCTCAAAATTTATCTTTGCATTCCCTCGTCGCTGTCACGTCTAACCCATGAGGTGGACTTCTCTCATGTCAGTGGTAAGAGCTCGGGCTTTTAGATGACCGTCGCCGTCCTGGTTAACATATGTAGGGTGTAAAAAATTATCTCTGGTGAATCAAATAAACCAGCTGTTTTATGAAGAAAAATGAGTGCTTCGCCCGCGAGTCCGCGACATAGCTTGCTCGATTCATGTATGACAGTTGATGAAAGGGGTCCGGGGAAGGAAAGATACATTCATACCAGTGGGCACTTGGAAATTTCCCGCCTTCTCGATGGCGTTCAGTAGTCAGGTTCAGGGAGGTAGAGCCGAAATATACTACAAACCGGGAGTTCGGTTGAATTTTAGTACACAGCTGGAATACTCGTCGGGGGAAGTCTGCTTGGAATCTACTTAGTTGGGTGGCGGTGCATCATGATGATTGTTTGCCGCGGCGAGGCGCTTCAAAACTTATGCCGGCCGGTTCTCTTGTTTTTTCACTCCTTCCATGGCCGCGAACGATTTTTGCAACGGAGGACCAGAGATCGCCCATCCATCCTTCGCCCAGGATGCCCCTGCTCTACGCGTGCGTCTCGCTGAAATCGACGAGGAAATGGCCCAGCTGCAAGCCAGGCTCGTTCACCTGGCTGCCGCGCGGAAACCGATAGTCGAAGCGCTCAAGACCGTATTTTATCCAGTTATCACCCTCCCCCCTGAAATCACCGCCGAAATCTTCCTGCACTACGTCGACAGTGCGCACATTGGAGGGAGCGGCGCCACGGACGTACCGATCGCCCCTGGACGGACAGGTGGCTGCGGCCCACTGCTTCTGGCTAGCATCTGCAGGACATGGAGAGAAATTGCTCTCACATTGCCTCCCATTTGGTCGTCTCTGCAGCTCTATGCAGAGCCGGAGACAATATCGCCTACGGAGAGCCTGCTCCCGTTGTGGCTTCCGCGCGCCGGCAGCCACCCGCTGGAGATAGACATTGGTTCCCCAGCCGGCACGGATCTTCTGGTCTCTTTGGTTGCGCCGTATTCTCCACAGTGGCAGACCTTCGCGTGCGCGGTGTACACCCCCATTACATTCCCGAGCGATCTCATTCGGGGCCGGATTCCACTTCTCAAACGCTTGGAGGTTGCTCTCCACGCGAACTGGGGCGATATTGCCGATAATCCGGTAACTGCATTCGCCGACGCGCCACAGCTGCGCGAGGTGCAGCTCATCGATTTCGCCCTGCAGTGGATCTCCCTTCCGTGGGCGCAGCTTACCAGCCTCGATTTATTGGGCCAGACGGCCTCCCAATGCGTAGAGATCCTTCAGCACACTCCGCGTCTCGAGACTCTCTTCGTTCAGTTCGGGGACACCGATCCCGCACCGCCAGCGTTAGTGACCCTGCGTCATTTACACACGCTCAAGCTCGGTACCTATCAGGGCGACATCACTCTAATCGACCATCTTACTCTCCCGGCCCTAACACACCTCGAACTTTCGAGTGTCCCTTTGGAGGACGTGATGGCACACTTCGCCCCATTCCTTGTCCGCTCCACTCCCTCCCTGCGCTCAGTCTTCTTAGATGCGACACCTTCGGACGCCGTCCTCGCATGTCTTCGCCTCGTTCCGACCGTCAATGTGGTCCGCCTCACCCATGTGGGCTGGGGTCGCCGTCAATACTCTGATCTTTTTAGCCAACTCGCCTGCGAGAAGGACCTCGCCCCAGATCTACAGTCCCTATCGCTCACTTTGTGGTCCAACGTGGAGGTTCCCTACGCGGCGCTTGCTCACATGCTGGCTGCGCGATGGCGCAGGTCGGAGCAGGCGTCCGTGCGGCTCGAGTCATTTGAGCTCACCATTGGCGACAACCTAGCCCTCGATCCCCCCGTTGATGTCGCGCAGGTGGAGGATGGCGTCGATGAAATGCGGGCGCTTTTGGCAGATGGCCTGAAGATAAATATCCCAACTCTCCAAAAGACGTCAAGCACGGTACGCCTCTATTATCAGGTATTCTCCTTGTGCTCAACAGGGTCATTCTTAGGTTGATGTGTGGGCCCTTTGCCCTTGCTGCCCCGTGGAAACGATGCGCGGCTGAAGCCGTCGCCTCCAAGTCGCCTCTTAAACACTCCTCCCCCTGCCCCTTGACGCCATCAAAGACGGCCCTCTGATTCAAAAAGTACTATGACCCGTTTCGGTCGGCAAAATTGACCAGATCGGCAAAATTGACCAGATCGGCAAAATGCACCATTGCTCTATGAGTTCTCATCCGAATCTCTTCGGATCTTGTGCAAACGAAAGCTATACATCTAGCTGTCCCGAATGTGAAATGAGGAAAACAGATGAACCAAAAATGAGCGAGGACTCCGAGTCCATCAAGGTCCATCAAACCCAGTGATTTTACCTTAAATCTGATCAGAACGAGCTCTCCTGTGCGTGAAATCTTCTGTGTTTGTCGGTGGGAGTCCCTCTACATAATAAAAGTATGCTACACAAAAAAAACGGCGTGAAAAGAGACAGAGGACGGCTGCGGGTGGGGTCAGCGTGACAATTAAAACTCCGATGATTGCTGAGTTTTAACCTAGAACCTCCATCCTTTTTCATCCGGTTTTTTTCATGTGGCAGGTTTGTATGCTGTAGATAGACTTCCCAAAAAAAAGCTCAGAAAATTCAGAGGCCAGGAGAGCGCATTCTGAAGAGATTCAAAAGCCAGATCACCGGCTTGATGGACTCGGAGTCCTCGCTCATTTTTTTTTCGTCCGTCTTCTTCAAAAAATTTTTATATTCGGGACGGCTCCATATATAGCTTTCGCTTGCATAAGATCTGAAGAGATTCAGATGAGAACTCATAGAGCAATGGTGCATTTTGCCGATTTGGTCAATTTTGCCGACCGAAACGGGTCATAGTATAGTTATCAAAATCTGGTTCCCCTCAATCTGATCCCCAAATATATACTACTATAATTGGTTCGCAGGATCGGATCAATGAAGTAGGTAGGTAGTTAGAATTACACGGCACGGTTCAACTCATGAACGCCGGTTTCCAGGGATTCCCCCGATGTACACGCATTATATACACCATCGCCCCTGGGCCTCTCAGAACTCCTCCGGACGAGCTCGCGGTCGCAGCCTTCGGTCGAAACGTCTACTACTCGCCGCCGTAGATCCAGAAGAACACTGAAAGACGAAAAAAAATAATTAGTACATCAACTCGGGTTAGCCTCTCAAGTTATTAATACCAGACGAAACACCGGAACAGTGTAGAATACCTCTAGGATCAAACATATATTTAACTACCAGCGCAATTGTAGATCCTGGATTGATAATGGCTTTGAGAAATTCCTTGTTAGAAAGTTCCGCCATTCGGCGTTGTAGGTCCAGGAGATCAGTGAAGAGTTTGGCGAGAAATTCCGCTCTTAATTTCACCAGCGCGTCCGAGGCCTCACAGGAGCAATTTGACATAAATCTGCGGTGGAAGCCCGCAAGCGATGGGCAACAATAAACTAAACCCCGGAAGACACATGACCTTAAACTTTACACAGGAAGCCCGCGGAATATATATGTCAATCCCAGAGCTTTCCGTTACTGCATTTCCCGTTCTCCCGTTCTCCCGACCGTCAGATGGCGCAACTCTACACAGAACACACTCTCAAGTTTCCCGATGGAATCGAGATCTTTTACACCGACAGCGGTGCCCCGAGCGCCCCAGACTACACCACCCTTGTTATCTTTCATGGAACAGGCTTTAATGGATGTGCGTCCTATCCAATGTGAAATCGATCACTACCACTAAATCCTCATCGTATCAGATGATTTTGTCCGCCTGCACGAGTACGCTCATAAATACAATATGCGAACGATCCTCTGGAATCGGCGACACTACGACGGCTCTACGAAATACAGCGACGAGGAACTCGCTGATGTGCGGGCGGGGCGTAAGATTTTCCAGGATCGTCTAGCTCTTCAAACGGCCTGGTTCCTGGAACACTTCATCAAGCACGAGAATACCCCCATACTTAGTTACTGCCGACCGTACTGCGGGGGGATTCATTCTTATGGAATGGAGCTTCGGGAATGCAACAGCTCTCGCGCTGTTTGGGGATCCGACCATGATTCTCAAGCCGGTGTATGAGACCGTCGAGCCTTATCTCCGGAGCCTGGTCCTCTATGGTTCGATATGCGGGCTGTTTCCTAATTCTTCCGACTAATGACGACAAATTGTCAGATCCTCCATTCTTGGCCCTCGGATATCCTCATCCGGTGCCGGACGGCGTCTATGACCCTTTCAAAGATCCCGACTGCACCACCCCTGACCAACTTTACGAGAATTTCAAAGAGTGGGTATCGTCGTACTATGAACACCCAGATATTTCGAAGGGCGACCGGTTCGGGATGTCCTTCGAAAAGCGCACGGAAAAGCGAACTATCAGTCAATGGACAGAGAATGAAAAGGCGAAGTACTGTGATACAGTATCAGCTGTTGGGTCGGATTTGCTTGCGTGCGTACGATTGATTTTCATGCTAGGCCTCACTAATTATGACCGCGTCTTATGTATAGCTTCGCGCCACCGATGCAGGAAATACTCAAGATGCAGTCACATAAGGCGCTGTTTGACGTGGATCTCGTCGCCGCGCACTTTCCCAACGTTAATGTCTGCTACATAACGGGGGAGAAAACCTGCTACTACTGCATGTGGACGTACATCGAATCCTCCCGTCTATATAAAGAGGCGATTCGACGCGGAGACACTATTCGGCCAACAAAGTTCAAGCTCGTGGCGGACGGAAATCATTTCGTGGGTCATAATTTCCTGACGCCCGCGCTTGGAGGTTGATGCCCAAAATTATCTAGCTCCATTATGACGTCTCGGAGCAGCTTTTGGTCAAGATACTTGGTGGTTGCTCCCGAGCAGGGTTTACATAAATGAACGGCAGTGCATATATGCTTGTGTGGTAAAACAGAGAGATAGCAAGGCAATATCTGGTACAGGGGCTCCGTCGGCTTGCGAGCGGCAACATGCTTGATCACAGCATGAATTTTCCGTCTCTGGGAAGGTTAGTGAGCAGGATTTCTTTGCCGCTGATGCAAAGAAAACATACACTCGGTCTCGATTTTCTTCAGTTGTGACCGTAACCTGAACATGCTGGCCGGGAGGTCTTGACTGGCTGCCACTGACTGAACCCATGTACAAATGGTCTCCCCCATGCTGTTGTTTAAGGGCGTGTTGGCGTGTGTTGAGCCTAAAAAAAGATGAGAACGTGATTCAGGTCCGAAGAGAAATGGCTAACGTCGCAAGCATGCTGTTCATATAGACTAGGAAATTCCGGTGGTTTGTCAAGGGAGCCCGACAATTTATTTCCTCGAATATACGCACGTTTCCCACTGAACCAAATCATAGCGAAGAAGTAAAATGTTCCCGGCAAGGCGAAAAACTGGATAGCTCGGATGACACACGGCAATATGCGCTGCTAGAAAACACGTACCAAGACTAGTTCCAAGATTGCGGTGATCATTGTGAGCATGCCTCGATTAATTGCAAAGCCAATCAGGTAATTGAGCAAGTTGTTGGTCCTGTGAAGGCAGACTGAGCGTTTTGTGTTGACAGGGAGCACGGTGTATTACGCCTGTATCCCGGTCCTTGCAGAGTGCAGTCTCCAAGAGAGCCCCGCCGTGATGAGCGTATCGGACACGACAGAGAATGCACAATTGATAGCCGTCGTTGTCTGTCAGGCTTTATTATGTAGCTCTTCCAGGCGGATTACGACTCGCACCTTTACTTTGTCGAGCTCCACATAGGAAACAAGTTTTGCGCTATCGATCTCGCAATCAGCCTTGGCAAAACGAGGAAGAGCAAGTCGACCAACGCAACAACAACTTGGCCTACAAAAGATGGTCAGCATTTGCATTGAATAAATAACTTTGAACCCTTGCCTATGCCAGCCCCTGAGAAGGAGGATTATGAGTTATGTTGACCTCCGTAACGGTAGTTGCACTACTCACCCACAGCAACCAGCGAGGATACCAATATTGCGAGGGGTAAAATGAGGTCCTTCTTATGCACTAGATTGGACAAAGCTGTTGAGCATGGTATTTTGGCAGATGAAGCACTACGCACAGAGATAGATGCAGTACGCGAAATATCTGGGAAGGGCCGGTTAGGACCATGGATGACAACAGGTTCTTTGGGCTCACATCTGGACCACAAATGCTGACAGATACTACGCGGGTCGTGAGAAATACTGTTGCACCCAGGATTATCCCGTACCGTGGCGAGCAACTGGGCCAGGGACATCCTACACGGACATATATGTGTGGATCAATAATACAGCCGATTCATCTAGGTTTATTCTCACCAGTAGATCTGCAGAAGCTGGGGAAAATTCCCGAAGCCATCAATCAAATAATGGTAAGTGGAGGCAAAGAGGGTCGTGAGCTGAAATGATTCGAGGAAACTGGGGGGGGGGGAAACATCAGATGGCCCGGATGGTTTTAGGTTTAATTTACACGACAAGGATGACCTGCAGGGCCGTCGTGAGCTCAGTGGGGTCCATGATACAAGAAAATCAACACTCACTGTATTCTTGATAGCCCAGCTGTCCTTGCTATACCAGAAAAAGTATCTGGTGGTCGTCCTCAGCATTACTGCAGAATTTATAGTCGAGACCGTACAGATACGCTTGGAGCAGTCCCATTCCATACAAGCTGTGGTCTGCTGTTAGCCGGCGACGATTTAAATTAAATGCAACGCACATTGTCTGCAGAAATAATGTTATTAACCAGATTCCGTATGTCGAATCAAGAGGGCCGGCCATATCTGAACGGACGGGAGGATCTCGTAGAGCCTCGGGCTACAAATCTCTATTTATTGGGTCGGAGAACCCGGTTACACGGGCTCATCATACATTTGTCGAGCTCCAACTTCCATGCTATGCGAGCGTTTCAGATTTCTCCGCCGGCTGGACAAAAATAGCGGGGGATTGTTGATTTGAATGGCGCCTAAGTCGTTAGGTGCACATAGTAGACGATCTCCGATATCTTACGTACCGCGGCATTCCCACCAACTCCTGGGAACGTACCGCGGATTCTCTCTCTCGATATGCCGCATGGCTCTTCCTTCATGGATTTATGTACGGTGACGACGGCAAGGCCAGGAAAGCTGAGAAGTCAAGCTCCAACTTCTTGCTATCGCTGTGCCCGTTTACATGTTCCTTTTAGCTTTTATTTCACAGACGTGTCAGACCGGCAGTCGCCTGACGAACCCCATTTATTTGAACTGGTTTATATAAGACTGATTTCTAAATCAGAAGGCTGTCCGATGTCCGACAGAACGGGTTGACCGGTTTGTTGCGAGCGCTGGTCGATTCCGCGTTCCCTTCCTCGCGATGAGATGTTACCCTGCCATCTCAGTTAGTGTGATGAGCTACCTGACCGGCAGTTCTGCCGCCGGCTTGCGACTTGTCTGCGAGTCTTAATTCAAATGAGGACGAGGAATATTCCTGGGATACCGCGTGCTAACCCAAACGCCGCATGTCAACGCGGACAGCTTGATTCAAATCGGGACGGACTATATTATATATACGTTTTCTTCTTGGTCTCGAATTTGGAGAACCACCTCTCAGCTCATGACTATCGCCAAAAACCCTGGACTGCTACTCCTGGTAGCCACTTTGCCGAGCTGATTCTGTATTTATTCGCACACCCGTGGTATGCAGTCGTGTAGCTCGTATATATGGGAGCTGTCACCCATTTAATGTGCTATAGTCGTGAGGCATTCATCTGAGTTAATCCGAACTTGGACAAGCTGAGTTGCAGCACAAATGGTCCAGAAGCCCGGCGGGGCAGCCAATTGTCAAATGCACGTCGCAGCATCGACTCGACGACGACGCTCGTACGTTCCACGCTGAACCATCTGGCTTTGAAATCTCGAGATGGATCCTCGAGGCTCCACTACTACCATAGCGGCGCATCCCCCGTCCTCTCGTGCTGGAGGGAGATCGCCTTAGATATACACATCAGAAGCGGACAGAAATAAGAATTTACAGTTGTATGTGCGTAAAGACCCGTCCTAAGTTCATGATCCGAAGCCGGCGCTCACAATATATACATCAAGCCAATCGATCTAAATGAAATCTGGGTCCTTTGACGCGTACGTTCATGTTCATAGCATGAATTTACCATCTCTGGAAATAATGGGTTAAATGAATTTTTTTATCGTTCAGCGAAAACAAAACCTACTCCCGTGCTCTGTGTTCTTCGGTTGCCACCGTAACTCGGACACGCGAGTTGGGATCAGTCCCTGACAATGTCTGACTGGTGCTGACTGAACCCATGTGAAAATGATCCCCCGCATATTGTTGTTTGAGAGCATGCTGCCGTGTGTTGAGCCTGAAAACAGTTGAGAACACGATTCAAGTGCGAGGATAAATGGCTAACGTCGCAAGCATGCTGTTCATGTAGACTAGGGAATTCAGCGGGGATCAGTCAAGCTTGGCCCGCAGTTTATTTCCCCGAATATACGCACGTTTCCCACTGAACCAAATCATAGCGAAGAAGTAAAATGTTCCCGGCAAGGCGAAAAACTGGATGGCTCAGATGACACACGGCAATATGCGCTGCTAGAAAACACGTACCAAGACTAGTTCCAAGATTGCGGTGATCATCGTGAGCATGCCTCGATTAATTGCGAAGATAATCAGATAATTGAGCAAATTGTTCGTCCTGAAGCCACAATGAGTAATGCGTCGTGTGTTGAGAGACGCAAAGACTTACGCCTGCATCCCCGTTCTCGCAGAGTGCAGTCGCCAAGAGAGCCCCGTCGTGATGAGGATGTCGGACAAGACAGAGAATGTACAGTTGATAGTCGTAGTTGTCTGGCCCCAGGATAGTTGTCATTTTGACACTTCCAACTAAGCTCTCAGTTCTTCGTACCTTTACTTTGTCGAGCTCCACATAAGAAACAAGGTCTGCCCTATCGATCCTGTTATAAATATTGATAAAAGAGGAGACAAGTCAACCAACGCGACGACAACTTGGCCTATGCCAGCACCTGGCAATAATGATTCATTAGTCGGATCTATGATTCTGTATATGGGTGCTAGATATATTTACCCACGGCGACCAAAGCGGAAACCAAGATTGCGAGCGGGAGGATTTTGTCCTCCCGGTACACTAGATGCAACAGACACGTTAAGAAAAGTCTTGTGCGGGGGTGAATAGCTACGCACGTACATAGATGCTGTGTGCGAAATATCTGGGAAAGGTAAATTACGATGATGAACGATGTCGGGTTTTTTGACTTACGCTTGGACCACAAACGCTGACAAATACTACGGCGGCTAGTGAGAAAGACCATTGTGTAGAGAGTTATGCGTACTGTTGCGAGCAACTGAGCCAGGGACAGCCTACGCAGACATTCACATGAGCCTGTTGAATGAATAGTAATTTTGATGTTCATCCTCACCAGTAGATTGCCAAAAGCTGGGGGAAGTTCCCGAAGCCATCGATTAAATAATGGTAAGTGGAGGCAAAGAGCGTCGTGAGCTGAAATGTCTCCAGGAAACTGGTGAAAAAACATCAGATGGCTCCGCATTGTGTCAGTCTCGATTTACATGACAAGGATGACCTTCAGAGACGCGTCATGAGTTCGTTGGGGTTAACTGGGACAAGGAAATAGATACTAACTATATTCTTGACGGCCCAGCTGTCCTTACTATACCAGAAGAAGTATCTATTGGACATCTTCAACATTGTTACAGAATCTCTAGTCGAGGCCGTACAGATAGGCTTGAAGCAGTCCCATTCCATACAAGCTGTGCTCCCGTGTTAGCTGGCAACAGTTTAAATTGGCTGCAACGCACATTGACTGCAGCATTAATGTGATTAGCCAGATTCCGTACGTTGAGTCGAGAGGGCCGGCCATATCTGAACGGAGGGAGGATCTCGTCAGACCCCAAGCTCGAGGGCCTCTACTTATCCATCCATCGAGTATTAATAACAGAAGTCGGAAGCTCCAGCTTCCATGGATTTGGGCCGTTTCAAATGCCCGGGTGCTGTATCAAAAATAAAATTAAGCACACCCGGCCTATAGGAAGATAGGAGCCATGCGGCATCCCACAAATAACGACCACTGGTTTCAGGGGCTGGAACTCAAAGGAGTCCCGGCACACACGGACTAATACTAGAAAGTAATTGCAGTTCTCGCATTCCCAGATAAAGTGTACGTCAAATGCGCCTGTGGATCCTTGGGACGCACAGCGCACGGATGCATACTTTCCGACATCTTGTGTGCATACTCCGTCTTACCGTAGGCGTCCTCGTTTAAATAGCGGATGACCTGGCACTCATGTGCGCGATTATCAAGTCCTATACCAGCCGAGGCTGCCGACTGTCGAAAGGTCATCTGGAAGTTACCGGCGTTCATGAGTTGGACCGTGCCGTGTAATTCTACCTACCTACCTACCTACCTACCTACCCCAGCTTCTGGTTACAGATTGCAGCTATTTGCAAGGCCCTTGTGGCTTTTCCTTCTCAACCATGGCACATCTTTTCTCATCGGCTGGTGTGTCCCATTTATAAGTTCATCCCGTTCTCACGTTTCTATATGCCCATTCTTCTGACATCAGAAACCTGTCTGATAGACTGAGGGTCCCTGGTACCATTGGTTACAAAGACTTGACGGTTCCAGTTGGGGCACAGGGCAATTCCGCGCTTCTCTTTTCCACAGAAGATTGTAAAGTGCCACGGCAATCTCCGCTTGTCAGCGATGATCGTTTCATCACCTTACGACATGATATATATATTCCGCCCATGTTCCATTTGGTGAACCATCCGACCATGATCATCGCCGCCATCCCTGCACTGTTGCTAGCCGCTGTGCTGGCCCGCGCCCTCTTTTCTGCTGTGCAGAGCATACGCACTGCGTTCTTCTCGCCGCTCAGCAGCATACCCGGGCCATGGTATGCAGCCGTGTCGGACCTGTGGCTCAGCACGCACTTAATACGCTTCAAACAAACTTCTACGATCCACGAGCTGTTTCAGAAATATGGCCCGGTTGTTCGTGTTGGACCGAACAAAATCGCGTTCTGCAATCTCGCCGCGATGCGGGAAGTCTACTCCCAGCAAAAGTTCCCGAAAAGCGACCTCTATACAAATTTCAAGATGTAGGTTGAATTTCACATATCTCCGGACCTTATTGATCCTCATTTTCCCCTCGTCTTTAGAGATGGCGTCGATCAGTCGTACGTGTCTTTAAAGCTATCGCGATGGTTGGTTTATTAATTTTCCTGTAGGCTGACGCTTCTCGACAACGCGTCGCATTCCGCCCGCAGACGGATCTTGGGCTCACATTATTCCCCGGCTAATATCGCCCGGTTACAACCCGAAATCCAAAAAGTCACCCTGAAACTTATTGACGTCAGTTGCATCTCGATTTATGCACTATGAAAATGCTGACCTTCCGCCCACAGAGTCTCGAAGCCGTGGGTGGCAGACTGCCAGTCGACTGTCTCGACCTCCTTCGAAACTTCATGGTTGACATCGTCGTTTTTTCCATATTCGGATACGACCTCGGTGCTCTCCAGCGATGGACGATAAACGTCCCCGACTATCTTTCGGATGCGGTCACCGACTTTCCGAAGATGGGCATATTAGTACGTATACGAGAGACAGCGTGCATAAGATGTGGTCACTGACATGTTCAACTCCGCAGAGCAGCTTCTTCCCTACGCTAGTGTGGAAAGCTGCCAGTCGGTTCCCCCACGAGCGCTGGAGGCGTTTTACTCAAACCGTTTCGTTCCTTAAAGAAGTGAGTGCATCTGCAGCCTCTCTTTGAGCTGAGTTATTTACAGCCTCACGACTCAGTTTGTGAACGCCAGAATACACGAAGTGCAGGAATCGGACGGCGAAAAAGCATCAGACGCTTCTCCATTGATCCACCGAATGCTGGAGTACCACGACCCGTCGACGAATGAGCCAGTTCCCATGGATACAGTCGTCGCAGAGGGGGTGTCCCACTTGCAAGCCTCCTATTCTTCAATTCTTCAACTGACGCACTGAACATACCTCACAGAATTGCAGGCTCCGAAACTTCATCCACGACGCTCGCGTATATGTTGTGGGAGCTATGCTGTAGTCCAGACGTGATGCAGAAACTACAGACAGAAATCGACGGTGCCATGCCGGATCCCCGCACGATTCCGGACCTCGCGGTCCTCCAAGCCCTCCCCTATATGAATGCCTTCATCCAGGAAGGTACGCCCGTATTATGCTTCCCGAGATTTCCGATCTAACGACTCCATCGCAGCGTTCCGCGTTCACAGCGTGGTTCCTTCGCTCTTAGAGCGCGTGGTGCCGCCCGGTGCAGGTTTCCAACTGATGGAATACACCCTGCCCCCCGGGACGGTCGTCGGAACGCAGGCCTGGTCCGTCCACAAGGACCCGGAGGTCTTTCCTTCGCCCGAGCGCTTCGACCCCGAGCGCTGGCTCGGCGACAAGCCCGGCAGCGCACTGCGCGCGGCACATATGATGCCCTTCGGGCTGGGCACGCGCGCGTGCGTGGGGCAGCAGCTCGCACAGGCGAACCTGCGTATCGCCCTCGCCACAATCGTCCGGAATTTCTCGATAAAAGCGGATGCGAGCACGACGAAGGCAAGCATGGCAATGCGACATGGTTTTGTGAGCTATATCTTTGTCGTGATACACGGTGCGGCGTGCTGATTCGGTTGACCTGGTTTCGTTAGGCAAACTTCCCTACGGCTGGAGAATGTAAGTTGATTTTCGTACCTCGGACTGATTAGGAACCCAGGTACTTGGCCTGAGCGATCAACGTAACTTAGGATTCAGTTGACGAGTGCCTCGGCCCATAGACATTTTTTATTTAAATAGTTACAGCTGTTCTCGAAACTAATGAGATGGATCAAAAAAAATTCATGTTCCCAAAAAGGAGATATTCCTTGCCTCCAGGGAATTCATCCCTATTCGGGCAACACCAGATCCCAGACGGCGGGATTGAACTCGGGCAGTGTAAAATGAACGATCCAACAAGTTCGGCACCGGCGACAGCCGAAATGATCTGTTCAACCGACTCTGACACTTGACAGCTAATCGGTTCCGTATCGTGTTTCCCCTGGCCCCATTGCATCGGCAAGATCATATACACTTCCCATATCATGCTTCATATCCCACAGGACTGTTGAGCTCAAGGTAATGTGCTGCTTAATTAAAATTTCCTTTTTGGGAACATAAAAAAAAATCTGATCCATCTCATTAGTTTCGAGAACAGCTGTAATACTTCATACTCGTTGAACTTTAAACACAACCATCCATCATCGGGGTCTGGGCCAAGCGACCGACGAACGAGAACCACGGCGTCATGCGCCTTCCATTGCCGAGCTGGCGCCCCAGTGGATCCCGCTGCTGTGGATTCAGTTGAACTTGCCACATCTACAATTCTTTTCAGAATCTCTCCCAACAACGAGCACCGGCGCTCAGCGATGCGCCTTGCGTTCGCAAGAGCCCGTGCACTCAACCCTGTGGATCAAGTTGACGCGAACAACCACCTCTAATGCCGGCTGCTTCCCAATCAATATCTTTGCACCCCACACTGACCCTGTCATCGAGAGGGGGTACGAGACAGCCGATGCGCCGCGGAGATTGCAGTCGGTTCCCGTCCAACGGAACCTGATCCAAATCTGACGTCCGAACGCCGCTCCGTTGTGGTTGCCCGACGCGCGCACACGAGACTCGGCGTTCGCGAGCGAGAGCCCGTGCACTAAACCCTGTGGATCAAGTCGACGCGTCTAGAATTATTTTTTCAGGTGCCTGTTTCGCTTTGCATGCAACATGCCCAAAAATTCAAAAACAAGCCCCTGGCATGTCGACCGCTTCCCAGTCGATATCTTCGCACCTCACACGGACCCTGACGTTGAGAGCAGCCGAGACGGGGTAAACTTACCGAGACGGCCGATGCCGCGCGGCGGTCGCGTCCAAGCGAACGAATCGAGTCCCGATCCAAATCTGTCGAAATGCCGCTCCGCTTCAGTCGGCAGACGTGGCTCACACGGGACGCCGCGCTATAGTTGGTATAACGACGCCCTATCCATGTATATGTACGTCCGGGAAACTCTAATGCCACGTCGCCTTGACGGCTCTAGCTGTCCGTCGCGACATGCGGGCTCTAGCTGTCGGTCGTCGCCCCCCCGTCCTCCTCCTCCTCCTCCCAAGCCTCTTCCGCCCCAAGCTCTTCGGCGCCGTCCCAGCTCCCCCAGCACGCAAAGTCATTCCGCAGCTGACTGTGCACGACCTGAATCTTCGTCTGCTTCAAGGGCCCGATGGGCGCGGAGTCATACAGCTTCTCAAGGATGGGACTGACGGAGGTGGACGTGAGTACGAGCAGCTTCCCGTCCGGGCGCATGATCTGGCGGAGGGTCTTGACGACGTTGGCGTTGGTGTACTGCGCGATTCGGCGTCAGCCTCGCGCACGCGGGGAAGGTGCGCCCTAACAAACCTCGTTTAAAAATGGCGGATCGAGGACCGCGATGTCGATGCTCTCGGTCAGATATGCAGGGAGCACGGTGGGCTCCTCCATGTCGTACGGGACGTACTGCTGCGGCGCGAGCACGGCGAAGCGCCCATCGACTTCGAGCAGCCGCGCGTTCTTGAGCTGCCGCGTGTTCTGGAACGCCACGAACGCGGTCGGGCAGCAGAGGAACGCGATCGAGGTCGTGGGCGTGCACAGCGAGTGCAGCACGCGCGCGAAGCGCATGGCGAACGGGGTCGTGTACCTGCAGAATAAAAGAGAGATAGAGACTTGTCAGCCGGCGACGGGAATCGAAGAGCGGGCATTGCTTGCCCAGATATTATATACATCGTACATCGTATCTAATCAGCAAGGACGAAGGGGACACACCAGAATTGGCTCAGCTGCCAGTCTTCGCCGAAGGCGAAGCGGTACTCGTCCACTGTGATCATCGGCTTTTCGGGGTCTGCGGTTTCGTCGTCGAATTCCAGGGCGAGGCCCGCAACCCGCGCAGCTGCTTGCTCTGCGAGTTCATTGAACCGCCGTTCCTCCTCGGTCTTGGAAGCGATGAAAGAGTCCAAAAGGGCAAGAGTACTTGCATCAAGAGCCGGCGGGGAGCTGGAGAGTGTGGAGGCCGTCGATAGCGGCGAGGGAGGTGCGGGGACTCGGATAGACATGAGTGTAAGAGGAGGAGGAAAAATGATGGTCAGCTGCCGTCATCCTTATGACATCGATCACATATTATTCGTCCTTTCCTAAAAGGTTTTGATGGCGCTTATGCAATCCCCCCCAAACACGGAAATGATGGTACATTTCTTCAGTCCGATATACCAATCCATCTAGCACCCATCTTGACAAGCTTTTTATGGGAGATAGTCTTTCAGAATACATTCTTCAGGGAATGTCCCGAGCCGAATTTTGATTTTGGGCCTAGATAATATTTTGGACTTTGGAGTCAAATTAAACAGCGGCTTTGGAGACCTAAATGAAAGATCCGGCTGGGAAATTCCCTATGGTTTGACTCTCAAATACAGTCTTTAACGGGGAAGCGAAATTTACGGGGAAGCGAAATATTCGCTGTTCAACGCCTTCGGGGCGTTGTATGTACAAGGATTTTTGGTACACGATACACACGGATAGGAAGTCCCTGTATGCAAAAGGATTTGTCCACAGAACCTTCTTGGACCCCGAGAGGTCCAATTCTCTGTTTTCACAATTATTTGCCAAATTTGCTATAAGTTCGGCATCGGGCTTGGTCGTGGAGCATTAAATATTCAGGATTCTGGACACTCGGGGGTTTTCGAGGTCGGGGATGACAAATATAGGCATCCCGAAAGTCATAGCTCATTTGCGGTGCGACAATGGGGCGCATTTCGCTTCCACGTGATGTGACCAATCTGGAGGTTTCAAAAGATCGCTCTCGTTCTCTACCAATACGGCAGCAATTCGCACAGAACTTTGTGCCAGGGGGTAGCCAGGATATCATACCATAGATATATACAAAAATTTACAAAGGCCTCCTCAACCATTGCGCGTTAATTGGCGAAATCGCTTGACCGTTTCGCTTCCCCGTTAAAGACTGTAGCCCTGCAAGTTATTTTAAGCCAATCGAGCTCGAACTGAGCCCGCTACATCGAACCAAAGAAATGACTGCCAAAAGAGCATCACTGTGATTACGTCACCCATCAAACGCGTCGCGTCGCACTGTTCTTCATCCTCAAGGTCTCCCCTGGCTGTTTTGTGGCTTTCCGATGCAATATTCATTGTGAGTGGATTATAATGAGTGTATAGAGGTAATATGCCAACTTTCTGGGAGCTCCATTCAATCTGAATTCCATATTTTAGTGGCTTCTGCCATATTATGAAAAGAGTGTGTTTCTGCGGGTATCATGGACCCGGAGAATGGTCTAGAAGAATTTTTCGTATCGATATATTGTATCTGAGTCCTCAGACCTTCGACTTGATGTCAGGTCATGATCTACAATGGAAAAGGCGCACTCTGAATCTGGACCAGACCAGAGGGCAAATATCATTTGTTTCAGGGCTCATATAGGAAAAATCAAGCCGCTCAAATAATTTTACACACATAAATAGTGTTTTGGATGGTTCATATTGGGTCCAAAGAGGTCGTGGAAGCCAGAAAATGGATTTGCCATCAAAATCAACGTGGAAATCAAGGATTTGCCGGAGAGCCACAACAAGACCAAACAGACATTTGGGCCGATTGCCAGTACGCAGTTCAATGCAGCGAGTAAACGGGGCGAAAAACAGCGGGTTTAACTCAGTCGAAGATTCTTCGTGCTCAAACGATTCCTTCTAAAAAACTGCTGGATTTTCTGCTCCAAAACGCAACTAATGCATCCCATTTTTTTCCGTGGATTGGAAAACGACATTTCGGAGGTTCAAAGATGACAAATTCGAAAGGAATACGGGACGGGAGCAGGTGAGCAAACCATCTCGCCACGTCTCGCGAGTCGCTCGTTTTCACAAGCATCCACCATGGTTTCACAATAATTATACCGCAGATTGGGTAATAGTAACCCACATCCTACTAGTAGTCAGGAACTTATCAGAGCAACAAATATTCGACCTTCAGCGATATTATACAACTACACAGGTCAGCAAGACCGACATAATTCATTTGTGAGTTAAGACTTCTCAAAAAAGCTTAGTAAATTTCGGAGAACCCAGTGAACGGCAGGATAGATATGAGCGCCGCCTCCGCCTCGAACGCGGTGAGGTAGTGCTCGATGAGCTCCTGCGTGCGCCCCGCGGCCTCCATGAACGTCTCAAAATCTTCTACCTCTTGCACCCGGGGTTTCTCGATTGGGGAAGGCGCTGGCGAGGCGGGGGTGAGGTGCATGGTGAATAGTGTGTGGATGTTGGGAGGCGTCGAGGGGGGTGTGGGCTGTTGGGTCGGGGCTGACCATGGAGCGGGGGAGGTGGTCATGGATGCGGGGGCGGTATGTTTGTTTCCGGGAGCCCCCCGCTGAGCTGAGCCCTCGCACTGCGGCGACGTGGGAGGGGTGGCGAGAGAGCTGGCGGGGAAGGTGTAAGTCATGAGAGGCGAGGATTCCGCTGTTGCCGTGTTGTGTTGATTTGGGGCTACGGATGCGTCGGTTGGGGCTCGGCGCTCGGGTAGCGATTCTGTAATTAGCGCAGCGCTACTGCAGCTACTGCCCTCCGCGTCTTGGTCGGGCACTAACCCCTGCTCGGACGTATCCACTTGGTACGCGACCTCATCCTCGCCATCACCCTGGACGTCCACACCCGAGGGATTATCCACTCCTTCGGGGAAAGGGAACTCCTCTACAAGAACTTCTGCGCCGCGGGACAATGGTAGAGAGGCGAATGTAGGCGAAAGCACCCGACTTGCGGTACTCTGTTCGGCGGCGAACGGACTAGGGTTGGATAACGAAGCGGAGGGAAGCTCCTGAGCCTGGGCTTCGAGGTTGGACGGGGAAGCCGTCGCCTCTGCGCCCGTAACTGGTATGGTATCCACCACACTGCCGTCGCGCATCCCGCTCCCATCTTCCGCGTTGGGTAAAAAAGGATCCTGCTCGGGGATGGCGACGAATTCCAGAAGGACTGGGGGAGGCGAAAGCCGCCAAGGCACCGGGCTGGAACTCTGTTCGGCGTCGATAGCACTAGGCTCGCCGGACTCGGGCGGGGAAATCCAGGGCCTCGGAGCGTCGAGTTCGGGCTGCGAAGCGCCCTCCGACACGTCCCGTATTTTCCGACGCTTTAGTGCAGGTTCTATAGCATCCGCGACTGGGGTGGTAGGCGCCACACTGAGGCCGCGTGTTGCGTTCCCAGTTTGAGCATCGGATTCGGAGACGTAATGCTCCTCCTGCTCTTCCTCGGTGGTGGCTCCTTGCGATTCGAGACTGTCGTGTCCGTAGGATGGTGTGCGGGTAGGAACGACGAGCGGTGGCGTACGCGCCCGTTTCCCGATGAGCTGCGACATGGCTAATCCGTCCTTGAGTCCTTGACGGTTCTACCCAGGTCGGTTGGTGGGGAGCTGGCGCAGGTATGTGGAGGAAGATGAAGACAAGGAGGTGGGTACCGGCCAAGCACCGCCATGTTAACTGCTATCCTCATGCCAGCAGTGGCGCGGTGATTAACCTGGAACGATGCTGAGAATTCGAGGGAAGCCCGGGAAGCGCCGCGGTAGCGCCCGGCATCTCGGCACGCTGCAAGTGCCTGCGACCTCTTACTCTCAACCTCCACAGTCTTTGCTCGCCTCTCCTTCGATAAGGTTTCAAAGCGCCTGAAAAGGGCGTCTATTGCGTCCTCGTGGATTCTGCATGTCAAGGCATACGACTAGCCCGTGCAAGCTGTTATGGGGCGATCTGATTGTCAGTTGCGCGCACAGCTATAGTACGGAAGGCCTCTGCATCCTAACTGCGCCCGGGCGCCAAATGTGAAAGACGGGAACAGCAACAGCAACATCCCAAATATACTCTCCACTCGCGCAGATCAAACGGCGCTCCCACAGACGGAGGCCGGTGGCATCCATCTCATATCAGCTCGTTACGATATTTTCCGAGGTCACTTTAGGGTGTTTCCTTTTTTAGCACTGCGAAGAGGCGCGCGTCTTTTTCTTGTCTCTACCGCGTTGAATAGCTAGCGGGGAGTGGGGAGCAGCAAGCGGAAGCGGTGCACATAGAATACTTTATGGATCTGTGGGGAATCTTTCCTCCACGACCGAACCGCACAGCGTCAGGCCGCGGTGCGGGAGGCCTCTCTTAGATCAAGGCGCCGGTCTGATTCGATGCTGTAAGGACATCACTTGACACCGCAAGGCTCTGCTCCTTCTCCTCCTGTAAGCAATGAGGGTGCCATTGCCAGACCAGGACACGGGCCCGTGCATTCTTGAGATGGGTGTGTCATCGGTCGTGGATGCCTGAGAGAACAAAGCTCAAAGTGTCACAGCCGACAATCCCAGCGAAGAAGCTGCGGCCACGAAGCTGTGGGCGGTGTATGTTACCGAGGCCAAAAAATATGACAAAGCCCTGGTCGAGAGCTGGAAAAGAAATATGGAGGGAATGCTCATATTTGTGCGTACACCTCCCGTGAACACTATGTGATGTCTAATGCTTTCAATGACAAGGCGGGTCTTTTCTCCGCCAGTCTCACAGCATTCATCATCGAGAGCTACAAGACTATTATCCCCGACTCTGGCGCCTCCGCCGTGCGACTCCTCACCGAAATCTCTCAGCAGCTAGCAGCTGCTGCTAATGGCACCACAATTGTTACCCCAGCACCGTCTGCATTCGTCCCATCAGCCACATCATTGGTCTGCAACGCACTGTGGCGCATTAGCCTCGGTCTCAGCTTGGCCTGCGCCCTCATCGCGACTCTTCTGGAGCAGTGGGCCCGCAATTTCCTGCACATGGCAGACATGCGCTCAGCTCCGGTCATCCGTGCACGCATCTTCTCGTACCTGTACTATGGACTGAAGCGATTCAACATGCATACCGTCGTGGATGTCATCCCACTCCTTCTTATGCATCACTCCTGCTCTTCTTCGCCGGACTTGTTGCCTTCCTCATTCCGATCAACTCCGGCATTGCAGCGGTGGTTGCGATACTTTTGGCCATCGTTGTGGCAATATATTCCCTCCTTACCTTACTCCCATTGTGGCACCTGGACTGCCCATACCGCACTCCCCTCTCCGGTGCATTTTGGCGCCTTTCAAGAAGTTTAATGCCACTCCGACGCCGTCATCGAACAGCACCGGATTCACCGCCAACAGCGGATTCCTCGTCAATGAAGACCATTGTAGAAACCATGTCTAACCGCGCAATGGAGCCTTCATCCTGACGCAAGGCGCGCGACTTCCGAGCATTGGTCTGGACGATAAAGCTCTTGATCGATGAGACTGAACTCGAATCCTTCGTCGAGGCAATCCTCGACGTATTGTGGGGTCCAGACGAGAGAAGGCACGCGTATGATCATGAGGATCACATCCAACTTTTGCTGCGATCCCCAGGCTTGCAATTCTTGTCCCGTATCGAAGCTCTCCTCGTAAGCTCTGACTCAGGACTGCTGTCCCCAGAAGCCTCCAAGCGCCGGCAAATTACCTGCTACAGGGCTATGTGGGCACTCTTCGCTCTACAGGCACGCCGACTCCCCGGAATATGTGCAACCACTGCACTGTCACTTGGACCACTTCAGAATTTCTGCCACCGCCCTAGGGGATGATGTTCTTCATTATTCCACATCCGTCTCTGCCTTGGCGCGCTGGAGCGAGTTTTGTGGTCGAGTGAGTCGTCTTGGGGAGTTGTTGAAATACCTCACCATATGTGCAGCCGATACAACCAAATATGGAGCCCGTCATATCTGGTCTACGAGAGCTAGGTCCATGTACATCCGTATCCGGCGCTATGTATTCGACAACGAACCCCTCCCTCTGCCCTCCGAAGTCATCACAGATGTTTTGAGGATGATCAATAACTATCGTACGGCAAATCCTTACAGAATCCTGTTTCATTACTTGAGGAGCGCGTCCGCTTTGAAGTCACCCCCGTACCAATGGCGCGAGACCAAGGAAATGATATCCCTTCCTTATGCCGTTCCTTTCACCACGTTCAAGGAAGATCTGGAGAAAACCCTGGAGTGTCGTGTACGAACACCTGAGCAAGTTAAATGACTCAGAGCAAACCGACTGGATCGACAATATTATCGAAGCGTTATACTCCTTGTGGAGGCCGGCCGAACCGACAGCTCTACCCGGCGCTATAATTCATTATTTGAATAACCGGAATTCAGATGATGCCCTCAAGGCATGCATGTCCGGGAACGAAATCACAACGTGGTCCGCTTTCCCGGCAACATTCAGGTATCACGCACCATTGACTATATGCATACCGAACATGCCAGGCATGAAAATTGGCTCGATCGAGTACTGGCTGCACTTTGACGTGTATCGTCGCTGATGTTGCCGCGACCGCTAGACAACATTGCAGCATTATATGACTCTGTTAACGTTCTTGAAACCATCATGATCTCAGATTTTCAATCATCATCCTGGACCTTTTCTACTGTAGCTATGGTCAAAACCAAGATTCTCGACAGTGTGGGGCAGCCAACCGGGGACGCTGTCATGCATCGGTTGCTGCCGAAGGAAACAGCGGTTGTATTTGACGTCAAAGACATCGGCACTGGCGAAAACGAATACAATGTACAAGTTTCCCTACGCCACCGCGTTATTGAGGCAAAAATTGCCCTTCTCGCAGAGTTCCTCGACGATTGTACCCCCAAGTCCAAAGCAGCCTCAACAATCCGTCACATCGGGACTGGGATTCCGCGATCCAAAATCCACGAAATTCACCAGACCCGTCTTGCTGCCAGTATGTACCGTGTCTCAACCTCAGACGATCCATTCGACGCACAACTGTTAGACGCAATTGTCGATTGCAGGATGTTTGACCTGTACGCTGGACTGCCTGATATGCATGGGGACAACCTGCGGCAGACATGGCTGGCCAATGCAAATGCCCGTGCTCAAATACAGGACACATTGTTGAAGCATGTGAACAAGTTATTATCAGCCGCGAACACCTCACCGCTCTTGGCGCGCGCTTAATTAATCCTGGAGGGACTAGATGTGTTACATACACCGATGAAGTTGATTAATTACAGATTTTTCATTCGTCCCTAGCTGCTTTGCGGCAGATGTAGAAGCTCCTGGTCGTGTTCATCATAATTCCTCCGAGTCGTAATCTTCATTGTAGTGAGAGTTTTATAAGCACATCCCATAAAACATGCAAAAATAAAGAACTTGGTTGAAAGTGCGCCATCACCGGGCCGAGTTTCCGTTCGGGCATGCAGCCGATCCGGTGCAGAGCTTTGGCAGAGCTCGGTGTCTCGGCACGCGACACGTGCCTGCGCCTCTCACTCTCAACCTCCACAGTCTTCGCCCGCCTCTCCATCGTTAAGCTTTCACAGCGTCTGGGAAAGTCCTTTCTTCGCGTCTCTTTACTTCCCCGTCTATTCTGTATGTCAAGACATACGATTCGCCACCGTCATGCAAGCTGTTATGGAACTGTCTGATCGTCAGTTACATACACGCACAGCTATAGTACGGAAGGTCTCTGCATCTGCACCCTATGTGCGACCGGTGCCAAATCTGAAAGACGGCAACAGAACAGAAAACAGGAACATCCCAAATATACCCTCCACTCGCGCAGATCAGGAGGGCGCTGCCACAAATGGAGGCTCATCCGTCTATCTCGTCACAGCGTCGGACATTTCTGGGCACTTTCTTTTTCTAGCGCTGTGATTCTGTGAAGAACTGGCGCCGTCTTTTCTGGCGATATGAGCTCGAAGTAGCGCCGTCTATGCTTTGGCGTCGGCAAACTATAAAGGTCTTGATCTTTGGCGCCGGGCAGCAAGCGCTCGTGCATTCTTATGCCGGACAGAAGAAAAGGCCGCTATCCGTACAGCTCTCGATCGTCGGGCTAATTAAATTCAAACAGCTACATCCGCCCGTCCTCAGACAATTGCGACCTACAAACTCATATAGTACTTTACGTCCTGACTATGACGCGCCCATGCTTCGGCTATGTTATGGCCTGATGTCCAACTCTACAACTTGGGTCTCTACTGCCCGTCATAAAAATGCAGGCATTCCCCCGGTCGCCTTGGACTTGTATCCCCTCGCCGAACCCGCGGCCTCTTTCCCGACTTCAAACTCCGCGCTGGAGAGCCCGCCCGCGAGTCACCGGAATGAGGGGTCGCCGCGTCGCGTTTCAGTGGTCCTCGGGAGTCAGCGGAGGCGCATCACAGCCTCCATCGTCGAGCCACCTCGTCTTCACCTCACCCGACGACCTCACGATGATATTAGGGCCCCTCCCGTGTCCGTGCGCGCGCGCGAGAAGTGAGCTACACTTACACCTATGGAACCAACCTGTGCAACGGCGTCTGCGCCAATCTCTTCCCCGCCAAATCTCACTTCGGAATCGTCTTGAGCTCCTGTGCGCCCCATCCCCTATCATCCGCAAATTGAATTCTCACAATGACATTCTTCCCAGTTCTCCTCGCGTACTCATGACGCCGACGTACAGAGCGGGTCCAGCAGGCGTACGTTGACGACGCGTAGGCGAACGTCCTGACGCCCGCCTCTGTCGTACGTACACCTGCCCAGTGGCGCGGACGCGTAGTACCGCGCGCACCACGCGTACGCGTATCTGCACCCCTACCACGGGCCGCAACATTGATGCATTGGTGTGGCAGCACAACACCGCGCTCGCCTTGCACAACACGCCTTTTCCGCCTCGCGAGTAGTCAAGGCGATGTAGCGGTTGGAGGAGGAGGTGGTAAATTTGACACGCTCTTTGGGGAAATCCCACTCGAAGCGGCGGGAGTCCGATTAAAACCGAGTTTGTTCGGATGATCTGTTAAACATCTGAGTATCGCCTAATGTTAGATGTACGCTGTCGCTTGTTTCCCTTGGCATGCCACTGCAATAATAAACCACGCCCACGGAAATATTTGTCACCTTGGAGAGTGGACCAAAAAACTGGGGCAGACCCACAGTCGAGTAATCATCCTGGGTCACTGGCAGTCAGGATAATCTCTGAAACCGCCGGCCGAACTTGTGTCATCAATTGTCAGACTGAAAGTTCCGCGGCCGGTCATACTCTTACGTCACTGCCACTGCTCCATTTCCACGTTTCCCGAATCCCCGCGCGCTCGCCACGCCTTTGTTGGCTTGCAATGCGATAATCGCCCCTCGTATCGAGCATGCCGATGAGGATTCGCGCAAGTGAATACTGATTACCAACGATAAGCTGTGTCCGGGGCGTTGGGACTGCGCGGAATCAAGCGAATCAATCTGACTACTACCGCTTCAATCTTGATCATCGGATGCCAGAACTCTCTAGATCATCCTGTTGCGGTGTCGAGCGGTGTCTTGTCCGAGGTCCCCACCGTAGCCAGACGATGCCCAACTCATATATATATTGTTGTTGTGTGCATACAGTAGAACAAAGCACACAACGAATCGAGCCGCACCATTGTTCTCGCGTGATGGGACTCCAACAAAGAGACTCAGAGGCGAGCCCAAAATTATGCATGTGACGTGGCTATAAAGAGCGAGCGCTTTCATTCGTGCCACCACTTCCACATCAACCCACATCATACCGGCGCTTTGAGTTTCCTCTTTGACAGCCACAGCTATAAAGGCGATATCACTCGATCTACAATCATCTTTCTCCGTCTCGCCTCCCACATCGTCTTTCGTCTTTGTTACAAACCCCCCAGTAGCCATAGACGTCATTATGCCGAGCCGCACATCGCGCTCCACCTCCGCCTCGGGCCCCTCGAAACCGCGCCGCGCTGCGGCGCCGGCTCCCGCCGCGTACGAGGACACCGCAGACTCTGACGTGGATGAGAACAACGCCGCGCTCGCACGATACGAGCCGCGCCACCTCGACGATCCCTTTGCATATAGCTTCCAGGTAAATAGCCTTGCAATTTCCGTCCATGCCGCGCCAGCGCACGCCACCCCTCAATCTCCCTCCTTTCTCTCACACTCGCTAACCATGCCCGATTTTCTCTCCTCCGCAGCCAAACGACCGCGTCTGGATCCGCAACCACGACAAATGGATCGAGGGCCGCATATTCCCGCGCTCCGTCCCAAAACTCGGTTCTAGCGATGTTCGTCGTTTTATTCATCCCACTAATTAATGCCCCTTATTGATTTTTTTTGGGAAGCAGAACCTAACATACTGGAACGTCCTCTACCAAGACAGCTTTGGGCACAAGCTACGCAAGTACTTTGCGCCACTCCTGGGCGAGCTCAAGCCCGATACGGACGGGGTGCGAGACCTCCTGCGGGATGCGCAGTGGCTGTAGCAGCACTGCATCTCGGTTCTCAGGGAAAAACTCGGAGGGTGATATAAACTGAGCGATCTGCTGTTACTGTTCTGTACCCCATCATTGTATATTCATGCACATATAACGCCTGCGCGCTTTGGAATCACGGAGAGTTTCGGCTGCAATAGCATTTAGGGACATGATGATCGGATGTGGCGGACGGACACCACAGCTATTTTGGACCACACCGTGCCCAAGGCGTTCTAATGTGCTCTGCACGAGGCGCCGAGGATGTACGAGGGACAGCTGTGGTCCCCGTAGTCGTCCACAGCATGTGCTGCGAGATTAAGACTCGCTGCGGAAATGAAAGAACCTGGCAAGAATCCGAGGGAAAAAAGCGCTGGTGCTGAGCTTCCATCATACAGCACAGCGTCACGGACGATTCTATGTAAATAACAGCAGGTACGCGCGAATATTAATCCCACTACGCAAATGAAAAGAAGAACCCGATGAAAAAAAAAGCGGTGGCGTGGAGCGCTGAGCGTCCATCATACAGCAAACCCGGCAGAAAGCAAGATCCCGCGCCCGTTGAATTACAGCAGACGGGCGTCTCAACTTACCAAATACAGCAGTCGCACCAAACCAAACGCCCAAGCTGAAATATTTGGTTTCGTCAGAGGTAACTTACAGAACGCCGGAAAATAGCATGTAGTTCGCCGACCCGGCCGTGTTGTTGTGAACGAGACACGAAGCTGGTCAAAATCTCAAGAAGCCATCCGGTCGAGGACGAGGTCTCTTGGGCGAACTTGGGTCACCGCGAACGAGACACAAAGATAGATGGTCAGAATATAACAAGCCATCTGGTCGAGGATGAGGTTCTCCTGGGCGAGTTCCGCTCCTGCAAAATTCGGGCGGCCACTCTACACGTCGGGTCGAGGTTGTCTGGTTGCCTGAGAGCAGCCGGCTAGGTGGAGGGGGACGTACATCAGCGCATAGCGGATATGTGAGGGCCCAGCTGATAGAGTCAAGTGAAAGCTACAATCAGCCGGCTGAGGAACGAAAAAGAAATGAAGTAAAAATACACCGTCTCTGTCTCTGCAGAAGGGATACACATCCAATGAAGAGGAAACAATCCACCGCCGCCGACGCCGAGGGAGAAAAAAGATGATTGCGCAGTCCAAGGTATCGGGTATCGTCTACCACTTCGCCTTCGCCACCAAGGGCCTTCAATGGCGCTCCTCTATACATACATACCCCTTCTCGGCGCAAGACGCAACCTACCCAAAAACGCGCCCCCAAAGAAGTTTCCCCGCGCGCTCCCGCTCCGCTTGCGCCGCGCCCCCGCCCAGCACACTCTTGTTCTCGATCGCGCGCCGGCTCAGGTACGGCATCACCTGTATGGGTGATTAGGTAAGCGGAGTGATCAAGCGGCGTGAAAAGGGAAGAGGAAGAGGAAGATAAGGGAAGGAGAAGAGAGGGAAGTGGTAGCAGGGGGGAGGGGTAGGAGGGGAGGGAAAAGGGACACACGTCGGAGAGGGCGCCGTAGGGGACGTATCTGGGGGGGCGTCAGCGGGGAGGGGAGGGGAGGAGGGAAGGGAGTACTTGATGACCATGGGCGCAGAGGATTCGGTCTGGGAGGCGAGGTATTGAGTTAAGTCGTCGCACATGCCTGTTCATGGCAGATGAGGATACGGAGGATACGAGCATAAAGGAGAGGAGGTATCGCGCACCGTAAAGCTGCCCAAAAGTGACCCGCTCGCCCACGCGCTCCGCGACGCGCAGCTTCCCCTCCGCCGTTGGCACTGCCAGCCCGCGCGCCTTCAGCCCCTCCATGATTCTCCTACAGCTCGCCCAATTATGCGTCCCAAAGAGCAGCCCCACGCCCTGCGGCCGCCCGCCTTTCACATCCGCCGCGACCGCGTCGAGCAGCAGCCCCGCGCACGCGTCGTACGCCGCGTCCGTGTCCGCCTTCGCTTCCCACACGGGCGCGCGCGCCTCGGGCGAGATCGACAGCGAGCGCCCCGGCGCGGCGGCGGCGGCGGCGGTCTCGTGCGTGTGGTACGCACCGCGCACGAGCTTGACACCGAGCGCGTAGCGCTGCGCCTGCGCGTCGCGCAGCGCGTGCGCGAGGTGCGCGGGCGTGCGGCGGAGGTACGCCTGGAAGGTCGCGTAGACGAGCGGCTGCGTGCCCGGGCCCGCGCCCAGCGCGTTGAAGCGGCGCATGAGCGCGAGTGTGAGGGCGTCGAGCGCGGGCTGGTACCACGAGTACTCGGCGTCGATGATGATGCGCACGCCGCGGGCCTGTGCACGCGCGCAGATGGTGTCGAGGTCGGTGTGCAGCTCGCGGAGCATCTGTAGGTCGGCGTTGGAAAGGCTCCCCTTGGACGCCTTTGGTGTGTAGAGGACGTCGAGGTCGGTGGAAGTGGGCATACCAGGAAAGACGACGTGTGGCGAGGAGGTCGGTGGGCGCGTGGTGAGGATGTGCGAGGAGAGACGGATGAGGGCACTGGCGTCCGGTAGGAGTGCGGTCTGGAATAGGTGAGTAGGGAGCTGAGGGCCCATCTAGGATAGACGTACGATCTTGACCGCCACCCACGTCCGGCGCCCAGTCTGCTTCGCGCCAATGCCGTCTTCGAAATCGGCTGCCACGTCGATGCAGTGTATCATCTCCTCGACGATGGCCTTGTGCGGGCTCTTATGCGCAGATCCGGATCCGGAAGCCGCCATGGCCTCGGCCTCGTCCACCTCGACCGAGTACGCAAAGAGCGTTCCCGTATTAGCCGACCTCAGGGAGCGCAGGAGAGGCAGCGTTTCGGCCGCTGAATCGCCTCCTACGAACTGAAAATAGGGTTACTCGACGAAATCTGGTAGTAAAAGGGAATGAATACCTGGTCGAAAAAGGTGACTCGCACAATCGCCTCAGTGATCCACCGGAGGCCCGGGATGCTTGTGAGCGTCTCCAAGAGCCACGGGGCGCTATCCACCAGCGCTGGTATCGAGCACATCGTGTACACGACATACGTGCGCACTAGGGTACTCAAAGGGCTCCGCGTCGCCTCGTCTTCGTGGGTGGCCTTGGACGTCGCCGGAAGCGACACCGCGGCCGCGTCCGCATACACCTTCGACGTCAGGAGTGTTGCCAGTCCTATCGCGATTCCCCCGGAAGCTAGAGCGATTCTCCTCCCCGCTGGCCTGGGCGGCGTGCTCGACGCATAGCGCACGCCGCGTGTTGTGGAAAATCGGGCTCTGGATAATGGTATGCGTGCAAGTCTAAGCATGAGGGACAGCGAGAGACCAGAAGGAGAGGAAGCCCAGCATTCTCGGATTACGATAAGCTTATAATGAGCGAGAGGACCGTCCGGCTGTTCGGATCCCCCTGGGCGGCGGCCCGCCTCCCGTGATTCGATCAGGGCTGCCGCGAGGATGCCGGTCAAAGCGATGGCTCCTTGTTATCAGAGGAATTTGAGAGGAATACTCTCGACTGTGCTGCGAAGAGTCTTTGGTCGTGGACCACCCAGTTTTTTTTTCATTGAACTGAAAAGTTCCAGGAAACTCAACAGATGGAGGAATTTAGTAGTTCAAACTTCGGGCGGAACATGGATATATTCAATTTATATGTCAAACTAAGCACATAACAAGTCGCGAGACCCCGGAGCTTACCGGAACTCATATTTAATGTTCGTGGACGGCTCGGACCATGGCATTTTGCCGCGAGCCTCCGATCCGTCGGATTCCCAATGCAGCATATGGACCATCGCTTGGCCCGAAAACTACATACTTCTGGGCCGATGCTACGGAGATTGTCTTCAAGAAACATGGCGAGAGTACGCGTCAAAGCTCGGAACAAAGGTTGCGTAATCCACGCAAACGCCTGTATTTGAAAGGACGCGACCGCGCCATCATCCTCAAACGAAGACTTCAAGTATTCAATTTTGTCCTCGAGTTCGTTAGCCGGAAATAACCAAAATAATGAAACACGACCGCCATACCCGAAACCTATTTCGGCGCGCATCCGTCCACCACCTCCCTTATGAAAATCTCCGGCGCGTCGTAATGCAGCTAAAAAGTCAGAACATTAGGCAACAGTATCCTCAGTACGTTGGAAACGAAATCATGCACGAAATGATTGCCCTCTGGCACCAGCCTGAAAGCCATCGGCCGCACAATCTCGCCGCGCTCCAGAGCCTCCTTGTATAGGCGCGCGGATTCCATGTGCGCCCACATGCAGGAGTAGGAGGTTTGCTCTCCGCTCATGTACAAGACATTGACATTAGGGAAGAACGATGCGACGAGCTTAGCGTCGAAGAGCGCGTTGTAGGCCTGTGCTTTGTATGTCGCCTGCATCGGGGGCTGAAATCTGCAGAAAGCTGTCAGTGAATTATTTGGGCGACAGAAATTCGTGCACACCCAAGGGAATCGGCGGTGAAAGCCGCCAGGCTATCACAGTACTTTTCCTTCTCCTTCTCTGTCCAGCCGCTGATCGTGCGCTTCTCCGAGCAGTTCGCGAACGACAGCCCGGATGGACTACCTGATGCGAGATCGGGGTGGTTGTAGTACGAGTTCACCCACTGCTTGAACTTCTCATACACCTGCGCCGGGGTGGTGCATTCGGGGTCGCGGAACGGGCTGTAGACGCCTTCCACCGGAGGTGGGGGGTAAGCAAGCGCCGTAAACGGCGGATCTACATAGTCATTTATCGGGGAAATATGAGAACGAAAATGGCAAGATTCGAACCATAGAGGACGAGGCTGCGGAGATGAGGCTCGACGACCTCATACAGCGGCTTCGGAATGACATCCGGATCCGCAAACAGTGCGAGAGCTGTTGCATTCCCGAAGCTCCATCCCATAAGAATGAATCCCCCTGCATTACGGTCGGCAGTCACCATGGGGGTATTGTCGTGCTCGATGAAATGTTCCAGGAACCAGGCCGTTTGAAGAGCTAGACGATCCTGGAAAATCTTGCGCCCCGCCCGCATATCGGCGAGCTCCTCGTCGCTGTATTTCGTGGACCCGCGGTAGCCGCGCCGATTCCAAAGGACGATCCGCAGGTTGTATTTCTGAGCGTACTCGTGGAGCCGCACAAAACCGTCTGGTACGATGGGATTCAACGGCCTCGAGTCTGTTCATATAGGAGTAGACACACATCCGTTGAAACCGAGTCCATGCAGGACGACGAGGGTGGTGTAGTCTGCGGTGCGCGGGGACCCGCTGTCGGTGTAGAGGATCTCAATTCCGTCGGGGAGCTTCAGGGTGTGTTCTGTGTAGAGGGGCGCCATGTATGTAGCTGATAGAGAGCCTGGGATTGCGCGCGCTTCCTGTGTGAAGTTCGAGACCATGTAGGGACATGTGTCTAGTTGGACATCTGTGATTCGCACCCTGCCCAACAACTTCTCCGTCGGTCCGAGCGCGAGAAGTTTCGGATGTAAAGGAACATTTATTCAAAGAAACCTCTGTGGATCGTCCTCAGATGGGAGAAAAAACATTTTGTTACGTACTTTTTGAATTCGGCGCGCACCGTCTTTTATAGCGCTCGTATGCTGCGCAGATTTAATCGAAAACAGCTCCGACTGGTAAAAGCGCCAATGCATCGACCTAGAAATATCCGTGTTCAGGAAAGCAGAATGGCGCACGATGGTAGAAGCTTACCGTGCTGGACATCTTTTGGAGACTTCGGATATTTATCTTGAGCCCGTCAGCTGCGAGCGCCTGCAGTTCATCGACGCCACGCTCCACCTGCGCTACATCGACGGGGGGGTCGACTGACCGGCCGCCCGCAACGAGGAGCTCAAACGACTCGAGGCGCGCAGCGCCAGCGCTAGGCGTCCGCCATCGCGCGGCCAACATCGCGGTAAGCCGCGCGTATGGGATCTCCGATGCGGTGTGAGCTGGTCGCTGTCGCGGGACGCGCGATGGCGAGCGAGCGAGCATTGGGCCGCCATTATTTAATATTGATATATATCATGGCCTTGAACTTAGGGCACAAGGAATTTTGGTGAAATTTGCAAGGTTTGATGTGTACATCTGCACAAAACTCAAGCCAGCTTGAAAGACCCCAGCAATTAATTGGTAGCGGGCTATGCCGCTTGTCGGCATTACCCGCTTTGAATTTTGTCCTCGAGTTCGTTCGCCGGAAATAACCAAAATAATCAAACACAACCGCCATACCCGAAACCTATTTCGGCGCGCATCCGTCCACCACCTCCCTTATGAAAATCTCCGGCGCGTCGTAATGCAGCTAAAAAGTCAGAACATCAGGTAACAGCATCCTCAGTACGTTGGAAACGAAATCACGCACGAAATGATTGCCCTCCGGCACCAGCCTAAACGTCGTCGGCCGCACAATCTCGCCGCGCTCCAGAGCCTCCTTGTATAGGCGCGCGGATTCCATGTGCGACCACATGCAGGAGTAAGAAGTTTGCTCTCCGCTCATGTACAAGACGTTGACGTTGGGGAAGAACGATGCGACGAGCTTGGCGTTGAGGAGCGCGTTGTAGGCCTGTGCTTTGTATGTCGCCTGCATCGGGGGTTGATATCTGCAGAAAGCTGTCAGTGAATTATTTTGGCGACAGAAATTCGTACACACCCAAGGGAATCGGCGGTGAAAGCCGCCAGGCCATCACAGTACGTTTCCTTCTCCTCCTCTGTCCAGCCGCTAATCGTGCGCTTCTCCGAGCAGTTCGCGAACGACAGCCCGGATGGACTACCTGACGCGAGATCGGGGTGGTTGTAGTACGAGCTCGCCCACTGCTTGAACTTCTCATACACCTGCGCCGGGGTGGTGCACTCGGGGTCACGGAACGGACTGTAGACGCCTTCCACCGGAGGCGTGGGGTAAGCGAGCGCCGTAAACGGCGGATCTACATAGTCAATTATCGCGTAATATGAGAACGAAAATGGCAAGATTCGAACCATAGAGGACGAGGCTGCGGAGACGAGGCTCGACGACCTCATACAACGGCTTCGGAATGACGTCCGGATCCGCAAATAGCGCGAGGACAACGGGCACCCCGGAACTCCATCCCGCGAGCACGAATCCCCCGGCTGTACGGTCGGCAGTCACCGCGGGGGTATTCTCGTGCTTGATGAAATGTTCCAGGAACCAGGCCGTTTGAAGAGCCAGACGATCCTGGAAAATCTTACGCCCCGCCCGCATATCGGCGAGCTCCTCGTCGCTGTATTTCGTGGACCCGCGGTAGCCGCGCCGATTCCAGAGGACGATCCGCAGGTTGTATTTCTGAGCGTACTCGTGAAGCCGCACAAAACCATCTGGTACGATGGGTTTCAACGGCCGCGACTCTATTCATATAGGAGAGGACGCACATCCGTTGAAACCGCTTCCATGCAGGACGACGAGGGTGGTGTAGTCTGCGGTGCGCGGGGACCCGCTGTCGGTGTAGAGGATCTCAATCCCGTCGGGGAGCTTCAGGGTGTGTTCTGTGTAGAGGGGCGCCATGTATGTAGCTGATAGAGAGCCTGGGATTGCGCGCGCTTCCTGTGTGAAGTTCGAGACCATGTAGGGACATGTGTCTAGTTGGACATCTGTGATTCGCACCCTGCCCAACAACTTCTCCGTCGGTCCGAGCGCGAGAAGCTTCGGATGCAAACGAACATTTATTCAAAGAATGCTCTGTGGATCGTCCTCAGATGGGGAGAAAAAACATTTTGGTATGTACTTTTTGAATTCGGCGCGCGCCGTCTTTTATAACGCTCGTATGCTGCGCAGATTTAATCGAAAACAGCTCCGACTGGTAAAAGCGCCAATGCATCGACCTAGAAATATTCGTGTTCCGGAAAGCAGAATGGTGCATGATGGTAGAAGCTTACCGTGCTGGACATCTTTTGGAGACTTCGGATATTTATCTTGAGCCCGTCAGCTACGAGCGCCTGCAGTTCATCGACGCCACGCTCCACCTGCGCTACATCGACGGGGGGGTCGACTGACCGGCCGGCCGCAACGAGGAGCTCAAACGACTCGAAGCGCGCAGCGCCAGCGCCAGGCGTCCGCCATCGCGCGGCCAACATCGCGGTAAGCAGCGCGTATGGGATCTCCGATGCGGTGTTGCACGGACTGAGCGACAGGGATCGCAGATTCGGTAAGAAGTCCGTCTCATTGGCGATGTGATCAAAGAGTTTCGAAAACTCCCAAGTGACCCAGCGCACATTGGGCAAGCGGACCACACCGACGGTCGGCACAGCGCGGAGAAATGCAAGCGTACACTGCGCAGGTGTGTTGGCTATTGAGATAGAGCGTAGCGAGCACGCGGAGCGGGCGAGTGAGGCGGTGAGCGGCGACAGCATGTATTCGACCGGCGGAAGATCGAGGTGGGTTAACGCTGGCAGGGTAAGATAATCGACTACACTGATGTACGCATCATAGTTTTCAAGCTTGAAGGTGTGCAGATGGCCGAGCCGCACGAACCGTCGGGGCCCATCGTCGGGGAGGGGGAGGTTGACGCAAAGAATCTCGAGAAGTAGAGTATGCTGAAGGATCTCCAGATACTGGGAGGGGGTCTGGCCCGACAATTTGAGGCTGGTAAGCTGCGCCCACGGAAGTGAGATCCACTCCAAGGTGAAATCGATGAGATGCACCTCGCGCAGCTCTGGTGCGTCGGTGAATGCAGTTACCGGCGTCGGAGTGCCGTTAAGGTCGTTCCAGTCCACCTGCAGGGCGACTTCTAACTTCCTGAGAAGTGGAATCCGCCGCCGAATGAGATCGCCCGGGAATGTAATCGGGGTGTACATCCCACACGTGAAAGCCTGCCATTGCAGAGAGTACGGCGAGATGAGAGGCATCAGAAGATCTGTGCTGAGTGGGAAACCTATGCTTATCTCCAGGAGATGGCTGCCGGCGCGCGGAAGCCACAACTGGAGCAGGTTCTCCGTCGCCGAAATCGTCTGCGGCCATGCGTATAGCTGCATAGACGACCAAATGGGAGGCAATGCAAGAGCAACTTCCCTCCATTTCCTGCATATACTGGCCAGAAGCAGGGGGCCGCAGCCGCCTTTCCGTCCAGGCGCGGTCACTATGTCCGTGTTGCCGGGCCCTCCAATGTGCGCACTATCGACGTAGTGCAAGAAGATTTCGGCGGTGATTTCAGGGGGAAGGGTGATAACCGGATAAAATACGGTCTTGAGCGCTTCGACTATTGGTTTCCGCGCGGCAGCCAGGTGGACGAGCCTGGCTTGCAGCTGGGCCATTTCTAAGTTACAACATTGCGAGGTGCGAGTGAAATTTGTTGTAGCGTCTGTTTATAAGAGACTATTTCTAAGTCGATTTCGGCGAGACGCGTGCGGAGAGCAGGGGCATCTGGAGCGGAGGGTGGCATCGACGAAGGGTTGAGCTCTGGCTGGCCCCCATGTCCTGGAGCGTTGCTGGAGCTCATGAGTGAGAAAAAAAAGAGGACCGTCAAAGGACCGTGACCGTAAAAGTTTGTTTGAAGTGGCGTCCCGTGCCAAACAACTTTGTGCATCGCCACCCTGCCAAGCGAACATGACTCTGGAGTCTGAGATCTGAGCGCTGAGGCCTGGGGCCGGAGGTTTTACTTTGTTTCTACACGTATACAGCTCTGTAACTAAGCGCTGAAAATAGAATCGCTCTGTTGAGCCGTGCCGCATCGGATGCGGCACGGTAGCTGTTTACTATAGTCTATGGGCGCGAAAAAAAATCTTGAGGACTCCGCCTGCGCGTTTGGGCAGTCATTTGTTGAAGGAAGGATCCAACTGGAATAGCCTTGAGCAGGAAAGGCAAAGGAAGATAGAATTAACAGCATCACGCACCTCCATTTTGGCATTTTACGGATTCTAAATGTCGATCCTCAAGCCATCGTCCACCAATGCCTGCAGCCGACGTGATATCGCGGGCTTGAGTTCGAGCGTTCTGTATAGGACACGACGGATGCGGAAAGACTTGAGCCTCGCCGCCTCATGGTTTCTACCATGCCATCTCGATTCCAACATCTCGCACAACTCCACATAGGGCAGTATGCTGGAGGGCTCCTCGAGGGAAAGAGTTTCCAGATTGGGCAGGAAGTGGCTGTCGGTAGCGATTCGGGTGAAGAACGAAGCCAACTCCGCACGGGGCCAGTTGATAAAATGCAGAAATATCTCGTTGACTGTGGCGACCACCTCGAGGGCGGATATCGCTTGGGAATGGGTAAAATGAGCGAGTGAGATCGAGGACAACCTGCATCCGGATCGAACGAGGAATGCAAGCAGATGCGAAATTCCTTCGCCAACCAACATCGGGATATCAAGGTGTTTGAGCGCTGGACCCACGATGTAGTCCAAGAGGCGCAGATCGGCCATATACGGGGACTTGAACGTGTGTAGGTGATCGAGACGAACCAGAGGAAAGGGTTCGTCCGAAGGACTGCCTCGAACAATGACGGAGAGGCTCTCGAGGCGTGGCGTGACCTGCAGGATCTTGGCGCATTGAGCGGTGGACAGCTCCCGAAGGTTGAGGTGTGTCAGTTGTGCCCACGGGAGTGAGATCCACCTCAGGGAAATGGCCACGAGCGTTACGTCGCGAATCTGAGGGGCGTCCAAAAAAGCAGTAATCGGTGGGGTCGCGTAGTCCATGTGGGATCCGGATTCTAGGATGACGGTCAACTTCCTTAGAAGTGGAATATGTCCCCGGATATCATCTATCGTAAAGGACATAGGCAACCTGAGGCTGCAGGAGAAACTTCTCCATTGAATGGAGTATGGCGTAAGTAAGGGGAGGAGGCGATCCGCCTCGCCGCGCCTATCTAGATCAAGATCTAACGGATGACCGCCAGCGCGCGGAAGCCAGCATTGAAGGAGTTTCTCCGTACTCGCAATGGATTCTTGTCTGATTGATATCTGTATGCTGGACCATATAGACCGCAAGTTTATGGCGATGCCTCGCCACGTCCTGCAAATGTTAGCCAGGAGGAGTGGCCCACTCCTGCTTTCGTGCAGAATGGTCCAAGGGCTGAGGGCACAATAATGGATGAAGATTTCGGCAGTGATTTCGGGTGGTAAGGTGAGAATCGGATAGACGATGGATTCTAGTGCGTCGGCCAACGGTTTGCGCGTCACCGCGAGGTGGCTGAGTCTCGCCTGGAGCTCCGTGATTTCGGCGTCGATTTCGGCTAGGCGGGTACGAAGTACGCCTGCAGGAGAAGAATGTGAGTCAGAAAGGGGTGAGCTTTTGTTTGACCCGGACATGGTGGTTTCTCTTAAAAAGTTGTAGACCGGTAACCGATCTCTCGTACGAAGACAAATCGTTCGTAGAGAGACCGGTCGATCTGAGTTTAAATTTGGATGACGAGCGAACGTCATCGTGTAGATCACGTGAAGTGCCCATCAACCTGCCCTAAACTCTTCGGCAGTTTCCGCCCACCACTGCCAACACGTCCCCTCGTCGTATTGTGCCCGGCTTAAGATTAAGACATGTTGGCAAGGGATATTATACCTTTCTATCACTTTTTCCGCTTTCTTCGGGTCTTCATTTTGGACTTCCCTCTAATATCATACACAAAAAGATGCTCTATGGACGAAATGAGGTACTAATGCTGGGGGAAAGTGGTCCAGACGGTCTATATGTATATTAGAGGTCCCAGCGAATTATCGAGCTTTTATTATGCATCTGGAGCCGAGAGTGGATTATTTTGAACTGTGGTTAGGCTTGTTTGGTTGGGTTCAGGGCAGGTTGATGGGCACTTCACGTGGCTTACACGATGACGTCTCGCTCGTCATCTAAATTTAAACTCAGATCGACCGGTCTGTCTACCGACAAGCTTGCCTTTCTCGTAGACAGATCTGACCGGGCGCTTGTCGGGAACCATCAAGAAGCAGCAGGTTTCCCACGCCGCCACCAGCAATTTTTCGGCCCACAAGCCAAGAATTCAGCTGAGTAGCATTACAATGACAGACCCTGGAGTACAATCTCCCAGTAACACTCCAAAAGCACCAACAAACAGCACTTTTCCCTCCACACGGCCCAAGGGACGCGAGTCTTTGACGACGCTCGACCCAAAAAAGCTGGCCTCGTGGGGCGTATCCGGCGATCAAACGGACCCGCTATATCTGCTGCAACAACTCAAGAAACACATATTCTTCCGCAATAAAGAAAGCAGCAAGCTGGTGACCGCCACTGTCGCCGTCGAGGAGGCATTCAATTGCATAACTGACATCCTCACCCAAACCCTGATAGATCAATCAGCGGAAATGACGCGGCTCGTTGCAGCCGAACAATACGCGAAATCACAAGCGAACAACGTTACCTCCGAACTGGAGTCCCTCCAGAAATCCATTTCGACCGAAATCCATGCCGCCACTGATTATCTAGCCAATCTCGTCCAGATGGCTTCGCCTACCATCGAACCCTCACAAACCCAACGACCGGCAACCGGTTCCGCCTCCTACGCCGGCGCGGTACGCATGAAACGCGATAACGTGACAGCCCGCATGCCAATCTCTGATGCCGCCCGCAAACACCAAATCACGATAAAGACCTCCCGCATAGACGCAGAGCACCCCATCTGCAAATCTGACCCCGCGGAGATTGTTAATCTCTTCAACAGATCAATCGCCGACACTATAGAAGCCAAAGATTCGAACTTACTGACTTCAATTACAGCCCGCAGTGCGCGACGCCTGAAAAGCGGAGATGTAATGCTTCAACTACGTTCCACAGAGGATGCTGATCTGATCCGAGCCAACGCCACGGAATGGCTACCTCGACTCGCTCCCGGGGCGTGGACCCACATCCCGAAATTCAATCTAGTCATCAACGGAGTACCTGCGACTTTCGACCCTACGGCCGAGACAAGCATCCGTGGTCTGGAAGATGACAACCCCGATGTCCTCCTCCCATTCTCGATCACTAAAGCCAGATGGCTACGCACTCCCAGATCCAATGCCGGCTCTATCATCATCGAGATCAAGGACAGCCGTAGCGCAAATCAGGCCATTGATTCCGGCCTTTCATTCAATTATTCCTTATTCACCGTCCATAAGCTGACTTCGAAACCCACACAGTGCTTCAACTGCCAGAAGTACGGTCATATTGCGAAAAACTGTAAACTGACTACGATGTCATGCGGGCTCTGCGCAGGTTCACACACAACCAAATCATGCACAGCGACTCACGAGGACGAGGCCTCTCCATGCAAAGACGAAACTTGCACTCACACCGGCCGCAAATGCTCCAACTGCGCCGGCCCACACTCGAGCTTTGACCGTACCTGCCCAGTTCGCGTGACTGAACGCGAACGAATCGAGAACCTCCCTGAAAATGCTGACTCCCACTTTTCCCCATACCTAGGTAACACCCTCTGGACGACTCCATTCATCGCCCCAGACGCGCCGCCGGCTGCACGGACCTGATGTCGAACATGCACACCACATCTAACTCGACCACTTCCACTCCCCCTTTCAGAACCATGCACCAAAACTGCCGCCGCTCCAAGACCGTCATGAACGCGCTGCTCAACTCTGTTGACCCCGCTGACTACGATGTGATCTGCATTACGGAGCCTTACATCTATCCAAAGCAACGATTCACTACAGCATCTCAAAAATGGGTCGCATTTTACCCTGGCGGCACGGCCAGACCTCGCTCGCTCATCCTGGTCAACAAGAACATTAAATCGGACACTTATCATCAGATGAACGTTGACAGCCGTAACGTCACCTCCCTCTTATTTTCCTTCTCTCCTACCTCCTCGCTTCAAATCTATTCCATTTACAACGCTCCAGAAACTAACCTAGCCTTCGACGAGATGACCCTACATTTCCATAATAATCCCCCCGCACACCCGATGCTCTGGCACGGTGATTTCAATAAACATGACTCACTCTGGGCAGGCGCTAATATCCCTACTCCCGTACCCCCAGACGAAGCTTTAGACCTCCTGAAACTCCTCGCTGACCACGATTTAGATCTCGCTCTACCGCAGGGCACATTGACACATCAATCTGCGGCGCATAAGACATGGAATACCATCGATCTGGTGTTCACGTCCGCGGACATATCCGACGCGATTATCTCATGTGACGCACTCCCTGCTCAACGCCTTCCAGGCGCCGACCACCTCCCCATAATCGCAATCCTCGACTACGAACTACTCCGCATTCCGGACTGCCCCCGCCCCAATTTTCGCGCTGTCGACTGGGAAGTCTTCACCAAGGCTATGACAGCCTACTTGAAGGTGAACCCGATCCCTCTCGAAATCAACTCGCCAACCGAATACGACACTGTATACCTCGCCCTCGACAAAATGCTCCAGTTCATCATCCGTGCACACGTCCCTCTGCTCTCTTCGTCCCCCTTCGCCAAACGTTGGTGGACCAAAGAGCTCTCGACTCTCCTTGCTGCTGCCCGAAAAGCCGAGCGAGCGAATTGGAAACACCCCTCCGACGACGCAAAAGCAGCAGAAGTTGCCACCAGCAAAGCATTCCGCTCCTCGCTTAAAGCGACGCAAAAACAACACTGGAAAGACTGGCTCGAGGAAGCCGACGAGAAGAGTGTATGGCTTGCTTCCCGCTATGCCAACAGACCCTTCACCGACGGCAGTGCAGAGCGCATTCCGGCGCTCAAACGCGCCAACGGCACGCTAGCTACCGATGCCCAAGAGAAGTGTGACATTTTATTTCAGACCTTCTTCCCCCCCGCCCCCCCTGCTGACTCTCTAGATATTCCTGCCGACTTTGTTTACCCGGAGCCCGTCCCCATGCCCGAATTCACCCGCACCATGTACGACGAAGTTATCCGCAAAGCCAAGTCCTACACCGCCCCCGGGACCGACGGCGTCCCATTCATCGTACTCCAGAAGACCTACCATATCATCGGCGACATTCTTTGGGCCCTCTTCAAGGCCACGAACTGTCTGAAGTATGAAACCCCCCTACTAAAAGAATTATTCACAGTAGTCCTGCGCAAACCGGGACGCTCCGACTACGCCCTCGCCAAATCCTTTCGCCCTATCGCGTTATATCGCACGATCAAGAAATCTTTCTGCTCAATGTACAGCACCATGACTTCGTACGTCACGGAGAAGTATCAGCTAATCCCGTCTACGCACATGGGCGGCCGCCCCGGCCGCACCACTACAGATGCTATTCACCTGCTCACCTCTCGCATTAAAGATGAATTTCGCAAAGGTAATGTTGTAACACTCATCAGTCTTGACATCCGAGCGGCGTTCCCAAACGCCGTTCAAACCCGACTCATCCACAACATGCGTGCTCGCCGAGTCCCAACCGAGCTCATCGACTTTTACGCCCACGACCTTACCGGACAATCCACGCGACTCAAATTTGACGACTTTCTCTCCGAACCTTACATCGTAACCAACGGTATTGGCCAAGGAGCGCCGTCTTCGGGTAACCTGTTCCAATTTTATAATTCCCCCCTCCTCGAAGTGATCGCTGACGCTAAATCCTCCGCCGCCGGTGCATACTACGACGACGCATTCCTCCTCGCCGCGGCGCCCACCTTCGAAGAATGTGACGAAATCATGGACCCCATGGCCGAATCCTCTCGGTCATGGTCCGGCACTCACAACTCGGAATTCGAAGAATCGAAATTCGGGATGATGCGAATGCGCGCCCAAGGCCGCTCCGACGTGCAGATACCTTACGACTGGAACGGCATCCCCATCCCGCATACTGACCACATTAAATTCCTAGGGGTTCTCATCGACGAGAAACTAAATTTCAAGCTTCAAGCCGAGGCGGCTGCAACAAAAGGCCTCAAAGTCCTTTTCGCATGCAACCGCCTCACCCGCCCTGCATTTGGCCTCCCTCACAAGTATGTTAAACGCCTCTACGAGAGCGTAGTCATCCCCAAATTGACCTACGCCCTCGATACCTGGTACACACCCATCTCACAATCCCCCGGTTCCATACACCGGCGCGGCAGCGTCGGATTCGCGAAACGACTCGGCAAAGTACAGCGCCTGGCAGGAATCCTAATAACGGGCGCCATCCGCTCCACTGCCAATGATCTGCTCGACCTACATGCTCACAACACCCCCATAGAACTTCGCCTCAACCAGCTTTGTTATAAAGCAGCGATTCGCATCTGCACCCTCCCGAACTCACACCCCCTTCACCCCGTCGCGGCGCGCGCTGCGCGTTACCACAGCATACGCCGCCATCGCTCTGCACTGCACAACTTAATGCATGCATGGCACCTCAACCCAGGGAACTTCGAATCGATCCAGCCCTTTCCTGTGCCGCCGACCTGGATAACCCCGTTCACCTACGACATTGCCCCCGATAAAGACGAGGCCTTGACACGTGCGCAGTCCCGCGCCCGCGAACATGACCTCTGCTTATACAGTGACGGGTCCGGGATTGACGGCCGCATCGGCGCCGCCTGCATCACCGATGCACGCGACGATTCCCGCTCACGTCGCCTCCGGCTTGGCTCCGCTCACGATCACACTGTTTTCGAATCAGAGATCGTCGGCGCCACCCTCGCCCTTTCCTCCATCCCCTCCCTCGCTCACCTCCAACGGATCTTCCTCGGCATCGATAGCCAAAGCGTCATCCGCGCCCTGCGACGTCCTGGGCAGCAACCCGGCCAGTACCTACTACTGGAATTCCTTTCTGAACTCACTCGTCTGAAATCCCGCATTCCAAATGTCCAACTACACCTCGGATGGGTTCCCGGCCACGTTGAGTTCGAACCGAACGAACGAGTGGATACTGAAGCCAAGGCCGCCGCACAGCGTGACGAACCGCTTGATCCCCGCATTCCCCTCCTCTTCCACACCACCCTCCCCCGCAGCGCAGCCGCCTCGAAAGCAGAATTCCAAGCACGCACCGTCGCCCTCTGGTCCAAAGCATGGGAGGCATCCCCTCGACACGAGAAATTCCAACGCCTTGACGACTCCGCATCTGTCCACTCATACCACAAACCCCTTGTCAACCTCTCGCGCCGTAACTCCAGCCTCATTGTCCAACTGCGTACGCGAATGGTTGGACTGAATGCCTGGCTCCACAAAATTCACCTCGCCGACTCCCCCCTATGTCCGACATGCCAACGTCGTGAAGATGTTCCTCACTTCCTATTTTTCTGCTCCCGATTCCACCACCACCGCATCCCTCTTCGCAACGCCCTCGGGCGCAAAGCCAACTCCATTGGTTACCTCCTCACAACGGATAAAGGCATATGTTACGTCCTACGCTATGTACATGCTACCAACCGCCTCCCCGCTTACCGTGATTCCGCACCCCCCGAACCCGACCCCTGACCACCGACTCCCTCGCGATCCTCCCCCTCACGATTAGCACTTAATTTCCTCCCCTTTCCCCTTACTCCTCCGCTTATCCTCCCTCCCCCTATCTCGCTATAAGAACTCTTACTTTATTAACTCGCCACACGCACCTATGACCCTCCCACTAACATCTACCCTCTGCAGGCAACCCCGTGCGTTCGAGCCCTGCTCCGCTGCCCCGAGCGTTCGAGCGCGTGCTCCGCTACTCGCGCGTACGAGCACCGGCTCCGCGTCCGCCCCGTAGTCCCCACTCTCCCTCCACACTTCCTCTCACGCCCTGCCCGCTCTTGCCCGCCGTCCGTGTCCCAGGCAGAATCTGGTTAGGGACACTACTACCCTGCCTGCCCAGTTAGATAGTTACATACCGCAGATCGTGTACCATAGTCGCTTACAGCGACTCGAGCACGTTAATTGACTTCATCATCATCATCGTAGACAGATCGGTTACCGGTCTAAAAAAGTTGGTCATCAGTGATCCAGAGGTGGACCGCCACCGGCGTTCGGGCCGAACTCTCCTTCGAGAGAACTTGGACTAAAGCAACTGAACAAATTCAGCGGCTCCCTCTAAGAATCCAAATGCTGTTCCACGCTCTGAATACCCTACCAGCGGACTGCCACAAGTATGAATATGAATATCAAACAGTGACCTATTTCGGAGCGCAACCGTTCCGTACCTCTTTCAGAAAGACCTTTAGCACGTCATCGTGCGGCTGAAAAATTGGGTCATCAAGAAACCGCTGCCATAAAAGAAAAAACGCTCGAAATGGTCTCCTTCCGGAACAAGCTTGAACTTTGTTGGCCGGACAATTTCGCCCCGCTGAAGAGTGTCTTGATAAAGACGAGAGGATTCAATATAGGCCCACATGCAGTAGGAGCTGGTTTAATCCCCGGTTCTGTAGCAGATATTGAAGTCGGGAAGATAAAGGAAAACTCAAGAACTCCGCAGGCTAGTTTCATACAACCCCGTTGCAATCACATTCGACACCGCAAACAGCCCGAGAGTAGTGGAATCCCCGGAGCTCCATCTCATGAGAATTAATCCCCCGCAGTACGCGGAAGTTACCCTGGGGATATTTTCATATTCGCTGAAAGGTTCCAGAACCTGGCCGGTTGAGTCGCCAGAAGGTCCTGGAATATTTTTCGCCCAGCCTGTAAATCTGCAAGCTCTTCGTCGCGATGGTCCCGGCGATTCCAGAGGATTGTGCGATGCGAAATTGGATGCAAGAATTAGTACGAGAGATACATAGTCAGAGAACCTAATTGTAGCTCAGCGTTCATCCCGAATCGAACAGGGGTTTCAACAAGCCGCATTGATCCGGAGGCAAGCAAGTCCAAACAGATACCTTTGCTTCCGCCCAACTTCCTCCGATCCATAACGACGCCGACGCGGTTACCGCCAACAGAACTTGCAAATCCCCTTCAAGTTGAAGTGACTCTTCCTGCCCCTGGCTGGACTTGGCTCTTGGCTAATTCCCTCCCCGGCGGATCTTGATTGAATTCTGTTGATCATTTCACGGCACTGCGCCAATAGGCTGGTATTTTCGGATTATCACCATCGAGGGAACTCCTCAATAGAATCGCATTTCTGCATCTGATGTTTTTTGGATCTGGTCGCGATGGTTTCCAAGCCCCCAATCTCTGCATCACAACGCCTAGATCTCTTTGAGTCAAGATCGCTGGACCGTGGAGGCGCAGTGTGCCTTCTCCTTCTACCACCATGTCCTATCAGGACACAAGCCAATTGTCCTCTCAGGACACCAGCCAATTTATCCCTCTGGTTATAGGGAGTCTTATTCCCCTTCACGTCGTCCGTCAGTGCAGCTCCTACTCCACCCATGTACATCGCTCACTCGCCTCAGTTGCTGGCTTAACTTGGATTCTGCACGATTACTGTAAGTCTGCCCTTATGGTCTTATTGACGTTCTAACGCTGGAGCTGCAGTTGTCACCCTGGAGGATGAGGTTAGAACGCCTACCCATTCTTAGTATGCTCGGGCTAAGAATACTCTGATACCCAGATTCGATATATCTGGGTACATATGGCGTTCCTTGATTCCCTAACTCGGGCTCTTATTTTCTCAACAGCCACAGCGCCTAAGCTTCAGCAAATTGATGTTTTTCTGGGTGAGCAGGTTACTCTTATTCCTTCCTAGCGGCTGTCTGATCTCCGTTCCAGATCCGATATTACAGGTTCCGCCCCGGCTCCCCCCACAATTCCAATGGCTGAAACTCTCCCAGCATCGCCCTTTTGTTATTCGACGTCATTCAAATACACGTCTTCGCGCGGCCGGGGATCACCAACAACAACCTGTACGCTCCCGATTCCGAGTTCCTTCCTCGCTCCAGCGCTCACCTCTTGCTTCATAGCTGCGTGGCAATGGACACCATCATCCGCGTGGTGGGCGCCGTTTCGCTCTGGAGCGTTGAGATCATCATGCAGCTGCGCGTGTATGCGATATACGGGTGCTCCAAACGCGTGCGTCTCCAGCTTTGAATCCATTTTTCATTCGTCTGCGCAAACAACCCCGCTCATCCCAGCACAGATAGCCGCGATCAACCTCGTTCTCTTCGCCGGCTCCATCGTCGGGTTCATGTGGATCTTGATATTCAACCATTCGCGGCGCGCGGACGTCATCGCCAACGTGATCCATCTCCCCCTTCCTGGGTGTCCCTCCGTGCATTCTGGAATCGAGTTTGCCCAGTGGATACCAGGTGCGTAACACCCCCTCCCATGTCCTCCCATATCTTTAACCCCACGGTAGCGACGGTTTACGAGGGTATTCTATTTGGCTTCGCGCTGTTCAAGACCTTCCAGTCGACGATCGTATCCCTCCGGAAGGATTCGAAAATGTCGCTCTACACACTCCTTCTGCGCGACAACATTCTGTATTTCTTCGGGTCAGTCCCCCTCTCCCAGAACGTATACATGCACTTCTGAATGCACCTCGTGCAGCATCACTGCCCTCCTGGTGTTCAACAACGTGAGTGCTCCCGTTCACTCAATGCTCCTCCAATTCCCGCTGATTGATTCACTTGGTAGCTCATGGTCGTCGTATGCACCTCCCTTCCCACTCTTTACGACGTGTTACTAACAGCACCGCAGAGCCTAACACACATCCCGTGGTTCAGCTACGGGTTAGTGTGTTCCGTGACCGATGCATGATCCCTCATCTCTGACACTGTCCGACACAGCCCCTTCCACGCCGCAGTCGGAATCATGACCTCCCGCATGCTGATCAACCTGCGCAAGGCGACGTCGGATGACGTCATCCTCCCCAACTCCTCGCCCCACACCACGCGCGACACGCTCGAGAGCCTCCGCATCCAGAAAAGCATACAGTTCGTCCACTCCGCTGACTCGTTTGGGTCGAGCAGCACGCTGCTAGATGACAATACCCTGGGCGTGGAGAGCGTCGTGGAGTTTGCGCGGCCGCAAAAGTCAGAGTGGATGGTGTAGATTGTAGGTTGTAGGTTTTAAGAATCACCAATATAGAGAAGTAAATGTATCTCCACGTATTTATTTGTGATGTACATAAATATGTACCTTGTATTGCAGTCTTTCGTCCCTCTCACTCTCATCAAGCTTGACTGAGAATAACGCTCAAGGTGTTGCATTATAAAGGGACTACAATGGACGTCCCTAAATCGCCTGCATTGTGCGGACAGAATCGTTCATGTGGTTGAACTCGACACGCAGGATCTTTTTTGAAAAACGCTTGGCAATCGGAGAAGCCGAAGAGAGAGCGCTACGTCGCAGGAATGCGTTACAGGCAGAGAGCCCATGGATCGACCTAACGGGATCCATTATTTTCCGACAACGGAATGTATGATTAAAGAAGCGTACCTCGTCGGACATCTTTTGGAGACTTCGAATATTTATCTTGAGCCCGTCGTCCATGAGCGCTCGGAATTTTGTCAGGCCATTCTCCACCTCGACGACGTCAATGGGCTCGCGGAAGCGCCGATGTTGTGCAAAGACAAGCTCAAAGGACTCAAGCCGCGCCGATCCTGAATCATTGCCGCGGCCCAGCCATCTCGCCGCCAACATGTCAGCAAGCTCTGCGTATGGAATCTCCAGTGAGTTCGTGCACGGATTGAACGACAGGGACTGCAAATTCGGTAGGAACGCGTCCTCGGAGGCGAGAATGCCGAAGAGCTGGGAAAACTCCCGATCGTACCATTCGGCATCCCGGATGCGCACCACACGGACAGTTGGCACAAGGCGAAGACATGCGAGGGCGGGGCGCGAAGCCGTCGTGAGCATGGAGATTGATTGCAGCGCGCAGGCGGAGCGAACGAGGAATGCGCTGAGCTGCGGTAGTACCGGGGTCGAGAGCATTGCGAGCTCGAGGTGAGCGAGGGCCGGGAGGATTAGGTGGTCGAGGAGATCGAGATCTGCCTGGGTCTCGTAGAATTTGAGCGTGTGGAGATGAGCGAGGCGCAGCGGCACCACTGGTGCGGTGGCTGGGAATGGGAGGTCCACAGTTAACGTCTCGAGGTTCGGGGTTTGGTGAAGCATTTCGACACACTGAGTGGGATCCTGGCCCGTTAAGTTGAGGGTCGTTAATTGCACCCACGGGAGGGAGATCCACTGCAGCGTGAAGTCGACGAGATGGACCTCGCGCAGCTGCGGCGCGTCATCGAATGTCGTAACCATTGTCGGTTGGGCCATGGCTTCTTCGGTCGCGGATAGAGAGAGCTGCAACTTTCTGAGAAGTGGCATCCGTCCCCGAATGAGCTCGCTCGGGAACGTAATCGGGGTCTGCAGCGCACACGAGAAACTCTCCCACTGCAGAGAATACGGCGCAACCAAAGCGCACAAGAGATTTGTACCCATGGTGGAGCCCAAAGTGATATCCAGCGGATGGCTGCCCGCGCGTGGAATCCAGTACTCGAGAAGGCTTTCTGTCATTGAAATCGTATCTGGTCCTGAGTCTAGGTGCATACAGAACCAGATGGGGCGCAAGGCAAGGGCCACGTTTCTCCATGCTCTGCATATGCTGGCTAAGAGCAGGGGGCCATATCCACCCTCCCGGGGCGGGTGCGGTAGTCCCAGCCCAGATCCTCCAATGTGTGGGCTGTCGACGTAATGGAGGAATATTTCTGCGGTAATTTCGGGGGGAAGGGTGACGACCGGATAGGAAACGGATTTAAGAGATTCTACTATCGGCTTCCGGGCGGCAGCCAGGTGGATGAGTCTAGCTCGCAACCCGGCAATTTCCTCGTCGATTTCAGTGAGACGCGCACGCAGAGCAGGGGCATCTGGAGTAGAGGATGGAGCACCCTGTGCTGGATTGGCCCCTGGCCCGTGTCCTGGAGTATTGCTCGAGCTCATTCCCAACCCTTGAAGACGGTGAAGAAAAAAGAGACAGAATGCCAAGTCAAACAGTGGGCACCGCCACTTATGGCATCCGGACTGGGCCTGTATATTATCCGTGTTTGTAAACCGGTTTATAAACAGCTGTTTATAAACCTATTTTTAAATGGTGCGGGCGGAATGGGCTGTTTTTAGTAAACGATTATAGACACCCCTCAGGGGGCTTGGGAGTCCAATTTCGCGGAACATTTAGGTTCAATTGGCCCAGTTGAAGCATTTGCACCGGTTGAATCTTCCCTCAGGTCAATTGGGGATTATTTAACATCAATTCAAGTCTCTGAAATATCATGTAATTCGCAGATTTAGCGGGAAACCTCTTCACAATGTCGTACTTCATTCCGCGTGAAGGAGGTCACGGCTTCGAAAGCCAGGCGAAAAAAATGCCTTGGATGACCTCTATCGCAGTCACGGAGAAAATTGGGTGGGATGTCTGTAAAAACCAGTATTTAAAGCAGGTTTTTACTTCCCCAGGAATTATATACATACAGGGCCCTACACGGTTGGACGAGTTCAACTGGGCTTGCCACTTCCCTACGAGTGCACGCGCATCGCTCTTTACATTTGTACACTCTGAGCTGTTAAACGGAGCAATTGAGAATAAACGCGCCGCTAATAACCCGGGATTTTCACTGCCATTTACATGTTCCTCCGTGAACTTCGCACTATCGGATAAGTTTCCGAATTATATCTCACTGGCTCGTGTATCGTGCGGACCGCGATGAGATCCGACGCAATCTTGACCCCGAATACGCTAGTCTGACGCTTCGCCCACAGGTGCGGTGCGAAGTATCATCAGTTCCATGTCTAGCGCTCGGCGCCATGTTCAGATTGCGTAAGACGCATTGCGCGATCGGAACTGTTTCCGGTGAAAAGCTTGTCAATCATCGCAAGAACTCCACCGCTGCGGCCTTCCGAGAATCCGCATTCTCCATCAGGAGTGTCGACAGACCTATAAATGCGGGGCATAAATGTCGATCATAGCGTTGACTCGTTGACTGTTGACCCACCATGGCGTCCACCCCCACTTCCAAATCTCCCTTTGCCCCCGTCCGCCGCGTCGTCACCGGGCACACCCCCGCAGGCAAATCTACCGTGGTGGCAGACACAATCCAACCGCCGACGTTCTGGTCGCCCGAGAGCATCAGCCCGATATACAATCTCTGCCGCACCGGCGAATCGCCTGCCCGGATGGACAGCGAGATCACGCAGGGGCGGTGGGTCGACGAGATCGCGGAGAATCCGGAGCACGTTAACAAGGACGGCTCTGTGTTTCGGGTGTTCGAGTTTAGTCCTGGAACCGTCTCGGTATGAGGTTCATGTACCTCAAAAATTGTGCACCAAACTCACGATGGGTAGCCCGTCCACCGGACCGTGTCGTTGGACTATGGGATCGTCGCGAAGGGGTCCATTGTTCTCGAGTTGGATGACGGTCGGCGGATTACCCTGAATGAAGGGGACACAATTGTCCAACGAGGGACGATGCATTCATGGAGAAACGAATCAACGGAGTGGGCGAGGATATACTTCGTTGTTCTTGGTGCGTCCTGAAATTTCACTAGAGAAACCTTCCCTTAACATGATTAACAGGCGCGAAGCCGATCGAAATAAACGGCGAGACGCTGGCACAAGAATGGCGCAAAGAGTGATCAGGGACGAAGCTTAATTTCTGGCAGACGTTACAAATGTAAAACATTAAGAACCATCGTTTACTGTATATACATCAGTTAGGGTTGAAATAATGGAACAAAAAATGAGCGCACCGAAATCCTTGGTCCATTTCGCGTGTCTGGCAATATCCGTCTCGACCACACTGGGCTGCACGTTCCCTAGGGCCGTCATGAAATCCTTCAACGTGAGTTTCGGTTCGAAGAGCTCGTCTGGCTTGAGATCGGACCACGATTGATCGACTGCCTCTGCATCGCCCGAAGAGCACGACATCCATTTCACGCCCTCATCCTCGGCGTCTGGGATGGGCTTGAAGTACGTCGCGGAGATGAACTTGCGGATGGGCTGCATGAGTGCGTCCTGGACGACGATCGAGATGTCTGCGCCGGAGTACCTGAAGGCGAGCGTCATTTTCTTTCTTTTCAAGTCCAGTCTAATATGCCGTCACGTACCCTTCGGTCTTCTCCGCCATCGAATGGTAATCTTGCCGAGTGAGCTCGCAGGGCGTCGGGCCGACGTGCAGCTCGAACATGCACTGGCGGGCGTCCAGGCTAGGCGGTGGAATGTAGATCCGCTTCTGGAATCTGCTCGGCGTCAACAAATGGGTGTAGAAATGGAACGGAGGGACGCCTCGAACCTGCGCTTGATGGACGCATCGATTTGCCACAGGATGTTCATTGCTCCGATGACGAGCACGCCCGTATCGTCGTGCCCGACGCCGTCCATCTGCACGAGGCGCCGTCGCCGCGAGCACCAGTCATGGAGTCGACCTCGTCAATGAAGACGATCGCGGGCTTCATCTCCCGCGCCATCTGGAAGAGATGCTTGACTATTCTGACGGAGGAAAGGAAAATCAGTGGCCGAAAAGAAGAATACAACGGCACCGTGACGCACCTCTCAGAGTCGCCCTTCCATTTACTGACTAGATCACTGGAGCTAATGGTGAAGAACGTGCTTTTGGCTTCCGTGGCGACGGCCTTTGCTAGGTATGATTGCGGAGCGGAGAGACGTTTCTGGAGGATCTCGGCACGACTGAGATAGTCGTCGATCTTGGACCGGATCAGGAGTTGAATTGCTCGTTATTTCTCATCTTTCTGACGAATGTCAGCGGCAACATCCCGAGCGGCGAGTGGCTAGTACACACATTTCAGCGCAAGCATAAAGTAGTCCAAGGCATCCAAGTAAGCCGCGACGCTAGGCGATGGTTCTGAGCCTGGTCAATCTCAATCGCTTTCTGATCAGGAGGGAAAGGATTAGAGCGCACGGAGAATTCAATGGAAAAGCTCACATCGAGACTGCCTTGTCTGTGGTCGCAGTCTCATCCCGCTGCGCAGAATGCACTCGGTGCATATAAACCTGCCCTTGAAAGCTCCACTCTGTGATATTACCCATGGTGCCCTGGCACGAACGCCCGGGCCGGTGATGCCGGTGCCATGACACATCGGAGACTATATTCAGCTCTCTCCAAGGACCCTCTCTTCCAATGTGTCATAGAGCTTCTTTTCCTCACGCAGCGACAAAGACGTTCATCCGACACTGGCAGCACCCGTCAACGGCCATTCACTGGTGATGCACCCGGTCGTACATACTTTCAATCAATACTAAATATCCGCTTTCCTTCATGAAACTCGGCTGTAGTAGACACTGTGAATTGGGTGTGCGTTCAAGCTGTCTTGACGTTGGCGCCTTCGACCGGCATGACAGGCCATAGGCATCATCGTCGAACATGATGGTATTACAGGGTAATAATGGCTAGTACTCGTCACCGCTCGATAATTTTACTTGTCAACAAAGTGGTGGCCTGTTCATGACGCGCCTCGAACTCCTCAAGTCCATGCGGTGGCTGTGCCCGAGCTTCTGTTTACCTTCTACAAAAGACTCCTGCGCAGACGGAGCACTCTACCGGAGGTCTCTCCTATTTGAAAAACATCAGCCATGGCGACCAACTATGCTTCAATCCTCGGCATCCAAAACAAATGGGCGCCGATACTCTTCGCTGTGATCTACTTTTTGGTCATGTTGTGGTACCTCGTACAAGCGGTCCGCAGACACGCATGGGTGTACGGAGGTCTCGCGTTCTTCTCTGCCCGTTCGTCCTTTCCCGTCTTCTCGGTCTTGCGCACAACTGATTGAGTCTTTTTTCAAGTTCGTGTTATCTCCTTCAGTCTTCGCGCTGCAATGGCGAACAATCACCGCAACGACGCCTTTAACAGGAAGATAGCCATCGCCTACGAGATTATATATAACGTCGGCTTCTTCTCTGTGCTGCTCTCCGCATACCGCCTGCTCCACGACCGTCGCCGGCTGGCGAAGATCAACCAGGCGCGCGACAGGGGGAGTAGCTTCCTTCACAGGATGATGGGCGGCTTCCACAAGGCCCGCATCATCGAGCTGCTGCTGCTGGTCGCCGTTATCCTCGGAGCGATCGGTATCGCGGACGCATTAGGCGCGAATGCAGGACGCATCAACTTGGGCAACAGGCTCAACGATGCGAGTACCTACATCTTCCTTGCGGTGACGGTCATCATCGCGGCTGCTCACGCTCCTCACCATCCACATCGAGCGATCGGGTGAGTTACCTCTCTGCCCATGTTTCATATTTTATCGCTAATGATGATTTTTTCAATCCTAGTGCGTGGTACAGGTACAGCCGCCCCGTCGCCCATCGGTGCTTCGCACCACCACCTCATCCTCCTTGGCATCACCGCCCTCCTCCTCCTCCGCATGCTCTTCTACGCTTCCACCGTCCACCAACGCGCGACAGGCCAACAAACCCCAACCTCCCAAGCGGCATCCACGATCAAGCGCAATGCGCAGGGCAACGAGCACCTCTGGTACCCTCTCGCCGCGCTGGCCGAGCTGCTCGCTGGTGCTGTTGTTCCTCACGGCAGGGTTAGTCCCCCTGCGATCGATGCTCACGCGTCATCGCCGCGCCAACGAAAAGGGTGCCCCGGGTACCGGATACGCCGCGGGGGACACTGACCCTACAACTCATAATGGGGAGAACGCGGTTTGAGATTTGGCGTCCGTTGGTTCCTTCCAGTCTTCCTTCTGATACGCACAGGCACACACTATTATGCACGACTGAAATACATAGCTGTTCTAATAAACCTGACAATGCATTCGTACCAAGTCTCATCCGGATGCCGACGTCGTGCGCGCCCGCCTGACCGGTCCGCGCGGCGTCAAGATCCACAGCCCACCCCACCGGGAATTGAGCGCAGCGCCTTGACCGCTTGGCCTCGGTGACCCCGCGTGCGTACTCCCGATCAAACGCGACAAAGACACCAAAAATGACAAACTCGCAAATTGTAGAACAATCGGTGCGACTTGTAAGCTTGAACCATCAAGCTTCATGGAGAGGAAATATGTTCACGCACATTATAGTGGTCCCAGAACTTCATGTTTTGTTCGTGAATTTATTGAAAAGGGACCGTTCTTTTTGAAAAAAGGTTCAACGTTTCCCTTCACCTGGCTGACGGAGCAACGCTTTCAAGCAAAGGTTCCCATCAATTGCCAAGTGATGGCCGTACCCGGAGTTTTCCTACGGTTGTGGGGTTGTGTTCTCCACGAAGGTGGAACTACAGCTCAAATGAGAGATCTTGAAAATACCATTTCTGAATCTGAATGTGAATCTGAATTCTATTTACGCCGTACCTGGCCCTTTGCAAGCAATTTACTAGGTTGTGATAGGTGAGTAGGCTCGTTACCAGCCTGCCTACGAGAAGCAACAATGTGGCCGGGCACGCTGCCGTAGGCAGGCTGGTACAACTCGGGGCTGTCAACGCAGTGGGCTGACCCCAGATCATGAAGTTTAGCCGATGCCGATCGCGGCATCACTCGGCGTTACTCGCATCTACTTGCACTTGCACTCGACGCGTCTTAACTCGCTTCCCTCTTCTTCCTCGCACACCATTCTTTTGCAAACGCTATCTACCACCTGGGACACGCGTACTGGAGACCTCGGCACTTCCGTACTCAGCCCTTGAGTCTCATCGCGAAGATCAGCTCGGCAATATGACCGACGCGGGAGCCGCTAGCGCCGACGCTGCGATGCCGTGCGGCCTACGATGGGATGAATGTGGAAAATGAATACGATAAGTACTCACGCACATTATGATTCTCTCAGTGGTCAAGATCCTGTGTGACATGAAGATGTCGCCAATAGAGCTTGTCACGACGCTTCTCGTACCCGGTCAGAAGGAATATCGCGATTACAGTAATGGACTCTACCGCGGCAAAGGCTGGAGCACCTGTTGGATCTCGTGTATCAGGACAAGCGCGGTCGAAGGAAGATCGAAGAGTGGGTTGATGCCAGTTGCGGGTTAGTTCGACTTCTTGGGAAAGTACATCGTGAGATGGGCGGCCTTTCCGGGAGTCCGCTTTCTCCATCAAGAGTGTCGACAGACGTATAAATGCGGGGCATAAATGTCGATTATGGCGTTGACTCGTTGACGGTTGACCCACCATGGCGTCCACCCCCAACCGCCTACGTTCTGGTCGCCCGACAGCATCAGCCCAATATACGATCTCTGCCGCACCGGCGAATCGCCTGCCGGGATGGACAGCGAGATCACGCAGGGGCGGTGGGTCTACGAGATCGCGGAGAATCCGGAGCACGTTAACAAGGACGGCTCTGTGTTTCGGGTGTTCGAGTTCAGTCCTGGAACCGTCTCGGTATCAATTTCATGTACCTCAAATTTAAAATTATGCACCGAGCTCATGATAAGTAGCCCGTCCACCGGACCGTGTCGTTGGACTATGGGATCGTCGCGGAGGGGTCCATTGTACTCGAGCTGGATGACGGTCAGCGCGAATTACCCTGAATGAAGGGGACACGGTTGTTCAACGAGGGACGATGCATTCGTGGAGAAACGAATCAACGGAGTGGGCGAGGATATACTTCGTTGTTCTTGGTACGTCCTAAAATCTCACTGGAGAAATCTTCCCTTGACATGAGTATCAGGCGCGAAGCCGATCGAAATAAACGGTGAGACGCTGGCACAAGAATGGCGCAAAGAGTGATCAGGGACGAAGCTTAATTTCTGGCAGACGTTACAAGTGTAAAACATTAAGAGCCATCGTTTCCTATATACACATCAGTTAGGGTTGAAATAATGGAACAAAAAATAAGCGCACCGAAATCCTTGGTCCATTTAGCGTGCCTGGCAATATCCGTCTCGACCACACTGGGCCGCACGTTCCCTAGGGCCGTCATGAAATCCTTCAAAGTGAGCTTCGGTTCGAAGAGCTCGTCTGGCTTGAGATCGGACCACGATTTCTCGACTGCCCCTGCATCGCCCGGAGAGCACGACATCCATTTCACGCCCTCGTCTTCGGCGTCTGGGATGGGCTTGAAGTGCGTCGCGGAGATGAACTTACGAATGGGCTGCATGAGTGCGTCCTGGACGACAATCGAGATATCTGCGCCGGAATACCTCGAAGGCGAGCGTCATATTTTTTTCAAGTCCAGTCTAATATGTCATCACGTACCCTTCGGTCTTCTCCGCCATCGTATGGTAATCTTGCCGAGTGAGCTCGCAGGGCGTCGGGCCGACGTGCAGCTCGAACATGCACTGGCGGGCGTCCAGGCTAGGCAGTGGAATGTAGATCCGCTTCTGGAACCTGCTCGGCGTCAACAAATGGGTAGTAGAAATAGAACGGAGGGACGCCTCGGACCTGCGCTTGATAGACGCATCGATTTGCCACGGGATGTTTGTTGCTCCGATGACGAGCACGCCCGTGTCATCGTGCCCGACGCCGTCCATCTGCACGAGAAACTCGGTCTTGAGTCTGCGGGACGCGTCCGAGTCGCCGTCGCCGCGAGCACCAGTCATGGAGTCTATCTCGTCGATGAAAATGATCGCAGGCTTCATCTCCCGCGCCATCTGGAAGAGGTGCTTGACTAGTCTGCCGAAGGAAAGGCAAATCAAGGGCCGAAAACAAGAATACAATGGCACGCACCTCTCAGAGTCGCCCTGCCATTTACTGACCAGATCACTGGAGCTAATGCTGAAGAACGTGCTTTGGCTTCCGTGGCGACGGCCTTTGCTAGGTATGACTTCCCTGTTCCCGGCGGACCGTAGAGCAAGATACCCTTCCACGGCTTGAGCCTACCCTTGAACAGGTTCGGGAACTTGATTGGAAGGATCACAGCTTCCTTCAATGAGTTCTTGGCAGCCTCGAGCCCGGCGATGTCGTCCCACGTCACATTGGTATCGTTTGCGCTTAGGATGGCCTCGGCAAGGCCTGCACGGAGCTTCTTGGTCTCGGGATCTTCATCGCCGGCAGAGCTGGATGGGGGTCAGCGTGAAGCTCAGCCGGACACGAGGAGACAAACCGCGTCGCGAACGCCGCGCCACCAGCTTGAATGATTCCAGATTGCGGAGCAGAGAGATGTTTCTGGAGGATCTCGGCACGACTGAGATAGTCGTCGATCTTGGACCGGATCAGGAGCTTGAACTGCTCGTTCTTCTCATCTTTCCGACGAATGTCAGCGGCAACATCCCGAGCGGCGAGTGGCTACACACATTTCAGCGCAAGCATAAAGTAGTCCAAGGCATCCAAGTAAGCCCGCGACGCTAGGCGATGGTTCTGAGCCTCGTCATGCGCGATTGCCTGTTGCACAATCTCAATCGCTTTCTGATTAGGAGGGAAAGGATTAGAGCGCACGGAGAATTCGATGGAAAAGCTCACATCGAGACTGCCTTGTCTGGGAACCATGGGTAATATCGCAGAGTGGAGCTTTCAAGGGCAGGTTATATGCACCGAGCGAATTCTGCGCAGCGGGATGAGACTGCGACCAGCTGCGTTCAGTTGACAGTGCGCGCCAGCGGCGCAGCCATGCCGAGGCAACACGGAGCCGCTGGATAGGCTGCGGCACCAGCCTGAGTCAAAGATTGTAGATGTTTTAACAGCAAACCTGAGAGTCAAGACACCGCCGGTCCGCAGGCAATCGCAATAGTAATCGTCGAGTGTGTGACATGACGGAACAGCGTGACGGCCGGGAGTATTGCCGAGGTGATGCCGAGACCCACATATTTCCCCGCCGACTTTTACTTTTACTCTTATCCTCTCCTCTCCCATAAAATAAAACCCGCAGAAATCCCCAGTTAAGCTACCATGCACCCTCAACTTACTTTACAGCAGAGTACAACCGATGTAGCTAGCTAGGTACGCTTACCCAATGAGCCTCAAATCAAATCAAATCAGATGCCGAGACCGGCATCCCGTCCAAGCAGGACACACTTGAGCGTTGAACCGGTGAGGTGATTATAGTCATCGGACCCCTTCGTTTCATGTTGTCGGAGTCTTGAATTCCGAGGTTATCCACGCATTCTAAGGTTACAACCGTTTCGTTTTCATTTGCGGTTTGGCCTAAGCTAAACAGAAACGGCGGAAAGGAAACGTTTACAAACCGTTTAAACAGTTTGTAAACAGTATTTCCTGGTGAGGATATAACGGCCTTCTTGGATCACAAATATAGCTGTAGTCAACTCCCGAGCATCCAGTCTCTCCTTCCTTGTCTTGATCATTTCCCTGTGCGAGGTTCGAATGGGGCAGAATCTATGCCGACCTTGGGCGAATTCCGACCCAACCCAGTGTAACATGCTGAAGGGAAGGTTTGTTGATCCTGTGGAGACTTTAACCCATGCAGCACCTAATCAAATGCCCAGAAATATACTACAGGTCTTGGCTAGGTCAGTGTCCACTCAAAACCGTTTAACCGTTTGAAAACTGTTTGTAAATTATTTTCAAAGGTCTGCAAACGAAACGGAAATAAAAACTGTTATTTCCGTTCGCAAACGTTTGCAGACGGAAACAGTTGGGGCCTTAACGCATTCCATGCTCTCGTACCCGAGTCACGGCCAATCGAATGTCTGTGAACCGCTCCCGAGACTGAAGAAATAGAAATCTGCACGGGTACGTGTGTCATCATCTGCGATGTTTTAAGAAATCTGAACACAGATTCGCCCGCTCGGGAGTTACCTATGATATCTAAACGCTGTTCCAACTTCCAAATCCGAATCCGAGTATGATTCACAAAACGCCATACTACCAAACTATCTACCTCCCCAGTCTCGTCTGTGCACCGTCCGTCCCGCATATTTTTGAAGTTTATTGATGGTATTGCGGCGGTTGGGCGGTTGGGGGTGTTTTTTGGCGCTCGCGTTTTTGCAAAGAATAAAGTAAGCAAATTTAGTCGTCGTGTTTATTTACTGCAAAATCACTTTCCGGGCTGCACCCCGCCATTTCACCCTCGGCCCAACCGCGCGCGCCATTTTTTACCATCCATGTCTATCATCCGCACTCCGTTCTTGAGGAACCGTTCGGCCCATCGAACCCAATGACTCTTGGCTATCTCGCGCCTGATATGTCGTCAATTCAAAGGCCCTGAATATTCTCCACACACAGACACTCACTCTGTCCTCGGCCACGAGAAGCACTTGACTTCAATCTCCCGCAGATTTGGAAAGTGTGTCGGTTCAAATACACTGAAGATAGCTTCCCAGTCGCGAAGATCCTTCGTGGAACTTTCAAAATGACTGTTAAAGAGCGTATAGAACAAGCAAACCAGACGCACATAGGCTTGAGATCAAATTTGACTTTCGCGAGATGGTGATGAACGGAATTATGCAATGCGAAATCTGCTGCGATAGGGGGCACCGATTCCTAAATAATCCGTGAGTCCATACGAATGCCGGTCTCGGAGTGGACATACAAATGCGTCAAAGTAAATCGATATGAAACTCAGATTCGGGCAAAGCTCAAATATGGTGATGCCCAAATCTTGCAGTGTTCGATAAGTAACGTCGAGTTCGCTGATTTTGCCTCCGTGTATTTGAAGGAAAGCCGCAGGGTGGCTCACGCTTCTGGAGAGTGCCAGTCGTCGGAGTGAGAGGAGCCTGCACATAGATATGTCAAATCAAAGGATGCTCGGTTGAACCAGTCGGCCATACTGCATTGTCATTAGCGCAGTTAGGAATGTTGGGTCGAGATACCAAATCCGTAGATCCGTCAAGTTGTTCAAGCCGGAAGATGGCGTGGTTGGGGAGCTACAATCAAATGTAGTGCAGCACTTCCAGTCAAGAGACCGGAGTTGTTCAAAGTAGTTGAAAATCGCCGGCGGCTGGCTTTGGGTTGCCTGAACCGGGGAAGAAAATTCGCGAAGGGTGGAGCCTGAAGACTTGACCAATACTTGAAAAGCTGTCCAGGTGAGCCTTGGGTAACCGAGGTTGAGGTGAATGGGAGCATGATGAAACAATTGATTGCGGCCGTGGAATTGCTCAAGTCCCGTAGTCAGAGGGAGAATATTCGCAATCGAATCCGGGGAGCCTCTGAACGAGGTGAGTCCCATCCCAGAAATAACACGAACTCGCGGACCAATGGAAGTATTCTTCAGGAGAAGACTCCGGAACTTCCAAATGGCCTCCGAGGTTTTGAGTTGAGCATGCACATAGTAGTGTGGGATCCCAAGCTTCTGGATTTAACTGGATTAAGTGATACACGGGATAGTTCGCTCGAGATCCACGCACATAAAAGGTCTTTGAGACTAGCAACAGAGCCAGTCTGGGATGAACATCCTTGGGATATATACCGGCCTCTAGCTCGGGAACAGACATCGCATAGTAGAGGATACGCCTCCAGATGTCATCTCGAACCATCTCCGAGGCCGACTCCATCGGGGTGAAACCGGGATCCATGAATGGCGTAATATGCGGAAAGGGAGCCGTAGTTGTATTGTCGGAATCTTTATGCGTATCCGTGAGGCTAACATGATGCATCAAACTGATGAACATTTCAAAGCAATCATAAACCTCACTGTTCCTCCGTGTATTTCACCAGGGCTTGGAGGGTTGGGTAGGACTCCAAGCTCTTCAAGAAAATGATTATCCAGGTCGGGGAAATGGGCTCTTTAATCTCGATAACTCGCAATTGAGTGTCTTTAAGAGTAGATGCAATCCAGGGTAAATGGTACTGGAAGGCGTTAGGAATCGTGATCTTCTGCAGACTGGGAGATTTGCCGAGTGCATGGACAATACGGGATACATCACTCCGGCCATGTTCGTCGTTTGGGAGATCAAAAATTTGCTGAAACTAGTCAGGGTTGACTCTTAAAAAATGGCCCGAGGAGCGCACCAAATGATCCCACCTCGGGATGCATTTTGCCAAGGTATCAATCAGATTTTCCAGCATTTTGTTGTTCAAGTGTCTTGTCGTCGAGTCTCGCAAGATGACGCGCAATGGATTGATCAGCGGCAGTCCCTCGCATAGACCTGACGTTCCGTCCGTGGACCAAATCTCTAGTGACAGGAAAATATCTGAGATATTCGGCGCGTTCTGTAAAATGCCGCGCATCGAGGGGCTATATCCGCCTTCGATCCGCAGCTTTTTGATGAAGCGCCCTAGCTCCCGGTTTTTGAAAAGAGTCTGGCAGAGCGCTTTTACCTGGGCCTTGGAGCGGAGGATGACGTCGTTATACAGGAGAGGGGTCCCAACGCGAAGCCATGCCTTGCATACGAGAAGAATGGCGGAACTCGATTCCGAGTATATAGCAAACGGCGATGCACTGGAATTGTCGGAAAATCTGTCGTCCGAAACTCTCAAGGCTGGGGAGAGGATTTCTGAGACGATCTCGTCGGGAAACGATGGGCTTGTTTCGGACATCCGAGTATGGCACTGTGCGCCAGTGGTAGAAGGTGCCACCGGCGTGTTGCAATACCGAGTCTCAGATTGCTGTCGGGCATCATCAAGTTAGATCAAGTCTGGCAAGAGTGGGTGGGGTTTGCTCACAGAGCCGAGCGCGGTAGTCGGAAAACAGGCGATGTCGCGTAGTAACTATTGGGTAGTTCTGTTGGCTGGAAAGGAAAAGCGGAATTTCGGCACGACTCGGATCAGCCCAAACAAGAATAAATCCAACTTTGAACCTTGATCCGCGACACAACAACGACCACTCGGTTGACCTGTCAACGTTGTTTACTTCCCCTCCGGAGATTCCGGGAACTCGAGCAGCGAGGAGACCCGGCGTCCAAGGACTCAGATTGTCAAACGTCAGCTGCACCCCGGCGTGGCGGCCACTTGTCTCACTTTTCAGTTTATTGAGTTCCCTTGTACTACGGATATACCAGTTCGTAGTTGCATGTAAATCATCCCCGACACGTTTACACAGACACCAACTCAAGTTCATTTGCGACACTGAAGCGAAGTTACTACAGCAACTGCCGTTTACCGGGAGTAAATTTGTGCGTCGAACTGAAGGATTAGTGCCGTGTCCAGCTAACACCATTAAGATCTGTGAGCACGATCCCCTTGGGGTGCAACAGACCCGAAAGCTTGACCCACTCGTTCTTGGAGATTTTTTGCCTGAAAAGAAAGTTAAATTTTATGAGACACAACCGGACTAAACTCTTAAACTCACTCAGAGGTAGGCCACTCGAGACCGCAAACCTGGATTTCCTTCAGGACGGGGAAATTCGTCGTGTCGAGCGTCGCACATATTTGTTCCATGGAACCTTTGTTATGTCGCTCTCTGCGCGAAGTTTAGAGATCGCAAGTGGCAGAGAGGGAGACTCACATCCACGGTAATCCTATCTTCACAAGCGACATGTGCGGGGTATTGCAGGCGAGGAAGTCTTCGGGGAGAACCTTTAGAGGTAAGTCAGCAGTGTGGACTGAGATTTCGGATGAAGTACCGACTCTACGCTCCGGCTTCAAGTTCGGTGACAAGCCGATCGCGACAACAGTATTTAGGGCGGTAAAGTGGTTGAAGACCCGGAGGTTGACGACGACGTCAAGCGGAGCAGACAGCTCAAGCAATTTGGAGCCGTGGGCCTGAAGAAACTTGAGGGAGGCGGGGACGTCCAAGTGTGACTCAATGGATACGTCCCGAAGAGCATCGAGGCTACAAGGGAATATCAATATCGAGAAAATAGGTCGAGGAAGCAGACACACGATAGATTTGATAGGACAGCGAAGAAGGACGGGGAGCACTCCGTTATAGATATCTTATGCAGGCTGGGGAGAGCCGAAAATCCTGGAGCGGGTGTCGAGAATGCGAGCCTCGTAGGCGATGACCACTCGAGCCGTGTCAGAGCAGTGAAACACGACAACACCGTGGGGTTTGCCACGGGCATACGCAGCTTTGAACCGGGCGTGAGCCCTCGAATCCTCACAATCAGCTCCTGCAGAGTAGTCCCCGAAGACTCGCCAAGCTCCTTCAATGTTTGAATATCTTCGACGGGAGCCTCGGCCACCAACGATTCGGTTGACAAAGGGGACAGTGGGTCGGGCAACATCGTGTTCGCATCCCTCGTAGAAGTCCTGAATAAGTTTCAATCAGTCAGGTATCACGGGTGGATATCTCGCGAGTATATTACTTTGAGTTGTATTTCACGAGCGCCTTGAGTTTTGGATCGGCATCTATGGCCTGCCGAATGGGGTCGACGTCGTCATAGAGGCCATCACCCCAGCGTATCGGATATGTTAGGCACATAGACTTGAGAGATGGTGCATCACACATTTGATGAAGGTATGGTGGAAATCCACTGCCTGCGCACACTAGTAGAGTTTCTAGGGATTTGGATTTGCTCAATGCCGAAGCAAGGGCTCTAGCGCGTGCATCATATGTGGGGTCCGCGAGCATTTCCCCCACCTGAACGTATGGAAAATCAAAGATTAGCTGCCTTGACGTAAGGATTCAATTTTCATGATACGTGGAATAACAGCGCACCAATTTATCCCACTTCGGGATGCATCTAATAAGCATTTCAAGGAGCTGAGTTACTTGCTTGTTTTTCTTGGGCTTCATATATGTAAATATCTCTCGGTCACCGTCAACGAGAATAACCCGTCGGGGATTGATCAGAGGGAGGCCTCCGCATAAACCGGCGACATTATCTGAGCCCCAGATGGAGAGCTTCAGAAACAGATCTGTGATGGTGGGGGCAGATTTGAGGATGGTGCGCATGGCTTGGCCGAAGCCACCTTCGACGCGCAATTTCTTTATGAACAGTCCGAATTCTGGGTTGGCTGTGAGGACCTGCTCTAGCGCTGCAGCTTGGGCAGTGGTTCGCAAAATTACGACGTTGTACAAGAGCGGTGTCGAGACGCGAAGCCACGCTTTGCAGACGAGCAGGTAGGTCGACGATGAGTAGCCGCTCACAAGCGGTTTCTCTGAAACATCCGAGAACACATCATCAGAGTGTTTGAGCAGAGGCGAGAGGATTTCCGAAACTATCTCGTCAGGCGCTTGATTTGCCATGCGTACGGGATTCGCTGGGAGGTTAAGCAGAGGATGAGTGTCGGTGGCAAGAGGCGGAGATTCAATGAGTGGCGGTGTATAATCACGTGCTTTCCCTTTTGAACACAAACAACCAGGCTGGTAGAAATAGCGAGTTTGCGCAGGAGCCACTGGAGCCATTCAATGTCTTTTTGGCAGTGCACAACCGGATGGCTCCACACAGTGTAAGTCGCCACCAGTGGCTCTGGAGCCATCCGACGCAATTTTTTGCGGGTGGAGCCACCCATTTGCGCACTGCAAAACGGCCATCAAATGGCTTCAGTGGCTCCTGCGCAAACTCTCTGATAATGCGCGCAGGGTCATCATAAAAATCCTAAAGAAGAAGAAATTTGAGCACCGGAATCGGGATCAACACACCATTTAAGTAGCAACATGCAGAAGGTATTCCGATCCGTGTCGGTCTGCCAGTGAAAATGATGCATGGAAGAATCTTTAGGGCAGGGTTAAAATTCGGTGGGAAATGAAAGGCGCTCTAGTTACATCCCTCATGTAAATAACCTTCGATTGAAATGGAAGCCTCGAGATCTTATCTTGTCCTTGATTTTCTTTCCTCAATGCCCTGGTTTCCCGACGATTTTATCAGGGTGGCGTCTCGACTCTGTTTCAATGTCTGCTTGATGTCCAGCTACAGTACAGCACTAGTCCAAGAGATATTTTGCTGGCTAGATCAGACACTTCCAAGCTTAAGAAGCCTGCCAATGGAACTTACTTACGGATTACGGCTTCTCACCCAGCATGGGCGCGTGTTCGTCCAGCCGCACTTGACTCACTACAATGCCAGCCCCAATGCTCTCAACCTCACCAGCGTTCCCCGCACTATACCTATACCCCCTCAACGACTCGTTCTTCATCCCCAAACAGATCGCCCTGTCCACCTCCGGACGCCGTGTACAGCTCGGCCGCAAGACGAGGAAATCCTCGCCGCTGGATGAACGGCACGTTTACTTCGATTCGAGCGTCGTCAGCAGGCGGCACGCGGAGGTGTGGCAGGAGGGAAACAAGGTGCGCGCTCCAATCCGTTGTCTTCGTGCCAATACATACCTAAGGATTCTGTGATTCAGATATTCGTGCGCGATACTCACAGCGCTAATGGGACGTTCGTCAACGGGAGACGTCTGAGCGCAGAGGGCCGCGATTCATACCCCTACGAGCTCAAGACCAACGATATTTTGGTACGCACGGCCATTCATCCCGACAATCGCAGCATGACACGGCGTTACCTTGCAGGAATTCGGTACAGACATTAGTGGGTACTACGATACGATTGCGCATCACAGGATTGTGTGTCGGATTGTGTGTGTCTTCACGCAGGTGGAGGTTGCGATGGTGGCCATGGCGGATTCAAGGCGACACCGTCGGGGGTATAGCGTCACCGGCAGTGTTTACGTTCCGAGGCAGTGAAAGGGTAAAAGTAGCAGATGCGCCAATCCTAATTGATAAATTGAGACGAACTTAGTTCAACTTGTCAAGCGTGACGCTGACACTAAACAGACTGGATGCGCCCTTTGAATTACTTATGCACTTGTTCCCTGAGGAGGGGAGGTTTTGTTTGAGGGCGATTAACCTATTGCCTCGTCAGAATGTCAATGACCGGATTGATGATATCTGACCTTGTCATCAAGTTCGCAGAGGGGTACCGCCACCGGCCTTCCCAAGTTCTTCGTCCCAGCGTGCCTGCATTTTTCTGCGTTCTACGGGATCATATGCTGCGCCGTTGCGAATCATCTTACGTCCGACGAGCGCAAAGAGCTCTTCCCACTGGTCCTCCTCCATCTGCAAACACTCGTCGAGCTCCTCGATCTCTAGCACCTGGACCGGCGTGCCCTGATCATGGCACAGGACCAGGAACGCCTTGAGCAGCAAGAGCATCTCCTGGATAACATGCCCTTCGCGCTTCCACACGGCGGCGAACAAGTGGATAGATCGCATGCGCGGGTACAGCTGACGTACTGCGGGCTCAGATCGTTCGATCTGGAGCAGCGCACGGAGCACTGTCGAGGCGCCTACGTTGCACAGGAGGTACACCATTTCGAGAGCGGGGAGGCGCTGTAGCGCGGCCTTCCATGACGTTTCGGTAAGGTGCGTCGCGCCCCCCGTGTCGAGATGTGTGATACCCTCGCAGGGAAGTGCCTTCAAGACTTTCGCCATGATTTGGCGGAGCCCGTTCTCGTTAATCGGGTGAGAATTGAGCGAGAGGAGTCCGCCGGGCTCGAGAATGTTTGGTCGGGACGTTGTGCGGCGGATGGTGGTCAGGAAGTACCCGATGCCCACGCCATGCGAGCCGCTGGGGCACTCGAGTTGGAGGAGTTTAGGAATGGGGGCACCGGCGGCGCGAACGTGCTTGCGGATGGGGATTAGAAGTTGCCGCACATCTACACCAGAGCGAACGGGCGAAGGGTATAGCGCTACTTGGGTCGTTGAGGGGAAATTGAGATGGGCTAAAAGGGTTGCGCAGAGGTCGACGTGATCGCGAAGATGGATGTGGCTTAGATTAGCCACGTCGATGATCGGATAGTCCTTCTCTAATATTGGTGGGGGGATGATTTGGTCAAGTTTCAGAGTTTGCAACTGCGGGGATGATGCGAGCATGTTGAGCAGGTCGTCAAAGGTCGGTGGAGTAGAGGTCGCAGAATCGGAACACTGCGTGAGGGACAGGCGTTCCAAGCCTCGCAGCGAGCGCCATGGAAGGGCGAAGAACTTCAGCGATAATTCGCGCAAACACGGCATTGCCCCATTGAACACGCTGTCTGCGATGGCGGCACCGTCCAAAATTTCCTCGCGCTGGGGATCCAGATATAAGCGCCGGAGAATGGGGAAGTTGTGCTGCGGAAGCCTGCTCGCAAAATCAAGGATGTGAGTTGCTTTTCCAGCGAGTTCGACGGAATAGAGGCGCTCGGAGTTCTGCAAGATGGCAAGGGTGTTGCTTGAATCGCAGGCATCGATCTTCACAGTGAGTGGAGCCATTCCAGATCTGTCGATCTGTCTCCACATGCGAAAGTGGTCCCTGTGGTTCCATCCCAATTCGATGAAAGCCCACAACGAATGAGCTGCCAGCGCAAGATCGTGCCAATGATGGCACACAAGCATGATCTTCGTCCATTTCAAATTGGAAAGGGTGTTTGATTCGACGGCGTATATGGTCAGGATGCGAGAAAGAAGCTCGTTTGGGAGGCTACAAATAGGAGCGAGTGAGTTTCGCTTCGCTTTGAGCATGGATATTTGCGTGTAATGCCAAGATATAGTGTTGTCCAGGGCAGCCATTTGAGCACGAACGCTGACATTGACCTGAAACTCGGTAATGGGCGGACTATGTAGCTCGCTAATTCAGAGTTACGCAGAGGTCGAATTGGGAACTGCTCCTACATGTCGGTCGTCGGGCTATCGTGCCCGGGTGCGGTGTGGGTCTCGGACGACATTGGTTTTAAAGTGCGCGCGTTATCTTTCCAGAGGATAGAGAAGCTCTTAAGTAGTTGGCCAGCGGCGAGTGGGAACAACGGAGGAGACCAAGGATTGGCTTACGTGGCCATCGATCAATCGCATCAGTGGCGGTGCAGGCCTAGATCAATGGAAGGCTCGGTGCATTATTTTCTTATGTTAAATACAACACTTCAACTACTGAGATATAATGACAGCGTAGGAAAATTTAATCAAGACCTATTTATTTTTTATGCTTCACCCTAGTATCCAACTCTTACTACCTCTGTAGGAGTTTTCGCGAATTCAACCACGGCCAACACGACTACGTATATTCATGCACTCAAGTCAGGTTTTATTATGTCGCAACTTCCAGGCTGAAATGATATGTGATCAAAGCGCTTCGAGATACGTCTTAATTGCCTTGTCGGGCTCGTCCCATTGCACCTGCGCGCCGAACTCGACGAAGGCGAAGGCAATGAAGATAGACGACATACAAAGTGGTTTGCGCCATCAACCAAGGAAAACCGGATGTCCCCACCCAACGCCGAGTTGTCCGCACGAATAGACAGTAGAGCGGTGAGGCGGAAGGAAATAGTTGCTTCACCGACAATTAGCGTCGTCTTCAGTAGCGGTGCAAGGGATTTGCACTCCGGGCCGTAGCACACGCGGCGGTAGACGTCGTTAGCCTGTTCCATGCGCATAAACATCCCGGGAAATTCTGAGATGGACTCGTCAGCGATCTCGGCGACTTCGGATGAAGACATGGAATAGAAAGAGGGGTGGCACCGCAAGCTGGGGACGATGTATTCGATGGCATCGACCCCGTTGGCGGAGAGATCGCCGTGGTCGAAGTATGCGCTCAGCCATTGAGTGGCGAGGCGGGGGTGCATTTTCGCGGGCACGGAGGCTTCCACATAAGGAGACCAGGTCAATGGAGCTGCGGGGAGACCGAATATGACTGATGGCGGTTCTGAATCGAAATTATCAAACAATCAACTGATGTACAATGGTATTTTGAAATGTGTTTACCGTGCATGATATGTGCCCGAAGGTACAGTTTGAACTTGTCCTGACTTGAGGGGGGGAGTTTACCGAGGCTGTTGAGGGCAGCGGCGGTGACCAGGTTACCGGCAGACCAGCCCAGTAGCGCTACCCCGCCCGATTTACCATCGGGAGATATGGGCGGCAGATCATATTTCTGGACGAAAGTCTCGACGAAGGTGGCGAATTCGATCCCGCGAGCGTCGATGAAATGGGCCTTCTCAGTCTCAGACCCAGTACAGAGAGTAACGCTCTCAGCCTCGGTGTATGGGGTGGAACCGATGTATGGGCGGCGGTTTATGGCGACAAAGCGGATGTTGTTGGCGCGCGCCAACGCTTGGACTTTTTTGAATATGACTGGAGTGAAATTATATAGCAGTTGGATGGATATAAGGAAATCACGCACGGCCGTTGCAGGCTATTCCATGCACCGCAAAGACAGTGATGTAGTCTTTGTTTTCTGGGGGGCCACTGTCCGTGAAACTTAGCACGGTCCCATTGGAGTCGATTGCGAGAGTTTCGAACGACATAGATGAGTGTTACGCTGGCTGGTCGGGAGAAGGAGGTGTTTTTACTGTGCTTTTAGGTGTATCGCTCATACAACAATTATCCTCCGGCACTTGATCTCCGTGGGCGGGTTTGACTGAGTGGCGGGTATCCAGAAAACTTATGGGATTCATCCTGCGGCCGTCGTTTCGACGAGGGTCACACGGGTATGACCGTCCCGTTCCGCCCGGTTGACTGCCATGGCCGGCACTAAGGGGTCGGGTCCCACAGCGCTGAAAAAACAAAGGATTTGGGGTGTTGTTCTGGGCTGAAATGATTCATCATCTGGTCGTTAGTCAGCATTGTCTTCCTCGGTGAGTGGATAGCTACAATCAACCTATGGAAAATAACTCCCTCCGCGCACAATCAGGGACGCACAAAATGCCGAGTGATTTAGATTATCATACTAGGAGCCAAAGCAAGCAGCTATAGTGAAGCTCGGACGCGCATCTCATGAGGAGTCCGTGAGTCCGTAGTTTCAGGAGATAGACTTGTGGTGGTTTTTGGTGGTTGAGCCCGTAGTTATGTAGTCCTAGAATAGAGTATCGCCTCGTCCAGATTTGATGGAGGAATCTTCATCCCTGTCCGAGTCACGGGGGTGCGGAGTATTGCCTGCGAGGAGGTTTAAGTACGAAGATCTCGGATACCATTTTGTTTGGGCCGGGAGCGGTCTGGGTCAGGGCTGAAGCACTTAAGTCCTTCACCTTTCCTCCGACCTTTCCTTTCCTCAGGCTTCCTGTTGAATGCAAAGGTATCTTGAGCTCTGATGTGTGCGAAGGCACCACATAAAATACTGAGGAGAGTTATCGAGCCTTTTTGTAGTTCGTTGTGGAGAGATTCTCAGCCCCAAGATCAGTCAGAAGAAAAGGAAGAGAATCACGTGTCGTGATCGGGAAGTGGCTGACAAATCTTCACTCCTTTTTGGCGACACAAGCATGCCTGTCCAGAGACTGGGCCCCGAGCTGCTTCAATGCAATCGATGTACTCAACGCCTCAGGCCTCAGCCCCCCATGCGGCCTTGTCAGCTGGGCACGTTTCGCTGGCTCACATCTCCGCGCTCGTCCTTTTCCAGCGGCATGACATTCTCTCCAGGGTTTCAACGTTCAGCTTCCATCCGATCTTCTCCGGAAACGTACTAGTCGCCCTTTCGATCCCACCCACCTTCCGAATCCACGTTAGCTTCGCGCCCGATACTGATCCGGATTGAGGATCATCCCCCTACCCTGTAGTAATATCAGCTCACATCACCTCCTCCTTTAACTGTCCAACGTATCGTGGATTACTGGGGAGTTCCAGGGACGACCTCATTGCCTTCCGGAAACCGTTCGCCCTTGTTCCTTTCCCACTCTATTGTGGAAGCTACAATTGAAATTGGATCTTGTTGCTTCCCACTGGGACTCCATCGATGACTCCGGATCCCATCTATCCGCCCTCGTTCCTACGTTATATCCTGGATGACAAATGACTGCCTGCGTCAGACCATCTATCTGTGCATCCGTCTCCCACGAGTATCTGATAGAAGGAAATCTAGATGGAGTGGCGCGTATGTTATACTTACACTTGGAGATATCTAGGCTGACTTCCAACGTTTCGAATCGACTTATTTCTCTAAAGGACAAGGAACGTGGGCCATGAATTACTTATTATCTATTTCCCTCCTCTGAACAACACTATATTGACCACCTCCAAGCATCAATGATATATACGGTTGACGGCCCGCGGAAAATCCTCCCAACTTCCAAGTATATGGTTGGTACACGGCAAGAATGCCTAGCAAATTGCCAAATGGGGAGTCTTCCAACCACGCGCAGACGCCTGGCCACCATGGTTCTGGCAGACAAGCGAACAATCAACAAGCGGACCCTCCAACCTGACAGATTCCCGCCTGCAATGATGGGCCATGAAGTGAGATGGGACGCCGGAGTCATAATGCGGTCTCGTGCTGGTACTTCAGCTCCGCCGATCTTCTGAGTCGTCCACGGATCCAGTAGTTGGTTTAAGCTACACATCATCCAGGCCCATTTATGTGTTGAGTTGATGGCTTCTCGCATTCATACCATCACTGCACGCTCATATGTCAGTTGCCAGTCGGTGGACATGATGAGCGCGAGCCGGTTCATCTGCCAAACACAGTCGATACGTCTACATAGGCCCCGTGGTTTCCAGGCGTGGGTCAGCTCTCTGATGAACAGTCATGAAGCGGAACAGACGGTGATTGCGGGCCGGTACAACGCCCACGCAATCGATTCAGTCCTGCACCGCCGTCATTCTATGAATCCCCCTACGTTTGTCCCGTTGGTGACCAAGCTCCCAGACGACCTCAATGTCGAGTCCACCGCCAGGCAGTGGTTCTCTCGATTCAAAGACGGAATCGAATCCTCCGATCTTGACGCAATCATGTCCCTCTTTCTCCCCGATGCACACTGGCGAGACTTGCTTGTGTTAACCTGGGATATTCGGACATTCACTCCCGCAACCAAGATCCGCGTCTTTCTGAATGATCGACTCGCACAAACCGGGATGATTCGTCTCGAGCTTAAAGCGCCGATTGCATTGCAGCGCCCGTATCCGGACGTTGCTTGGATCCTTGCAGTGTTTGAATTCGAGACGAATGTTGGGAAGGGAACCGGTGTCTTCAGACTTGTTCCCACAGGCACTGGTGATTGGCGCGCCTGCACGATGTTTACGACCTTGGACGCGCTCAATGACCACCCGGAGAAGATCGGGATACATCGTTCCGTGGATATGCAGCACGGCGCTACCTGGACGCAGTCTCGCCAGACAGAGCTGAAGTTTGACTCTTGTGATCCCGAGGTCATCATTGTTGGCTCGGGACATAGTGGCCTTGAATTAGCAGCCCGCCTGAAATATCTCGGTGTTTCAACGCTGGTGATCGAGAAGAACCAACATATCGGCGACAATTGGCGCAAGCGCTACGGCGCATTATGCCTTCACTGGCCCATATGTATGTCTCGATTATTACCTCTCATGTGTTGAACTCAATATTACTTAGGGTTTGATCATATGGCGTATCTCCCGTAAGCCATGTTCATCTCGCCGTAAATTATATAGCGCTGATCAGATGCCAGATTCCCTCCAACATGGCCGAAGTATACACCCTCGCATAAGGTTGTTGGAATAAAATCGGATCCTTATTCAGAGTCTAACGACCGAGAACGCTTCCAGATGGCAGATTGGCTTGATTTCTATGCCAAGTGTCTCGAAATCAATGTCTGGACATCCACGACTGTGACGGACGCAAAAGAGGACCTCGATTCTGGCAAGTGGAGTGTCACGGTGAACCAGGCAAACGGAACGAAACGCACCCTCTCCGTTGACCATCTGGGTACGTTCTATTTGAATCGTGATATCGATCTCAACGTCTTGTAGTTTTCGCAACGGGGACGGGCGATGGATCAGCACATATTCCAGCAATTCCAGAAATGGTTCATCCTAATTTTCTACATGCTACACATTTTTTTGACACAGCGTATGTAGGAGAGCTTCAAGGGTAAAAGCTTGCACGCTACACAATTCAAGTCCGGGTCGGACTTCCACGGGCAGAAAGTTATCGTTGTTGGGTCGGCAACATCAGGTGATTTTTGTTCTTTTGCCCCTTCGGATATGCTGAAGAAGCCCAGCGCACGACGTCGCTGCGGATCTGGCGAATCATGACATAGGTAATCCACCGATATTCCAATTTGCGTTTTACTCACCTCACTGCCGCCAATATGCAGACGTCACCATGTTCCAACGAAGCTCGAACTTCGTTATGGACTTGGACAAAAACTGGAATCTAGTCGGTGAAGGTAGGTCAATGCCAACCGAGCAGAAATGATGATGGTCGACGGCCTCGACAGCGTTATATTCTGAATCCGCCCCCGTCCCCAATGAGCTCGCGGACAAGTTATTCGCGTCGATGCCGCAGCTCGTCCTTGAGAATGGACTGGCCCAACGCCAGACAGAAGCCATCATGAAATCTGACAAGTCAGTGATCCTAGACTCAGTGGCGCATGTTCTGTGCTGAGTCGATTTCAGGGATCTCTTAGAGGGTCTACAGCGTGTCGGCTTCAAATTGAACAAAGGACTTAAGGATGCAGGATTCCTCTTAGGCTTGAAGAGTAGGGGCGGCGGCCATTACTTCAGTGAGTTCTACGCAACCGTTGGTGTCCTGAGATACCAACTCCTCTATAGACGTCGGAGCCAGCGATCTCATTATTTCGGGCAAGATCAAGTTGAAAAACTCCAGCCCGATTCGCAAGTTCTCTCCCGACGGATTGGAGTTTGAAGACGGATCCATCCTTCCTGCGGACGTCGTTATATTCGCCACGGGGTACATTGCTATGTTCTGGTTCTGACATGCTCATCAGCCCATACGTCATTCAGTGCTGGGAATCTTTCGGATCCCATTCGTTCGATCTGCGGCAAGGAAATAGCAGAGAAATGTGCACCGATCTGGGGTTTGGACAACGAGGGCGAGATCAACGGCTGCTGGAGGCATATTGGGGTTAACAATCTGTGGTATATGACGGGTGGGTTCAACCGTACGCTACATTCTCAGTCCTGATGTCGTTTTGCATTAATTTAGGCAGCTTCCAAATGGTTCGATTCCACTCCAAGCTCGTCGCCCTCCGTACGTGGTACTTTTGTATATATGTCGACACCGTTGAACCACTGCTTCAGAGATCAAGGCCATACAAGCCGGAGTATTCACTACCCGATATCCACGGACGTAATTCAGCTCGGTGTTGGGAGACCTGGGAGCGCGTGATGAGATGTGTATTAATTCGTTTTTTTACTAGTATTAAGACCCAAGGTTGTTAGCATTTCAACACTGATAGCCAGAGGCGTGATACAATAAACCGACGCATGGGAAATGGGACATTCCGAATATCACTGTGAAGACATATGTGTTACGAACCCCTGGCGTTACGCCGACGCGTCAATCTGATATTGCAACAGGCAGGTCTCTCCCATGTCGAAATCCAGGACATATTCGTCTGTGGTTCGGATTAAACACGACTGCGAGGGCCCATCGCCGAGCGCACACTTTTGAGGATTCGCAGAGCCGACAAGTCCGGCCAGCTGTGAAGGATATTAGCAGAAGCTGTCGTCAGCTCGAAGACTGCGCTTCAGATTGACACCCGTACCTAGCTGAGATTGGGTTAGTTGGACAATCGAAGGAGACCAGCTGACCCATAAAATAAATATCCTGATCTTTGACTGCGATAGGTTCGAGGAAATTCCCCTCGACAAATTGAACTCGTCCTCTTCGGGTATCCCTTGTTCCAGAACTCCTTGGCTTGAGCGATGGGTCCCGGGAGGTCCAGCAAATATGACGGTATTTATCGTCAAAAAATATTTAGTAATGTGAGTTGAACATTTCTTGTGGTGCATGCACATTCAGGTCGAACATTTACTTCCATTTGTGGTGCATCAACATTTCAAATCCAACATTTGCTTCCATGTTGAGGTATGTGAATAAAACTGCACAGTGAGATTCACAATGCACAGAGATGAGATCATATGCAGTATCTGCGACGTGTGTGTACGTACGGCATGAGCTATGCGTGGTCTGCAAATGCCCGATCAAGTATCCCATCATGGCATCATCAGGCATCATCCTCCGCATCCAACCTCCATCGCCATTTCCGCCTTTTAATTTTGTTCGAGTGGCGGGATGTACGCGGATTGACGTTGTCTTCGTCGGGATGGCGTCACTAATGTGGGGCGGATTTTGGATGAGCATTTTCATCTTACGAGTATGGCGGACGAGTTGCGCACGAACTTGGGCATCGTTGGCCCTGCAGTAGG
>JARGYA010000265.1:0-191848 GCA_029204335.1 Mycena vulgaris
GTGAGGCGACGATGATGGGGAAGCAACCGGCCTAGGCCGGGGCGTCCCCGGAGTTTGTTGGAAATATTCCAGGCTGGACTGGAATTGGTTGCGAGCAGCACGGTAGCTCGTGATTCATCGGCCGGATGGCACGACCACTTTACGTAAGCCTTCCATGATTTCTATCACTTTGTCTTTAGTGGACGCCATCCGTTTGCCTACGTACGACCACCATGTACATGTAGAGACAAACGTATTCTCTACCATCTTTGTTTGCTTGGTTTCTCTCCCCTTGTGCTTGCCAACCCCATAGCCTTGCTGGGAGTATTCAACACAAACGGATCACCCCGCATCTGGTAGACCGGTTCAGTCCGCGCTTGCCTTTGCGTCCCGCAGTCTGTGGTTCGAGTCCCAGCTGCTGGCGTCACCCAGCGAAACGAGTCCGCGGGTTCGAGTCCCGGCTCATCACTAGCGTTCCCCCGCGTCCCGCGTCCCCGCGTCCCTTTGCGTCATCAGCGTCATCAGTGTCACCAGCGTCCACCGGCGTCTAGCGTTTCAGGCAGCGGTTTTTTTTGTATTGCTCGGTTCGAGTCCGGCCTACCTTCCGCGTCCAGCGTACCCCCGCGATAAGTCTGCGCGACTGTAAACCGCACCCCCTTCGGTCGTTGCACCCGCCATGCACACCAAACGTCTCCCATCGCAATCCTGCACCCGGCGCGCGAATTGATCCCACGGTCCCTGCTGCTAGCGCACACCGTTATTTATACTCTCCACCATTCGCTCTACGGTCGTTGTCTTGGCCGACGCCGCCGTTGCTTTCCCCCCTTCCCCGAAACCATCCATGTTGGCGACAACCACCCACACCGGCATTATCCCATGCGCGACATCATGACCGCCAATCTGCGTTCCCGCCAGAACCATGTGAGCTAACTCACATTCCAGAAGGACGCTCTTGAATTTAGCGGAGTTTTGTTGGCTGTTGGATTCACCGCGTTGCGGAGTTCAACACCATGTGGTGATTTCTGGATTCAGGGCGAGCATTTATTTGGACTTCTTTCTGGGCGAGGGCGAGCTCCGTACAGCTCGAGGGCGAGTGTTGGAAATATTCCAGGCTGGACTGGAATTGGTTGCGAGCAGCACGAGCTCGTGATCATCGCCGGATGGCACGGACCACTTTACGTAAGCCTTCCATGATTTCTATCACTTTGTCTTTGTGGACGCCATCCGTTTGCCTACGTACGACCACCATGTACATGTAGGACAAACGTATTCTACCTCTTTGTTTGCTGGTTTCTCTCCCTTGTGCTTGCCAACCCATAGCCTTGCTGGGATTATTTCAACAGAGTTGCATTATGCCGTAGCCCCACCACGACATGTCGCGATATTTCGGACACAAGTGCGCACGCGCATTTCCTCGGGTGGCAAATTATCTCTCTGGCCGGGTTTTAAATTCCAAGGCCTCAAACTAACGGGCTGCGGGCGAACGACTATGTCGGCTCAGAAATCTAGGAAGCCGCCTCTGGGCTACTAGACAGACTGAGGAGCAGAAATGTTCTCGCGCAAAGCTACTTAAACTTCCACAAAAAAAAAAAAAAAAAAAACACAGGCCGAAGCTGCCGAGGATATCTTTCCATATCGGGTAATTGATGGAGGCGGAAACTCGACAAGTAGCTGGCTAACAGTGGTGAGAAAATCAAACCCCGCAAATGGTTGATCGATCGCTGCCAATGCTGACCTAGTTCCCGACAGCTTCCCTTCGACCGCTATGTAGTACCTGGGAGGATGGCTCAGGGGTGCCCCATTCATTTGACTACCTCTCTCCTGGGCTTCTTGAATCAACTGCCATTATACAAATGGACCATATTTCGTCTTTGACTTCTCTTTCTGTGGCTTTGGCTCTTCGGCGTTGTCCGGTACGCGCTTTCGGTGTTTTCCCTGAAATCTGGCGCAATTTTGTCTCGGTCTCTTTGTGAAATTATAAACTGGATTCCAGGCAAATCTTCGTTCTTTTTTCTGCATTAGGACTCTTGGGAGAATTTGGAATTGGAAATTCTTAAATCCCAGTGTGAAAATGCGAATTGTTTGCCGGAGCCGACCGCAACTCAGGCATTTCAAACGCCTCCCAATAACTCACCTAGTCCTTATTGGTGTCGGCTATCGCTTTCGGCGTTGCTCATTTGTTGCATTGATTACCATTTTCGACTTACTACGGCTGACGGAACCCCTGCACGCCCTGCACAGGTCCCGGAACTGTCTTCATCCCGCAGAAAGGCTCCCCGCAGAAGGACTTTGCCGCTCGCTATCGGGTGAAGAACCGGCAGGCCATCGATGAGCTTGAACACAGGTTGGGCGTCGCGCTCAGTTCCCCAATCTTTTTTGCCTTGCACGCGATATCCCTCACGAGCCCTGGTCAGCCTTCAAATCTGTTATCGCGTTCCTTACTCATACAAGCTTTCTTATTCTGCGGTTGCTGCCGGATACGCATCTCTCTCGGCAGCCGCGACACATTCTCGCTCCGCCGAGCCAGCTTGAAGCCGGAAACCATCAGAACCCCTTGATGATTGTCAAGCAGCGCCTCCGTCTTGCACGTATGGCGTCAAGGAGGCACGTAAAATTATTTCAGCAGAGCTCTAAACGTTCATACAGGTGCGCTAAGTACTGCCAGTCATCTCCTTGCCGTACTACGGCCGTATTTTGACCGTCGAAATTTAATTTTACGGCACGGGATACGTTTCAGCCGTCAAAAAGACGACCCTCCCCGTATACAGTACGGTCAGCAGCCCTAACTAATAGGTCCTCTTCCCACACCGAATGGCTTGTCTCGAGACTCATACCTCCAAGTTTCTCAGAGGTTTAGCACCGTTTTCTCAAGCAAATAACATGGTAAACGTCTCTATGGTTCAATCGTGAATTTCCATGAATACCAAGGGGGAATATCACTCGGATTTCCGAAAGACCGCTATTCTTGACTCGACTTTGCGACAAACCGATGTCAACCACCCAGCATATATATAACCAAACCCAGCTTCTAGCTCTCAGATCCCCCTTACACACTCAGCGCAGGATGGTCTCAGAGCACTGGTCGACCGCCATCACCGTGGCATTGTCACTGCTTTGTGTCTCGTCCCTCCTCAGCTATTACTATCGTGTCAACGCTCAGAAAAAAAGGCCCTGAATATACCCGAGCTCGGGGGGTTCTCGTTGTTGGCCGCAATGGCCATTCTTCGCAAAGCGGGATACTTTTCTCTGGTCCAATTTCAAGAAGACAGGCTCCCAGATGTTTAAGTTCCGCGTCCTCCAGGCAAGCGTTTCCCTTCTGCATCATTAACGCGAAATAACTATAGCCTCCTGCAGCACCACGTAGTCGCGATGCGCGGAACTAAGGGCTCGCAAGGCTTTCTTCACCGAAAAGGCGCTGGATCTGAACTCGGGATACGGGCTGTTGTTCGGAACGGCCCCCAGCGTCAAGGATCTCGACGTGGAGACCGCAGAATACAGCACACAGTTTCTCTTTAAGCAATTTATGGATTTGTTCTCGAAAGAACGGCTAGCCGATGGCAAGTGGCGTTCATCGCTGCGATAAAGCCGATCTAAATCCCGCACAGTATTCCCCTCCCTTTTGAAATACACGGACCAACTCATGGTCGGCTGGGGCTCGGAGGGACGATGGATCCGTTTAAAGAACTCAACGAAGTGATCCAAGCCATTTGAATTCTGCTCGATGTACTCATGTCGCGGCCCAGATTGTGTTCCAATTGACCGTGCGGCTGGGCGGCTGCCGTGAACTAGCCGAGGACCCAGTCGCACTGTGGCGCATGACGCAGCTGTTCGACAATCTGGAAAAAAGCGCCACACCGGCCTCCCTCCTTCTGCTGTGGCTCCCGAGCCCCGCTAGGAAGGCGACAAAAGAGAACAACCACGCTCTCTTCGCGCTCATAAAATCCTTCGTCGAGATCAGACGTGCTGCGACTGTCCGCTCCAGCGATACGGTCGACGTTCTCCTCGGAAACGGATTCAGCACAGAAAACATCGTCGACGTATGTGCGCCTGTATCCACCCAGAGTCGCAGCCCCTCATACACCCACAGTTCATACTGAGTGTCAATCCATGCAGGGTACTTGAATACGGGCATGACCGGTAGGAGAACCCCGCGAACGAGCCCGCTCCCTACTCATTCTACAAGTCGGCTGGAACCTCCTCTACGTCGAATGCACCCCGAGTGGAAGGACAAGCTGTCCGCCGAGTTCCAGGCGTTCATCTCCAAACACACCGACGCTACTACCGGCGACGCCATCCACGAGCGCCTCGCGAGCATCCCGCTGAGCACATGGGAGACAGAGCTGCCTGTGGTGGAAGTGGTGATGCGCGAGACGCTGCGAATGACGATAGGGCTGGTCACGCTGCGCCGCAACCCTCGGGCCAGTGGTCTCGGTGGCCGGCCAACCAATCCCCACGGGCGACTCCTCGTGTACCCGATCGGGGACGTGCATCAGGATCCCGACATCTACTCTCGAGCCGCTGAAATTCGACCCGAGTAGATACGACGTGGGGAGGGAGGAGGATAAGCGGGAGCCGATGGCGTTCCTCGGTTGGGGAGCGGGTGAGCCCTGCGTGACGCTTCAGTGTTGATCTATCTGATTGACATGAGTATAGGTCGGCACGTCTGCACGGGGATGCGCGTCGCGAAGCTGGAGTTAAGCTCATCCTAGCACTGTTCTTCTCGTCTTTCGACTTTGAGGTCGTCAATGGCGCGGGGGAGCCGCCGAAATCGCTCCCTCGGGTGGACTTCAATGACTTCCACAGGGTGAGTACCCAATTTCAAACCATAGGATCTGTAGTGATGCGAGCCGTTCGGGATGGCAGCCGAGGCCCGTGCCAGGGAATCCTTGCTACATCAAGCTTAAGCGGCTGCATCTGGCAAGGACAATTAGCTGGATTGGTATCGAAGCAAGCCGTAACACATACTTTCTGTACACTACTGTCATTCTTGACGGACATTAGTGATGATATTTCTATGATTATACATCGACGATTTGCACCCGATTAGTGTACTGCAACGTAGGGGAGCGATTAGCCGCAGGTACATATACATCCGAATAGCACGCACCTGTAAGCAATCTTCGTCTAATTTCACTGATTCAGCGTAAATCTCTACCTACGGACTGACGTCCTCAATCGGCAGAGTTTCATGAGATCGACAAGGCCGCGAGCGCGACAGGAGAAGACTGCGCAGTAGTAGACCCAACACGGTTGGCTCCAGTGCGGTCAAGCTCCCTGTCACAGATCTAAATCCACCGTTCTCTCCCTCCCCCTCCCCGTTCCCAAGCCCCAAGAGATCAAAGTCGCCGTTCTGCCTCGTCTTGCGGCGTAGCGTCCCGAACGGGAGCTGCATGGCCGGCGACGGCTCGAGCTGCACGGTTCGCGGTGGTCCCGCGCGGCGGTACTGAGCGCCACCACCACCACCGTATACTGAGGACGCGGACGCCGTGCGTGCGTGCGTGCGCATTGGGGACGTGGACGGGCCGGCGTCGCGGGACTTCGCCCGGGGCGTGGCGTGCTCAGTCGACGGGAATATTGAGTCGAGGGAGCCGCCGCGGCGGACGTCGTCGAGCTCGTGGCCCTCGTCGTGGTCCGAGTAGCTCGAGCTGGTGCTGTCGTACGACAGGCGCGCCATGATAGTGTCGCGCGTGGACGGCTGGATAGGAAGGGCGGTGAGGATGGATACAAGGGATGGCGAGCTTCCGGGGACCGGGGAGGAGGAAGCGGGCGTTGTAGCATAGCGCACATGTCGCGAGTGGGGGTGTTTGGTCCGAGGTGGTAGATGGGCCGGCAGTGATGGTGGATCTGGAGGTTGCTGTGGCCTTGCGTGGGGAGGGAAGAAGGAAAGTTGGGATGCGGGGATACGACGGATCGTCGACATAGGCCCTACGTTATCGGAATGTGTTGACGCGGGTGAGGGTTGCTCCGTGTCCTCTGTGGACACTAGTAGCGGCACAGGGGTGGGGGCCAACTCTTTTGCACGAGAGGTCTTATCGAGTGGGATGTAGAGAACCTTACGCAGGTGGATAGGGTCCGAGGACCAAAGATGATTTGCCCGTCTGAGCTCTGCCATGCTAATTCCATACTTGAGTGAGACACCAGCCAAGGAGTCTTGCGATGTTATCTGGACCCCGGTCAACTCCTGTCAGCGCAGATAATAGGGTGCTCACCTCATGAACCAAGACAACCTTCTCGTCACCAGTGGGCTCTGCTACTATCATCTCGGCACCTGGCACCGGGGGAGCATCGACCAAAGGGGCGATATTCAGGATACGGGTCAACTGGGGCCGAGTAACGCCAGCACCGTTACGAAATCCAGAAGACAAGTCTGCGCTCCGCAGAGGATGATGGCCGCCACTCGCCACGATCCCCGTGGAACCGTCTGTCTTGATGCGCATATGGCGTGGGGTGTTCGTGAATACACTGAGGCCACTGCTTGAGCTTCCCGAGCTCGCGGTTGTGCTTTCTGAACCGGAACCCCTCCGCTTAACTGCTGGACGGTGATGGGTATCGGAAAGGTAGGGTACATCGACAGCTGTGGTTGTCTGGCGCTCCTCCGCGAATGGGTTGTAGTAGATTGATTCCGGAGTCAATGGCTTGCCATTCGATAACATGGCCAGTCCAGCCTGTCCCAGTTCCTCTGGTAGCCGAGCACTTCACGGTGGTACAAAGGATAGAGGTGGTTGGTTGCTCAACCGGCGACCGCTTAGTTCGGCTTGGTCAGTGATTCTATCATTGATTCGATCAATGCTGCCACCACTACGCTTTTGGACGAAAATGGAAAGAAAATGAATTGGCGGCCATTTTGCAACATGGGAGTACGAAATGAAACTGGTGAAACGCGGAGCGAATTAAACGCCTATCTAATTCCCTAGGAATTGAACCAGGTACAAAACCACGGTCGCGCCCAGTCTCTCAAACGCGTCAGGCTTCTACATCGTGGCGAAAACCCCGAGGCCGATATTGGGGAATATTTTACCTTCCCCGAACTTGTATCCCATCCGCGGAATCACTGCGTGCCCATTGTTGAAGTCCTTAAATCCCAGACGACGAGGATAGAGAGATAATCGTCATGCACTTCAAGTTGCTACGTCCGTACCACGATCTTCGTTTCGACACCTTAGGTGAAGCAGTGGAATATATCCGCCAAATATTTGAGGTACGAGTCAGAGATTATATTGAACAACTGGCACTCATTTCCTGCTCAAGGGTCTGAGCTTTATGCGCGACCACCATGTGGCACATTGGTAAATACCTTTTTGGTGCTCATTCTATTTCTTAGAGTTACACCACAGACTGCATGAATTTAAACATCCTGATGGATATGAGCCCTTGTTCCCAGAACCCTGGCATCCGGCGGTTCCGCGCAAGAAACGCGACTTTTCTGGCAGAGCAAAACATTATAAACGCACCCGCCGTACTACATCATCGACTTCGGTCTTTCCATCCAATACACGGCGGATGAGAAATCCCGAATTGCAGAAGCCGTCCTCGACAGAGACAAGACCGTTCCCGAAATTCTCGCCACTGAAGTCAGGGGCGAGACGTACATCGGCAACCCGTTCCCAATAGAGGTTTATTATCTGGGGAACATGATCAGAGAGGATTTCAAATATGTCAGATCCTCCGTCAGAGAAGTATATTGTGCGCAATGTTTTACGTAAGGGCTTCGTCGGGTTGCTCCTGTGGTCTATCCTGAAGCGTTTCAAATTGAACTGTGGTTATCGGCAGCATCCGCTCAAGTCACTGCGAAAGTGCAAGCGGCGGCCAGCGAAGCAGAAAATACATGCGTTTCCAGACTCATGGTACTTGATATCACTGCAAAGACAACACTCGAATGTGGCAACTTACATCCTGCATCACCCCTTCTTCCATTCCTCCTCCACTTCCCCACAAACCGCCTCCAAAAGCTCCCGCAGCCCCGCCGCATCCAGGACGCCTGCGCGCATCCCCCCCGCATACATCCCCTCCACCGCTTCCCGGAACAGCGCGTACTCCGCGCCAACACGCTCCCGCACATGCCGCAAAAGCCCGTCCCCCGCCCCGTCCGCGAGGTACAGCCGCACCTTCGCCGCATGCGCGCGCAGCTCGCCCTCGCACGCGGCGCGGAACGCGCGCTCGAGCGCCTCCGCCGCGGGCTGCTGGAACGCTTCCTCCCCGCGCGGCGCGCTGTGCACAGCCAGCGCGTCGACCCAGGTGCGCAAAGGTGTACAGACGGGCGCGGCGCACGCGGTGATGACGTCCTCGCAGCCGCGCTTCAGCTCGTGGTCGATGCCCTGCGGGTCGGTCGGTCAGCAGTCGATGCATCGGAGTATTGCGCGACGTACATGTTTGGCGTCGCGGATAGCCTCGTCGCCGCGGAGGGAGGCGAAGAGTGCACCGGGCAGCAGGGCCGTCGTCCGGCCCAGCATGCCCGCCAGCGCGTCTGTGACGCCGTACTGAAAATCCTCGCCGTCGCGCTGCGCCAGCTCGAGACTGTGTGCGATCTCTTTCAGCACGAGCAGGTGACGCACGAGGAACAAGTCCCCGTCTAGTGCGTTCCCGCCCGGCTGCTGCTTCATCATGTCCGCCGCGCGAAGCAGCGACTGTCGGCAGAGCGCCACCGCCTCCTGCGCGATGTCGTCGAAGATCGCCGGCTGCACCGTGATGAGCAATAGGTACGCGGGCCGGACGAGAGGGAGAGAGGACGCACGTTGACGAAATCGCGCAGCTGCATGAGGACCCACACAGTGGTCCGCAGCGGCGGGAACCATGTGTCCTCCGTGTCCAGCGCCGGGAGGCGGAGGAGCGGCTCCTTCTCCGTCTCCTTGTCAGTCTCCCCCGCCTTCTCCATCGCGGGCGCCGGCACACGCGCTCCTAACGTCAATCAATGAGCATCGCAGCGCAAGAGGGTCGACATTAAGACGGACCGCGCAGCTTCTCCGGGTACGCGAGGTCCGCCGGCAGTGGCGTGTAGTAGCGGACATCGCGCTGGAGGACGGCCTGCGCCTTGAAGAACAGGCGCGTCTGCGCGTCCTGCAACACCATCTGCAACAGGGGGCCGATGTGTAGCTCCGCCTTCTTCTTCCTATTCGGGTTGTCGAGGTCGACGGAGAGCTCGTCGTCGTCAGGGCGGGCGGCGGCGTCGAGGACCATGAGCGCCTGCAGGACGGTGCACACTTCGCAGAGTGCGGTGAGGCGCGGCTCGTGCAGAATGCGCGGGCGTAGGTCGTCATAGAGGTAGTCACAAAGCGTCTCGAGGTACTGGCTGCGCTCGCCGTAAGCAGTAGGCAGATGCAATAAAACAAGACACACTAGAGCTGTTCCTCGCCCGTGCTGAAGAACGCTTGATAGAGCTTGAACTCGTCGGTGCATAGCTGCTTGAGGTAGCTGCACCCCGCACGGGTCTAGGCGCATTTTCAGACGACAATAACATATTCAGAACGGCGTACGTACCAGCTCGACGAGTTCGGTCCGACTGGGATCGAGACCCTTGATCTCTTCCGTTAACCGACCGACAAGAAGAGCCTTGCGCACGCTGAAGTAGGCGGAATGGCACTCGGACAAAAGTGCCGCAAGCTCCGCCGGGTGCGCCAGGGCCCGCCGCTCGAGCTCGCCGAGAAGGGGGGAAAGTTGGGCAGAGACGCTTTGGAAGCGGGTGTATAGAAGATGCATCTGGGCGGTGGGGGAGACGTCCTGGAGTTCTGTCAGAAACAAGAGATACATGGCGCCAAAAGATGTAGACCTTTTCTGACATTCGTTTCGACACGTCGGCGGAAAGAGCTTTGAGGGACCCGACAAAGTACATGCGGATGAGTGTCATCGCGCGGGTCATGCATTGCTGGAAACGCAGTAAATAGACCTCTGCTTCGCGGAATTGTCGCTGTTGGAAAGGTCAGCAGAGCTCCCTGAGTGGGTAGAAAAAACGTACGTGCGCCTTGAGGTAATCTATGCAGATATCGACGCGCTCGACCATGTATAAAAAGTCAGTCTGCAAAACGAGCGATTCTCCGGGGTGGTTCAGCATGCGAGTCGCGTGCTCGAGCTCTTGGAAGTATTCTAAACGAGCGCCAATCTCGTCCGTCATCTCCAGTAGTCGATCCTATTCGACAATGAGGACAATGCAATACGGGCTGAATACCACGGACCCGTTCCTCGAGTAAGCGCTCGCACGCATCCTTCAGACTCTTCCCGCCCTCCTCGACGCCCCGCCAGCCCTCGAGCATGCCGTCCACCTCGGCATCCACCTCATCAATGTGCTCTACGAGTCGATCGCACGTGTCGAGGTGCTCAGAGACGCTGGCGACGTGGGCACGGAAGTGCGCCTCCTGGCTGTGCGCCACGGAGCGGTCTATGAGCGCAAACCAGTCGTAGAATTGCTGGGGCGTCTGCACGGGCTGCTTCGGATGCAGGGCATGTGTGGCCACGCGCGCGGATGTTGGCGGCATGGGCGAGCTGGGCCGTGAGCCAGGACCGAGCCTCCCTGGATCCAGTCTACCACGTCCAAGGGGCGTAGACGGCCGAGATGAGGACCCGGGCTCATCGTCGTTGAACTGCGAGCGCCAGTTGAACAGAGCACAATAAATTCACGAGGAACGCACCTTATACGGCAATGGCACTGTTTCACTTGCTGCCTTGAGGATTCCGACGCTGCTTATTTCCCGGTCAGTCAAGGGAGCTTTTGCCTCCCATTCTTCAACATTCAACACAGGTTTGAACTGGGGTGTGTGCAGCACGGGTGGTGGGTACCCCTCCGTTGGGCTTGACGCGCCGCTGACATCGAGTGTAATGCCACCAGTTATTTGAGAGTCGCTCAGCCAAGTCTACCGAGCGATTGACGATAAGCTGGAAATGAGAGCTCTGGGCGAGGCCCGAATCAAGTAGAGCTCGTCGTCGTCGGGAAGGCGCGTTGTTTGGCGAAACCAGTGAAACCAAACACCCGCCTCTTCTTCCTCTCCCTAACTCTCTCTACCTCTCTACTTTCTGATTTACCTTACCATCCGGCTCCCATGCTCAGTTCTATTGCGACTGTGCAGCGGCTTTTGTCGCATTATCCAATTTCTACCAATTAAAACTTTCCCTCGTCAGGATCGCTCCCCCTCTTAGGGCTTCCGCCCGTGACCGTCGAGACGGTTCGACGGCACCCGTCGAACGGGTGCCGTGCCCGTTCCGTCGACCATTTTGAACCCTCATCGACGGCACGGTCACGGCACGGGTGTGCGCCGTTTTTTGCCGTCGAAAAACGGCCGTCGCGGTCGTTCGACGGGTGGCCCCAAACTTGGCGTCTTTCGGCTATTTCAGTCTCTAAACTGGTAAATATGGGTATCTGAAAGAACTCATACCGATATTCAATCTTGCCTGAATCTCTGTGATCCACCGTGGTGACTTATGCTGAAGGAATCTCAACCCGGGCAATGCCGAAACGACATTTCCCCTTCCGGAACTGACCCAAACTCATGTCGTTCAAGAGTTTATGAAAACTTTCTGGCGTCAGATTCCACATTTCAAGGATAGCTGAGTAGCTCCAGGCTATCCAAAGCCTCAATTTTGCTGTATTCAAGTTCTTCAACTTGCTTTGGCACGCAAGGTGCCGTCTCGCGTGTTCAACTTGCATTGAGGCAACAATGTGCACTTACCACAAGGTTGTATAGGAATCTGTGACACTATTACTTGGACTTCCGAGCCAAAATTCCATGTTACGGTCGCCCGTTAATACCCGTGGTACCGTCAACGGCCGTGCCGTTGACCGTGCCGTCCCGTCAAGGATTTTTTCAACCTCTCGACGGCCCGTGCCCGCCGAATACCCGTCGATTTGACGGCCGTTGCCGTCACGGCAACGGGCGGAAGCCCTACCCCCTCTTGGTCGGCCCAGCACGTTGGCTTTTTGCTGAACAAGGTCCATTCAGCCGCTGTACGCCGAACTGGAGCCTAGGTATCAGCGTCCTTCTGCATATCTGGTTATTTCAACGCGTGAGAACATTGCTCAGCGATGGAGGGTCTCTGTTGGGTCTCTGATTCCGGCGCGCGCGCAGTTTACCACTCTACGAGTACCTTGGCCAGTGCACTTGGTCGCCCAGTGTCGAAAAAGCACCGCCACCGACACCAAAAAACCCGATTTTCTCGGCGCGCCCACGCCATTCGACGCGACCCTGGCGCCAGCGCTGGCCCCTTTATCTCCAGAACCTGCTTAGAACAAGCCCCAAGCATATTATACGCTTTCTGAGTCAGGGCGCTTTCACCCGGGCTTGCTTACTGATGCTGACTTTGTCTGGTAAGCGGCTTCGTAATGCCAAAAATGCTCGGATCCCCATGGCTAACTGGATCTTAAAAGGGCCCGCCAGCACCCGGGAAACAGCGGAAAAATCTCGGCCATGCTCTCCCTCACCCTCATTTCTCTTGTCGCCGCCGCTTTCGCTGTCAATTCAGCGGGCGCTAGCGCCGCGAACCACACCAAATTCAATTTGACGCCGTTCAAAATTGACCTCGGGAGTAAAGTTCCCCACTTAAAGGATCTGCTTCGCAAGACTCGTCTGCCAGCGAAGGCGTTGTACCCGAACGCTGGACCGGAGAAAGGAATTGAACTCGATGTTCTTCGTGAGCTTCGGACCGAGTGGCTGGAGAGTTTCGATTGGGAGGCGCAGCAGGCGGAGTTGAACCAGTCAGTGCTATCATCTCTCTGGCTTCATGTGAAACTAATAGGCGCATGCATATAGGTTTAAGCAGTATACCGCGGTTATCGAAGGACAGACGGTGCACTTCGTGCACGAGAAATCGAAGGACGCGGATGCGATTCCGGTGATATTGCTTCACGGATGGCCAGGTACTGCCCTCTTTTTTCCGGTCTTCCGCGCAATCTGACGGACTTGCAGGCTCCTTCTACGAATTCGCGCCGGTGATCAAGCCATTGACTCAATCCTGGACAAGCGCCACCGGAAAGAAAGTATCTTACAATGTCATAGTCCCTTCCCTTCCTGGCTTCGTCTTCTCCTCTGCGCCGCCTGCGAACTGGACTGTCGACGATACCGCCAGAATATTCAACACACTCATGACCGAGGTCCTTGGCTACGCGACTTACACGGTTCATGGCACAGATTGGGTAATGATTCCATCTCGGAGGCTACTAGCTTCAAGCACTTACCCTCTATTTCCAGGGCTCCGCTGTAGCGTATTCCCTCTACAGCTCCTTCAATACGACCGTCCGTACAACGCACTTTGTCTTCATCCCATTCATCCCTCCGTCGGCTCAAGAGATCGCCGACAACAATATCACGCTGTCGGACGCCCAGCAGGTGGCGGAGCAACGGGGTACGGAGTGGAGCACAATTGGGAACAGTTATTTCAACGAGCAGACGAACAAGGTGTGTGGTATATTCGTCTCTATGTGGCTTCCTTGCTCATTTTTGCAGCCAAACGACATTGGCCTGGCTCTGTACGATAATCCTGTCGGGCAACTCGCGTGGATCGGCGGGAACATCAAGCTTTGTTAGTGACTTTCTCTCCCAAACTACTATCCCACTGACATCCTCGCTCGCCCAGGGTCCGACCCCCGCGCAGGCACCCCGCCGTCCGTGCTCAACAACACCGCAATCCTGATCTCAGTCTCACTTTACTACTTCACCGACTCGTTCCTCTCCGCCGCCTGGATATACGGGCAGAACCCCCACGGCTTCCACACGGAGTACACCAAAGCAGATACGGATGCGCCGATGCTTTTCACACAGTACGAGTACAATATCGCGCTGTGGCCCGAAGAGTACGTCGCGAAGGTCGGTAACCTCGTGTCGTATAAAGGTGCGGTCGTGTCTGGGCTGCCGTGCTATGGAACTGATTGAGGATTTTCATTGCAGTACGCGACTTTGGAGGGCATTTTGCGGGATTGGACAACCCCCCGGCGCTCATTGAGGAGATTCGTGAGATGGGGTTGTACTTCAAGGCTTGATCAAACATCGCGAGGTGACCCTTTCGTTTAGAAGTGTTACATATATGTACTGCAGACGAAATATTAACTAATTTATTCGGTGTCTTTGGCATCCCAACAATGGACATGCATAAGGCGGAGGCGACCATGGTTCAATGGTTGAAAACGCGGCATTCCGCACCGAACCGCCGAATACCATCACCCCATCGTGATTACGAGCAATGTTCCCATCATTTCCTATTCCGTTTCATGCCGCGTTCTTAGCTCGAGTCTTATCTACGATATTGTGTCATATGGCAACAGGGACTGGACAGCTTACGAAAAAGGAAAGACGTCCGATAAAAGGTGATTTCCGTGTCGGCTATCTCAGTGGGACCCCAGAGACTTCTTGGGTGATGTATGAGGGATGTAAGGCGTGTATGTGAGGTAGGACGCGAGTTAAATAAAAAAATTGAGCGAGCGTGTTATGGGCTGTTAATTTGGGTTCATTTAAGCAACTACTATGTACCACAAGATAAAGTAAGGGTTAAGTAAGGAGGTAAGTAAGTTGGGGGGACGACGACGAGGAGGGAGCGCGAGGGCGGCGGGAGGGCGGGTACCGGAGGAGGGCGGGGACAAGTGCAGCGGGTAGGGTGGCGGAGAGAGAGGACGGTGAGACCGGGGTACGGCGTGAGGGAGCAGCGGGGATGCGGGAACGGGGGGAAGGCGGGGACGAGTGCGGCGGGGTAGATTGGCGGCGGGAGGGCGGGAGCGGGGTACGGCTCGAGGGAGCAGTAGGTACAGGGAGGCGGGGTGGCGGCGGGAACGAGGCGGGCATCGGAACGGAGAAGCCGATGGCGGGAAGAGGGGAAGGGGAAGAGATCACGAGTCAGACAGAGAATAGGAAGGGGAAGATGTTTGATGGCCAGGAAAAGGGATGGACGAGGACGAGGAGGTGCAAGGGAAAGTAGGAAGGACGAGACGAGGGCGAGGAAGGCAATGGGAGGGAAGGGAGGCGGCAAGAGAAGGCGAGGGGAAGGCGCGTGAGCACCTCAGATCAGAAAGCGGTTGAATTGGGATGGTGCATAGGTGATGATTAGCAGAAACGAAGGAATGGGGGAAAAGAGGGCAGGAGGGCGTGGAGGATGGGTGGTAACCACATGGAGACATGGTCTGCTGTGGCGACTGGGGAGTGACAGGGAACGGAAGCACATCTGGGGGCTATGCGTGGAGGTAGAGGGCACAGATGTTCATGCGGAATGTCTCCGGATTGAGATGTTGAACGTTGAGAGCCTGTTCCAATAGACAGCGTTTCGAGCCGTGTCGAGAACCATGTTCAGCAGACCAGGCAGAAGAGACACACATCTGGGTTTCGGAGTGTGGCCAAGTGCTAAAGACTTTGCGCGCCTGAGTACCATACACTGACTGGACGTATTTGTGGGTCCAGTGCTCGTTTGAAGTTTCATGGAGTTTCATAATGTGTCGTGCTTAGTTCCTGCGGGAACTTGGCGGGAACGATTCAACAAAGTAGATTGGGGGTAAATGTTGTCTTTGGATCCATAACTCAGAGTTGTAGGGGCGCCTACCGTGAGTGGAGACGGACTTGAAGCCGAGAATCGACTCGGAGAGAGCGCCGTATGTGTACTGATTTGTGATTGTTTGCTCTCCTTCTCTTACAAACAGACCCATGAATACGAATACAAATCCCTTCCCCACAGAAATTCCAACCAAGGCGGTGGTAGATTTTTAAAGGTCAAGCGATAGTAAAGCAAACCCTCAAATCCCAAGTATTTCGAAACACAAAGATGTAACTTCAAAGTTAACCCCTATTGGGAACTTACGGCTTGGCTTCAGCTTTCGTTTGTGCCTCTTCTCCTGGTTTCTGGTCCCCAGCCCAGCTTCCAACAGGTCTTCCCGCACCTTCTCACCTCAGTCAACCACGTTTAGCTGCAGATCGACGGTATACCCTACCATGTACTTGTGGAACTTGGCTGCGCGCACTTCAACCCCAGCAAGACCTCGAGCTAGTTCTGCCAGAGCTTGAGGTTTTTGTTTCTGGTCCCCTGAAAGTCGACTCTAGTCCCGAGCATAGAAATGATGTGCAAACCCAAGGGGGTGTCGGGATTCGAAAAACGGATATAGGGTCGAAAAGTTTTTTTTGACCCTCGGCCAGACCCCCCCCCCTCCCCCCCTATATAAGGAAGGAGGTTCCCACCCCTAGCGGCGGGCCGCGCTTCCGAGTCATGTGCGGGCTCACAGCCACCACATTGACAGCATCCAAATCCAAACCAAAGATGTTGCGGCCCATCTCTATCGATTCAACTGTGACTAAGAAGACCTTTGAGGTATACATTACATCCATACCACCCCCTATATGAGTAAATTATATTTTTGGAGCTCCAACCATTCAATTTCAACATTGACTGAGGGTCTCCGGAGTGCCGCTTTGACCACATCTCTGACCCACTCACACACAGATGTCAAATGGTATATGAATCTGTTCTCCCATATACTCTCATATATATTGTGAACATGTTTTTGACTGCTGACCACCCTTACTGTCGTTTGCTTAATTCCGTGAAAACGCGAAAAAGTTTCGCGGCGTCACGTGATCGTCGGCAGACGATGCCGAAGTTCGAAAATGTTCAAATCTCTCTTATTTCCAAGGTGTCGGGGTCGAAGAAAATTCTACCAGCTTTTTAATGCTATAAACTCCTGTCGAAATCCCTTTCCCAGTACTCCAGGTGCACGGCACTATCCGGCATTGTCTGCCGATGATCACGTGAGGCCGCGAAACTTTTTCGCGTTTTCACGGAATTAAGCAAACGACAGTAGAGGAAACCAGGGCATATTGTTCGCGCCAATTGATGGTGTGTAAGCATGATCCGCTGTCCAAATCGGGATACCCACACCATATTTGACTTCTGAGACCCAGAATTCATCCTCCTGGCATCCTGTGGTGCTCCAGGAGGTATATATTGCAGTTTTGGAACTCCCTTATACTACATGATAAAAGTTTTTTTCAGCCCTCCTCGGGACCCCCCCCCCCCCCTATATCCGAAATTTTAATCCCGACACCCCCTTGTGCAAACCAAGATCTTGGACCTACTAACAGCATCAACACCATCAATCGCGCCAAAATGTGTGCGCATCCCTTATTCTTCTTTCCTCCCCTCCTGAGCCTGCCTGCACCTCAGATTCGCAGCCCTTCATCGCATGCATGGCTGCAGGCTATTCACACCAAAATTTGGCACTCGTCCGCTGCCGACCGTCACTCAATAATTGTCTTTCCGGCCTGCTTCGCAAGCCACGGGATCTCGAGCGCCTTTGTCTCCAGTGCCCTCTCGCGCCCCTCTCGCGCCGCGGCAGAACTCCTAGCCCCTCCCTAGCCAAGGCTCGTGCTCATCAACGCCTCGGACACCGTGTTCTAATTTGCTGCGACCGGCCGCGAGTCACGCTCGTTCACATTACAGGTTTGCCATAGTGGTGATGCTCTTTAGCAACTCCCCCCCCGAGACTGATCACCCCACAGTCCTTAGAAAAGGAAGTTATTCACGCCACGAGCACCGTAGGTATGGATAGGCGATGGGCTTTCGTGTGTTGCTTTCGTGCATTCCGGCTGTTCGATGTCTAAATTTGTATCCTGTTGTAGGGTACACAGGTATAGTATTTTAGTAGACTAGCAAAGAATAAGCATGGTTCAGACTCTTACGGCCGTGCTTCAGTTCAAGACAATGTGCTTCATATTTCATATGGCATATCGGACAACACAGATGAAGCCTGAGGGGAATATGCCGATGCGGAGAAAATTCAACACCCGACTTTGTCGTCGAAAGAGGACGCCCGCTTGTCAACCGTGTGGTACCTGTGTTTGTGGATCAGTTCCGGAATCGATTGATGAGTACCTGGACGAACATCACCAACATTACATTGTTGATTTGCGGGAGACGGAGGTTGCCCTTTGATACCGTCATATAGGCAAGAATTTCAACTTGGTTCGTACCCATGCGGGGGGTGTACCGTCCGTCAGCTGCGCCAGCACACTAGAAACACGGCCGCTCACCAAGGACGGACCCTCTTCCATGACCCGTCAGCTTTTGTACTAAAGGGTAAGGAATACTCGTGCTTTGGCTCTCCGAGATAAGGTTCAGGGGATTTATCATCGGTGCATGCAAGCAGTCCATATGATGCATCCCAACTTGCATGCCAAGTTTAGAGGTCTTCCAATGTGCCGGGACTCTGGTGCGGGGTTGGCAATTAGCATCTGATGTGTTACAGGCTATAACTCGGACACTTGAAAGAATTATGCCGTCCATTGATGAATGGGCCATTTAACACAAACCAAAATACTAGACCGCATTAAAGAAAGGGTCCGCGTCGGATGATGTACTCGGATTGTGCTAGAAATATGTCGATACCCAGATATTTACTGATCTTCGTTAAATGTCCGGAATAACCGGGAAGGATAGTACTGTGCTCGCTCTTAATCGATATGTAAAATCCACTCAAAAATGATCGAATTGAATCACATTCAAGTATAGCATGTCCGTATGACTTTATACATCCTCATCCAAAAATCTGTTTATCCGCCGTGATTCTTTTCTGGAGACCAAATACCATTTTATTTCTCAGTACCAATGCCCCCTGCATACCCAAGTCCTTCTGTGTCAATATAACAGCAAGTATGATTCTCTTCTGATAATTTGATTTCCCATGCCCGGTATAAAATTACCCAAATAGTAGGGTGACGGCCGCTATTTCTGAAGTATCTCAATCCCGCTTTTCTCAGATTTTGCCCAAGACGGCTTCTACCGTCTGTTGGAACTGAAAAGTCAGAGCAGAGGCAGACTCACTTTCATTGACTCGGCCACGGCTAAGGTCAAAAAGAGCCTCCATTCGGGGAAAATGGCCGAAATAATACCCGAAGGTGGTAACGTGACCGTGAGCTTTGTTGTTGCATGTTTTGCGCCAGCTGGCCTCTCTGTCTGTCTGCTCCGTGCGCTCTTCTCCATCGACAACCGATCGACAACCGACCGAGCGACGTTCATTGCAACAACTGGCCATACAGCCGATCTCAAGAGTCGAGAGGAGAAATGAGGAGCTTCTTCGGGCTCTTCAATTTCCCCGAAGTCTCGGCCGCAGTCTCTGAGTCCTCGTCGCGCCTGCGCGCTCAACCACCTCATGCACCCCACCACCCGCAAACGTGCCTTGCAAATGTGACGAAAACCTCAGCGCTCAGCCTGGACACCTGGACGCTTTCCTCGGGGTCCGTTGTCGTCATCCCGCTTGCCGCGCGCTCTCGCGACTTGAACTCGCCACTCAAAGCCGCGAGCCAAAGCCGCCCATGCACTCATCGCCTCGACCACGAGCGCTCAAGTTTTTGTTCCCACTCGTTTCACCCTTCCGTTCCCGTCCTTACATTCCTACCTTTGCCGCTTTGCCTCCCCTCTTCCTCCTCCTTCTTTTTACCTCGTCTTCTCAGCCCTACATCTTCCATCACCATTGCCCCGCCTATCCCCACCTTCGCCCTCACCTCGTACTCCGTCCCACTCCGTCCCGTACCCGCCTCGTGTCCTGCCCGCATCCCCTGCCTCATACCTCTTTCTTTTACCTCCGGTCCATACCCGCCTCCCCCTCCTCGACCGTACCTGGCCTCATCTCTATTTTCCTCCCTCATCTGTACCCGTCCCCACCCCGCTGCATCCCCGTTTTGTCCGTCTTGTCTCCGCGTCCCCGCGTTCCCCTCGTCCACCTACGCGCTCCACTACCCCGCCTGCCTTGCCTCTTCCCCATATCCGCCCCGCCCTCGCCTCCCCATGTCTACCTCGTTCCCGCCGCCACCCCGCCTCATTCCCGCCGCCACCTGCCTCCCGGTACCCGCCGCTCCCTCGAGCCGTACCCCGCTCTCTCGAGCCGTACCCCGCTCTCTCGAGCCGTACCCCGGTCCCGCCCGCCCACCCTCCCGCCGCCTTCCTGCCGCCACCCTACCCCGTCGCCCTCGTCCCCGCCCCCGTTCCCGCTTCTCTGCTGCTCCCTCGCGCCGTACCCCGGTCCCGCCGCCCTCTCTCCGCCACCCTACCCGCCGCACTTGTCCCCGCCTTCCCCCGGTCCCCGCTTCTCCACCGCTCCCTCGCACTGTACCCCCGGTCCCCGCTCTCCCGCCGCCCTCGCGCCCCCTCCTCCTCGTCCCCCCCCCAACTTACTTACCTCTTTACTTAGCCCTTACTTTACGTTGTAGTACACAGTAGTTAGTTGAATGAACCTAAATTAACAGCCCCTAACACGCTCGCTCAATTTTTTAATTTAAATCGCGTCCCTCTACCTCACATACGCGCCCTCATACATCCCTCGTACATCACACATGAAGTCCCTGGGGTCCCACTGAGATAGCCGACACGGAAATCACCTTTTATCGGGTGTCTTTCCTTTTTCGTAAGCTGTCCAGTCCCTGTTGCCATAGTGTCACTCTTTCAGGGCTTTCCTTTTGTACCTCGCGGACAACCCAATATTTGGGGTCGAATGCGAAAATTGGCCGTAGTCAAACGACACTTCCCAAGTTCTCGTTCTGGGCCATTACGTTTGTTCGTTGCGACTTGGTTCGAAATTGGTTACAAATGCTGGAGGCCGCTGTGGGAGGAACGCGTCAATGAGGTCTTATCAACTGTTGCCTCTCTCCGCAAGCGGTTTCCTCCCACCAAGGAATTGCGACTAGTGCTGGGACTGTGACAATAACTTCGGACTCTTGGTGACCTCTGGGTGCAATCTGGGTATGTGTGTGTATCAAAGTCCCATCAATGTCCTTCCCCGCAAGCTGAGTCCGGGCCTATGCATCCCCGATTCGGAACGTAGTGTGAACCGTGAGTTGCCAAGATTTACCTTCCACAGCTTCCTCCGGCATCTTTACTTTCTTCCGCTCTTTATAAAGCGCGCGAGTATCGCACATGGAGCGCCACTCGTTCGCACTGCGCATTTGCCAAGCCCTGCCTCGGTACGCGCTGTAGAGCATCCGCCTGCTTGTTCAACTCCCTCCCTCCGTCCCTCGGACTGCCCCGGTAAGTACCCGATGTTCACCTGCTGAATTATCCCTTTCCAAGTGAAATCCACAAGAAATGTATTGGGCCTACATAGCCTCCTCCGCACGGACTTCCTTTGATTAAATCCGTGCTCGACATGTGGCTGAAAATCCCACGTATTTATCCCCAGATGAAACGGACATGATCCTTCCGCTTTCACAACAGACGCCCATACACTGCACCCTCAACGCGCGGCGGCAGCCAGCTCGCACTCATACCCCCCGGCTAATCCGCGGTTTATTTGTCCATATTAGTCAGCATGTCTCATCAACCCGCCGCCATGTACGAAGGCTCACCCCCCGACAACGTTGGCTCCCCCGACTCGCCATCGTCGGAGATGTCAGACGCGGAAGATGAGGAGGACTGGGAAGACTACAAGCCCGGCGGCTACCACCCCGTCAAGATCGGCGATTCCTTCTCTGATAACCGCTACCAGGTCGTCCGCAAGCTCGGTTGGGGCCACTTTTCCACCGTCTGGCTCGCATGGGACAGCAAGTGCGTCTCCGCGGTTTCCTCGAGTGACTCCGCACAAAAAATGTTGATTTTTTGACACTAGGATGAAGCGCCATGTCGCGCTCAAGGTGGTCAAGTCTGCTTCACGCTACACCGAGACCGCACTCGACGAGATTAAGCTCTTGCAGCGCCTCATCACGTCGAGCACGCCCAACGGCGGCGCGAACCACCCCGGCCGCGCCCATGTCATCTCGTTCCTCGACCACTTCCGCCATACGGGGCCCAACGGGACCCACGTATGCATGGTGTTTGAGGTCCTCGGCGAGAATCTGCTCGGGCTCGTAAAGCGCCATCAGGTGGGGTGTAATCACTTCATCTCGCGGCGGGGGAGCTGAATCCCGCAACCCGCGTAGAATAAAGGCGTTCCGATGGCCATAGTAAAGCAGATCGCAAAGCAGGTGCTGCTCGGCCTCGACTACATGCACCGTTGCTGTGGTGTCATCCACACGGACATAAAGCCTGAGAACGTGCTCATCCACATAGACGACGTCGAGTCCATCATCCAGGCCGAGCTCGCGCCGCCCGATAGCAGTGCGCCCAAGCCGCGCCTCATCGGTGTCCCACCGTCGCAGGGCCGCGGCGGGAACCAGACACCGCGCACGCAGTCGTCGATTTTCGTCTCGCAGCCGCTGCCGTCGCCGAAGAGCAGTACGAGCCTCAGCGCGAGCTTCGTCGCCTCGGGGAGCGCGGACCGCTGGGGGCTCGGCATGACGCGCATCGAGCCCACCGCGAGCCCGAGCCCCAACTCGGAGCTCGATTTGGTGGGGCTGTCGATCTCGCCCAAGGCGACCGCGCACCCGACCGCGGGGCCGTCGCTACTCTCTCAGGCGAAGCCGACGCCGATACCCGTGCCGAGCGCAGCGATGGATGTCGACGCGGAGGAGGAGCGGTACGTGAACGGGATCGCGGACAGGATAACTGTCAAGATCGCGGATTTGGGGAACGGTGCGCGTTAGTCCAGCTCGGAATTGTGTGCGCGCTGACAGGACGACAGCGACATGGACGCACCACCACTTCACGGACGACATCCAGACGCGGCAGTACCGCTCGCCGGAGGTGATCGTCGGTGCCAAGTGGGGCACGAGCGCGGACATTTGGAGTGTCGCTTGTGTTGTGAGTCCCCCCCTCCTTAGACTTTAGTCTACCGCTCACTGGACCCCAGATCTTCGAGCTGATAACGGGTGGGGACTACCTGTTTGATCCAGCAAAAGGCTCGCGGTACACGAAGGATGACGACCACATGGCGCAGATCATGGAGCTCATGGGCGAGGTGCCGAAGAACATCTCGCTCGGGGGGAAGTACAGCTCCGAGTTCTTCAACCGGAGAGGTATGTGTCCCTCTGTCTGTATATGCAGCAACTGACGCGCCCAGCAGGCGAGCTGCGCCACATTTCAAAACTGCGCTTCTGGCCCCTCGACCTCGTCCTGCACGACAAGTACCTCTTCCCGAAGCCGGACGCGGACGCGCTCGCAGGGTTCCTCGGGCCGATGCTGCGTCTGCACCCGGAGAAGCGCGCCAAAGCGAGCGAGCTGGTGCACCACAACTGGCTCGAGGGCGTCGTCGTGCAGGGCGAGCTCGACGTACTACGGCGGGAGCAGCCGGCGCCCGTGGCGGCGGTAGCGGCGGCGGGGGAGATGCCAGAGGAGGGCGCGCAGCGGGCGGCGAGCGAGGCAGACGCGCTGAAGCCTGTGGAGGATGCGCGGGGGCGGGTGGAGCGAGTAGAGGACGCGCGGGAGCGGGGGGCGGGGGAGGACGCGCGGTAGCGCCGCCGGCGGGCTTTACATATGTATGCGCGTGTTCTAGAGGCGGCGTGTACGTAGTGTCGAATGTCAAGTGTATGTATATTTTGCTATATTCTATATCCTGGGGTCTGACGCAGGTTTAAGGAAGTAGGGAGGTTGGAATGTGGATGTTACTGAGATAAGGGCAATATCCTGTGGAGAATTTCCCTCGCCTGCCTCACAAGCAATTGATGATTTCTCTCCATTTCTCACGTCGCGCGCGCGATGGCATCCCGCCCGGCGGGAACGGTCTTAGCACGTTTATGGCTCCGTTCCCACTGGATGTTGGTGCAGCAGCCGCTGCTAAGGGGTCCTGGAAATTGTTGGCTCCCGCTACGCGAAGACGTCGGTTCCGACTCTTCCGTTCTTGGATCACGATGCCTTCCCGGACCGAACCAAAACGGTCGTTCTCCCTGCATAAAAGAAAATTATGTGTGCTGGGGAAATAAACGGCGAGCATGCTCCACGTTCTGAACTTGTTTTGCCTCGCAGCGACTTTGGCGGTGGGCGCGAGGAGCAGCAGCGTCAATGTGACGCCCTTCATAATTAATCTGACGAGCGAAGTGCCGCGCCTCTTGGATCTCGTCCGCAATACTCGTCTCCCGGCGGCGGCGTTGTATCCCGATGCGGGGCCCGACAAGGGGGTCGAGCTCGATGTCCTGCGCGAGCTCAGGGCTGAGTGGCTGGAGGGGTTCGATTGGGACGCACAACAGGCGGAGTTGAACCAGTCAGTTTGTCTCTCTTAATCTCCATAATCGGCTAAATACTCCGCGCACAGGCTCAGCCAGTACACCGCAGTTATTGAGGGACAGACGGTGCATTTTGTGCACGAGAAGTCGACGGACGCGGATGCGATTCCTATTATAATGCTTCACGGGTGGCCAGGTACTGAACCTCCCGCGTCCGGTTCTTGAAGTTATTCTGAGATGTTCTCTGCAGGCTCCTTCTACGAATTTTCGCCGGTGATAAAGCCGTTAACCCAATCCTCGACAACGGCTGCAGGGAAGAACGTGTCCTACAATGTCGTGGTGCCTTCCCTCCCGGGCTTCGCCTTTTCTTCTGCGCCGCCCGCCAACTGGACTGTTGACGACACTGCGAGGATATATAACACGCTCATGACCGAGGTCCTGGGATATGCGAGCTACGCGGTGCATGGCACGGATTGGGTGTGTTCGCGATGCGGTCGGCTTCTCTCCGACTCTCATCAAAAATATTCCCCAGGGCTCCGCCGTCGCCTACTCGCTCTACGGCACTTTCAACACAACCGCGCGCGCAGCTCACTTCGTGTTTATTCCATTCTTTCCGCCCACGGCGCAAGACATCGCCGACAACAATATTACACTCTCGGCCGTACAGCAGGTGACCGAGCAACGATATATCGACTGGACTAACACCGGCACCGGGTACCTTGTGGTGCAGACGAACAAGGTCCGTCATGTACTCCCTGTCTCTCCGTAGCTTATTGTTTCGCAGCCCAACGACATCGGGCTGGCGCTCTACGACAATCCCGTGGGTCAGCTCGCATGGATCGGTGGAAAACTCAAGCTGTGTTTGTATCTTTCTTCTTTCCCTTTTACGCACGTCTTTACCAATGCTTCCCTAGGGTCCGACCCGCGCGCAGGCACCCCGCCCTCCGTGCTCACCAACACCGCGATCCTGACCTCCGTCTCGCTCTCCTACCTCACAGCCTCGTTCCTCTCCTCCGTGTGGATCTACGCGCAGAACCCGACCGCGCTGCGCACAGTGTACACGAAGGCGCCAACGGATGCGCCGATGCTGTTCAGCCAGTTCGAGTACAACACCGGGCTGTGGCCGGAGGAGTATGTCGCGAAGGTGGGGAATCTGGTCTCGTACAAAGGTGCGGCTGCCCCTTCGTGTGCTGTTCCGGGATTAATCCAGGGCTATGAACGGCAGTGCACGACTTTGGGGGGCATTTCCCGGGACTTGATAACCCCCCGGCCGTCATTGCGAATATTCGAGAGATGGGGCTGTATTTCAAGGCCTGATGGAACGGCCCCAGGATATAAATTGCACTGCGGGTTTTAAATAATAGTTTTGCATAACCCCGAGCTTCGGCTCACGTCATTGAAGGCCAATCCATTTCTTCAAGAATTGAACCACATGAAATCACGGTCACGTGTTGAGTTTTCTAGCTGTTTGGTTTCGAACCGTTCCCACATCAGGCGGTGAGATTCAATTCTCAAGTTCTTCCACTTCTTCCACGTCAAATCGTTTGGTTTACATAACCCATCCGAGAACCTTCTTGTTCCCCAAGAAGAACTTGAACGCCACAGCTGCGGAAGAGCAAACAACCGTCAATCACCACCGACAACCTTGTCGTTCTTCCTCCGGCTGCAAGATCTCAGTTATGAGCAATATTATTGAACACTATGTGATGCCCCCAGGGAGCATAGGCGACGAGATGAAGATGATTGGATGGATAACACCGGGAGAGGAGTGGTGGTGCGAACACGAACCATGGTTGAAGGAGTGTGGGTATCTGCTGCGGCCACGCTTCTTACCGACCTGGAACCCGTCCTGGTTGGGAAAAAACAAATTCTTCGATGACTGTGAGGATGGTCAAGGCTCCATGGTCCGCATTACTGATATTAATGTTTTACTGGCCATATAATAACTAACCGTCCCTTCTAGGCGGCCGGTCTGCTGGATGCCATTCGAATTTCTAATGGTGCTTTTGTAGTTTTGAAGCGCGCCAGGCTCCTCCATTGTGGTGAAAACCGAGGGCGATTAGGAAATCCTTTTCATCTCCTGAGTTGGCTTCCAACTCGCAGAACCACTGCGTGCCGATTTATGACATGCTCAAAATCCTCTGCTGCGTCGGTACGATGATCCCCGGTTCGACACATTTGGTGAAGTGGTGGAATATTTCAGCCAAGTGCTTGAGATATGGAGTCGGCACGAGATCCCACCCAGTACCCATTCCTACTTCAGGGTCTCAAGTTCATCCACGACCATATCGCCCATCGGTAATTCGGGGTTTATTTTATTGACGTTGAATCGGCTTCATAATTTAAAAATATGTAGGGACTGCATGAAGTTGAACATCATGCTGGACGGCACTCCCTTGTACCCCAAACCCTGGCACCCTTCGGTTCCGGACAAGAATCGCGATTGGTCTGGAAGGACAAAACATCATACGCACTCGTCGCCCCGTCAAATGCTACATCATCGTCTTCGGTCTCTTCAGCCAATACCGGGAGGATGGCATGTCCCCAATGGAAGAAGCTGTCCGTGGTGGAGACAAGACAGTAACCGTTCCCGAAATTATCGCGGCCGAAGCGAAGGGTGAGCCATACACCGGCAGCCCGTTCCCGATAGACGTTTATTATCTGGGGAACATGATCAGACAGGATTTCATCCGGGTAACTGCTTTAAAAATCCCAGAGCACTCTTTGCTGACGCTAATCGCAGAGATGCTACGGCTTCGAGTTCATGAAGCCTCTGGTCGATGATATGGTGGCGGATGATCCTGTTAAGCGCTCCACCGTGGCCCAGGTTGTGGCGCGTCTTGACCCAATTCTCGAAGGATTGAGCGATATAAAACTGAGGTCGCGGGTCGCCCGGGTCTGGCAGGACTCGAACATATTTGTTTTTGTCCGAACCATATCTGACTGGGTTCGTCGCGTAGAGTTTATGGTGGGACGGGCCCCCCCGATACCTACTCCGACAAATCAGTTGGCTTGTGATGGTCAGGCGATGGATTGGACGGGTTTCAACAAGTTTTCAACCACACCGAATTACATAATTGAACTTTGATATCCCCGACCTATGATGGCATCAATCTCCGCTCCTCTCCTCTTCCACGACCTAAATAAGCGCATGACCTTCCCTGTGGACGCCCGTCCGATCAGCGCGTACAATTCACACTTCGCTCGGCATTCGGTAAGTACCTCTTTTTGGCGTTTCTTTCCTTGCATTTACTCACAATTCCAGTTTTACTAATTGTTTAAACAGGCGTGCTTGCAGCCGCGGTAGGTAGGTAGGCAGATATATTCCTGCGCGGTCCCGTTTAAGAAACATCAGGGTTGATCAGCTGCGAAGCGCACGAGCTGTAAAATGAGCGGGTATTCCCAGGTCATTACCGACCACGCCATGATTCTGCTCCTACATGTCCTTCTTCCTCTTTTTGCGGCGACAGCGACCTCTTCGCATGACCCGAGTCCTACAGCGGCCTGCGCGGATCTCACCGCCGTGACCAGCGTCCCCAACGTCAGCGTCATGAAATCAACCCACTTCAACACGGGCCAGTTCAACCTTTCAAGCGGAGCACTCTCCCCAGCGGTCAATACCCTCCCGTTCTGCCGCCTCGTGGGATTTTACAACCACACCGGGCTGGCGAACGAGACGGGGAGCATCGGATTCGAGCTTTGGTTGCCGGACGCGGCCGTCTGGAATAGTCGATTCCTCGGAGTGGGTGGCGGCGGGTTCGTCGGCTCGGTGGATGTATCAGGTCAGGCTCCCCTTTGCGCGCTTGGTAATTCAGGCGGTGCTCATTATCCACTTTATGCGCTGGTAGGCTTCGGCGCTCCGTTGAATCAAGGATTCGCGGTCGCAGGCACGGATTCCGGACATCAGTTTAACGCATCTTTTAGTTGTGCGTACTTGCTACTCATATGCGGGAAACTTTGTGCTGAGACTCCTCAGCCGGGCCAGGCGTGTTCATTGTGCGTTTGCACCTCATCCAGAAAACGGAGTGACAGAGGTTGACTTTGGGCCACTTCTCCGCAGGCATACCAGCACAGCCAGCTTGGATTGACCGACTGGATCCACGACTCGAACCACTACACTGCCGTCGCTAGCAAGGCGCTGATTGGTATCTATTACGGCCGGCAACCCGTTCATAGCTACTTCACTGGATGCTCCACGGGCGAGTCCTTACCGATATCTATCGCGCAAGCACGAGAACACTGATATTTTGTATTTGAAAGGTGGAGGCCAGGCCTTGGCGCTCGCGGAACTTTGGCCCGAGGATTTTGATGGAATCCACGCCGGATGTCCCGGTACGCGACTTGTTGTATTCATGCAGAAACAAAATTGACGGCGTTGAAGGATCGTACTACAGCGGGCTCATGATGGCCCTGACCTGGTCCGCCCGCGCACTAAAGGTACGCGTAAATGCTAGTGTCGCTTCGCCCTCATTGACATTGACCATTCCCGCAAGACCGGAAATAACGGCAGCGATCCGAGCGAGTTCCCGCAATCCGCGCTCGCGCTCCTCTTCGCCGGCGCGCTCGCGGCATGCGACGGCCTCGACGGCCTCGCAGACGGGCTCATCGCCGCACCGCTGGCCTGCGCCTTCGACCCCGCCACACTCGCGTGCCCGGCCTCCGGCCCCCCCTCCGCCTCGTGCCTCACCGCGCCGCAGCTCGCGACCGCGCGCGCCTTCTACGGCGGCGCGGTGGACCCCGTCACGCGCGCGCAGATATACCCCGGGTTCGTGCCGGGCTCCGAGCTCACCTGGGCGGGCGAGGGCGGGATATACACAGTACGCGACGGCGATCTTCGAGAACACGTGGGCGGGGAACCTCAGCTACGACCCGCTCGCGGACTTTGACTTCCACGCCGACTTGCAGCGCGTGCGTCGCGCATTCCTGATATTGTTCTTTGCGCCACCGCATATCTGATGACGCGATAGGTGCACGACGGGCTGGGCGTCTTCATCGACGCGAACTCGCCAGACCTGCGGCGCTTCCACGCACGCGGGGGGAAGCTCCTTTTGTCGCAGGCGCGTACATACATCGTACTTATCATCCCCAGCATTCTGATCCTACTACCACAGTCGCTGGCGGACACCATAAATCCCCAAAAATACCCCCTGGACTACTACTCCCGCGTGCAAGCCACGCTTGGTGCAGACGTGCGCCCGTGGTTCAGGCTGTTTCATGTCCCGGGGTGCGCCCTCCTCTTCCTCTGGGTTCGAAGCTGAAATTTGATGGATGGCAGCGCGTACCACTGCGGCGGCGGCCCCGGCCCGAACTTCTTCGACCCAATACCGCAGCTCGTGGCGTGGGTCGAGGCGGGCGCGGCGCCGGACCGGATTGTCGCACGCAAGTTCAACGACGACGCGTTTGCCGGGGGCCTCAACCGCAGCATGCCGCTGTGCCCGTGGCCGCAGAGCGCAGCATATGTGGGCGGCGATGTGGACGTGGAGAGCAGCTTTGTGTGTCGCGAGCTTAGGTGTGTGTAGCGCGTCATGATGTGTGTGTTAAAAGACCCGGGGAAGCTTGACTGCTGTCCGGAATGTAAAGTGTGCTTTCCACATGCCGTGTGTGATTCTGTTCGAGGAGTGGAATCATTTGCATAGGATTGAAGTACGCCGAATGAATTCGAGCACGACCATGTTTATGGAGAACGACTGCGAAACGTTCACGGCCAGCCCAACATTCACATTTTGGATTTCGTTCCGCCCAGCAGGCCATGAATAGCAAAATACAGAATACACAGATATTTGTTTACACGCCGGCGATTCTAGAACACCCACCTAACTTACATATATACAAACCCCACCAGCGACGCTACCGCACGCCCCCCACAGGCTTCAGCGCATCCACCTCGCTCACCCTCCGCTGCGTCCCCTTCTCAGTCTTCGCTGCCACCACCATGGGCGCACGCTGTTCCCGCCGCAGCACGTCGAGCTCGCCCTGTACGACGACGCCCTCGAGCCAGTTGTGGTGCAGCAGCTCGCTTGCCTTGGCGCGCTTCTCCGGGTGCAAGCGCAGCATCGGCCAGAGGAACGCCGCGAGCGCGTCTGCCTCCGGCTTCGGGAGGAAGTACTTCTCGTGCAGGACGCGGTCGAGGGGCCAGAAGCGCAGCTTTGAGATGTGGCGGAGCTCGCCTGGAGCTCGTCAGCTTATGCGGCATATGGAGGAAGGGAAACGCACCCTTCCGATTGAAGAACCCGGAGCTGTACTTCCCCCCGAGCGAGATGTTCTTCGGCACCTCGCCCATGAGCTCCATGATCTGCGCCATGTGGTCGTCATCCTTCGTGTACCGCGAGCCTTTTGCTGGATCAAACAGGTAGTCCCCACCCGTTATCAGCTCGAAGATCTGGGGTCCAGTGAGCGGTAGACTAAAGACTAAAGAGGGGGGACTCACAACACAAGCGACGCTCCAAATGTCTGCACTTGTGCCCCACTTGGCACCGACGATCACCTCCGGCGAACGGTACTGCCGCGTCTGGATGTCGTCCGTGAAGTAGTGGTCCGTCCACGTCGCTACCGTCCTGTCAGCGGACATACTCCCCATTACGAGCCCGACAAGGCGCACCGTTCCCCATATCCGCGATCTTGACCGTGATCCTGTTGGCGCTCGTGCTCGCGCACCGCTCTTCCTCCGCGCCCGCCATGGGTACCGACGTCGGCTTCGCCTGCGAGAGTAGCGACGGCCCCGCGGGCGGATGCGCCGCCTTCGGCGATATCGACATCTTCCCCAGGTCGAGCTCTACGGCGGGGTTCGTGCTCGCGCTCGCGGTCGGCTCGATTCGCGTCATCCTGAGGCCAGGGCGGTCCTCGCTTCCCGCGGCGATCAGGCTCGAGTTGCTCGCCGGCGACGGCAGCGGCTGCGAGACGAAGATCGCCGACTGTGTGCGGGGCGTCTGATTTCCGCCGCGCCCCTCCGACGACGGCACACCGACAAAGCGCGGGCTGCTCGCGGGCCGTGCGAGCTCGGCCTGGATCACGGACTCGACGTCGTCGATCTGGATGAGCACATTCTCGGGCTTGATGTCCGTGTGGATGACGCCGCAGCAGCGATGCATGTAGTCGAGGCCGAGCAGCATCTGCTTTGCGATCTGTTTCACGAGCGGCATCGGCACGCCTTTGTTCTGGGCGGGCGGGGTTTAGCGAGGCGCACGCCCCGATGAATACACCACACCTGATGACGCTTTATGAGCCCCAGCAGAGTCTCGCCGAGGACCTCAAAGACCATGCATACGTGGGTCCCGTTGGGCCCCGTGTGGCGGAAGTGGTCGAGGAACGAGATGACGTGGGTGCGCCCGGGGTGGTTCGTGCCGCCGTTGGGCGTGCTCGACGTAATGAGGCGCTGCAGGAGCTTGATCTCGTCGAGCGCGGTCTCGGTATAGCGCGTGGCGGATTTGACGACCTTGAGCGCAACATGGCGCTTCGTCCTGCCGGGAAATCAAAGGTTCGCGGTGTGTGAGACACAGAAACCGCGGAGGCGCACTTGCTATCCCATACGAGCCAGACAGTGGAGAAGTGGCCCCAACCGAGCTTGCGCACGACCTGGTAGCGGTCATCAGAGAAGGAATCCCCGATTTGGACGGGGTGGTGGCCGCCGGGCTTGTACTCCTCCCAGTCCTCCTCTTCCGCGTCTGAGATTTCCGACGAGGGCGAGGCGGGGGAGCCTGCGTTGTCGGGGGGCGAGCCGCCAGCGTACATGGTGGACGGATGAGACGCGGGTGTTAGCCGGCGCGGAGGTATTAGGCGTGGTTTTGGTTGCGCGTTTGATGAGAATGGGCGTTTAAAGCGGAAGGATCATGCGGGTATAAATACTGTGTGATTGTGGCGCGCGCTCGGCTCTTAATAATAGTAAAAAAGTCTCATGGGAATTCAATAATTAGTGAAGATAACATGTGACCGTGTTTTTTTGGCGAGTCTACCGTCCTTCAAGGTCAAGCATGGTCAATCCCCCACGCGGGTAGTATTGCCACGCCACCGGTGGGTAATAAACGAGGTTCAGACGAAGCGCCCCCGTCGCCGTGAAGGGCTCTAGCTCTGTTTTAAGTTCCCGCTGTACTTGGCGCTCAAAGTCGACGTGGACCGCCTCCAGCGGCTGAGGCGAGCGCATGCGCGCGGTGATGAATTGCGCGAGCGCGTCGTCCGAGAAGGACGCGCAGAGCTGGAAATCGACCTCAGTCAGCAGGGGACACATGCCCGAAGTCGAGGGCGTCGGGGTGAGGTGCGTGAGGAATGCGTCGTCGAGTATCTGAGTCATGCTTTGGACGGGGAGGTAGCCGTTCGAGCGGCGGAGGCACAACTCGCGGAGTCTCGGGACCAACTGAAGGAATCCGAGCAGTGTCTCGAGCGAGAAGAGCTGCATCGAAAAGTCAACGCTGGTCAAAGATTCAGTGTGACGCCCGACAGCGCGGAGGAAGTGCTCTTCGGTGCCGGTGGCGTCCGTAGCTGGATTTAGATCCAGGCCCAAATGTTGAAGATTCGGCATATCGAGACAATCCAGAACGTCCGAAATATCAACAGCTTCGGTGATGACGAGGGAGCGCAATTCTGACGCCGTGGTGCTTGCATGGGCTTCGAAACCCTCATCGCGCGTGACGTGCAGACGGCACTTCACGAGCTTTGGACACCGGCGGAGGATCTCCACCGAGTCGTCGGTGCGGAACCCGCCCTCCCAAACCCCATTGTTCGTAGGCCACCTCATGTGGCAATGGAGATTCAGCTCAGTCAACCCTTCCCAACGGAGCGGGACGGCCATTAAATTGCCTCGGAGCTGCAACGAGATTTTGCGCAGAGTAGGGACATTGAGAATCTGCATGGTGCTCCAAAAATCCGAGGGGGACTCATCCCTGCTGTGGAGTGTGAGGCTCTCCAGCGCCGGGAAGTTGTTTCCTCCGTCACCCAAAAACTGAGCCATGGATTCCGTCCCGGAATACACACCCAGGTGGCGCAGCCGCTGAAAAACGGCACGGAGTGGCGTTTCGAAAGCGGGGTGTAGAATGCTCAGGAATGTGATGGAGAGGGAAATCGGGCTGGTTCCTGAACGCCTGAGCCATTCTTGGACAATTTCCGCGAATCTCAGGGTGACATCACTGGGCGCGTGAGCGCTATCGTTGCCAAAGGACGAGGTCGCCCACGGGATATACAGCGACATCCATAGCGTCGGCATAGAATGGGCGACACTTCTCCAATAGCTGCAAATGTGCCCGAGGAGGAGCGGGGCTTCGGTGGCACTGATGATCGCGTCATGCGTTGTCGGGAGGCAGGCGGCGAAGATCACCTCGAGAACGTCCTGTGGGATACGGCGAGCAGGAGATATAAGCGCTTGGTGCCGTTCAATCTCGTCGTTCAACGATGTACGCTCTGGAACGAGGGCGTTTATGGCCTCCTGCAGTTGTGCGATGCGTTCATCGAGGAGAGATAGGCGCTGGAGCGGCTCGGTGAGAGCAGACATTATTTCTTCTACTTCGGCATCAGAGGGGACGTAGTTTGTGTCGAGCTTGCTTGCGAGACCAGGTACAATGAACATGCAGTGTGGCTTGGGTGGAGGAGCCTGAGGATACGAGGATGCGGCATCTGCCGAGGGATAGACACGGTAATCTGATGGGATGGAGGACTTCACCGCCACCTCTGCGTACTCATCGCATACCTTAGCAGGCTTTCCACATCCTCACAATTCATTCCTTCCCAAAATATTTCCTGTTCTGTACTCCCTCTCGACTCCTCGACCTCGATGTTCCGATAGCCTGGGGCCTCATTCTGCTCTCTTTCGGTCGCAACAGGTTCCTGTCGAGTACAACTAGTTGGACGCCCGACCAGGAAGCGGGGACCTTGGAAGAAAATAATCTCACAAACTTCGAGAGAATTTCAAGTTTTCGCCAGCAAAATCGAGACCAATGCGATTTGATAAGAAAACGCGCGACATTTTACCAGGACACGCCGGTCGCCGAGAAGGGGGAACAAACCAGGGATCCGGAAACGGCAGGGACAATGTTGCGACTCCGAGTCAAACAAAGCCTGCACCCCAGAGAGTGAGCTTGCAACCAGTCACTGCACATGTCGCGCCCGAGCTCCCGGTGGTAACACGGTTCGGCTCACCTCTCACAAGTCCTGCAATTTTCTGGGACAACGCGCCGCGGCGACTCAGACTGAGTGAATGTCAGCCAATGTTCCATTGCGAGCGTCCTTTTTTTTTTTGTCGGATATCGTGTTTTACATCGGATTCAACAGAAATTCTATGCTGAGCTTATACGATCGAGAGGCAACGGTTCCACTGTTGGTGTTTGCCGTCCCGGAAGTCGAACACTGAGCTACAGGCTAATGACAAGCAGATCAGGATGCAATACGGCCTGCTAGAGAAGAACGACGAACGGGAACGTCCCGTCTGCACAGAGACTCAGGACTGGCTAACGGCGAGGAGGTAAACAGCGCGGGCTCCGGGGCTTCGAGAGGAGGAGGAGGCGCGTAGTACTGATCTTCTAAAACTAGGTCTGCCACGAACCTGCGTGCATAGTCAGCACGATGCTGGGAGAAAAAAATCAACTACACATACGCCTGCCACTGCGCTGCGTCGAAGGTGCGTCCGAATTTCTGCGACGCGCATGAATAAAAGGCATCGACTAGTTTCCAGAAGGACTGGCCCTTCCGACCGTCTTGGCGATCGAGCTGGAGTACGCGGGCAATTTGGCGCTAAGCGCGAATCAGTTTTGAGGCTAACTGGATATTGTCAACAGCACCATGATCAACAGTTTAATGCGGAGTTGAGGGTCAGGCGGGAGATAGCGGCAAACCGCGTCGAGGGGTTCACTCGCAGTTCTTATCACCTGTAAGAAGAATTTGTTCTTTCTGCATCCAACACTTTACAGAACATGATATGCCATACCAATTTCCGCAATTTGTTCAGGGTGTACGCCCCATCTGCTGTGAGCTGTTTGCAGCAGTGGTCAGAAATTAAGGCGTACAGTTCAACTTCAACGTGCGACATGCCATTATTTTGCGATAGTTTTGTTGAAGCGGATTCAGGGAAATGACTTTCCGAAGCATTCGATGATGATACTCTTTGCGTTCCACTAAATGGAGTGAAGGCTGGCGAACTCGACGCGCGGGCATTGCAAGAGTTAAGTGGGAGCGGGCCTGGAGCCATGTTCATTCGTGGATTAAATAATGAATGGCCTCCGTGTTACGGCTTGAACCGGCAGGCTGGCGGAACGATATCGCCGTTTCTGGAACAGATCTATCATCTGTATTGACCCAAGATTGGACTTCACCATGAAGTTGTGATCACATCGCAGACGGTCTGCGATGTGATCACGTGTCATATTGAACATGCAGTCTACCCATGGATGAAACAGAGGCCGGAAAATTAAGCCTCAGGTGGTCAATTCAAGGTGCCTACCTCCTCACAAGCCATCTCAGTCCTCCAACTTGTAACCTTGGAATGGATCCAACTGCTTTTCAGGGGAAAAAGAAAACACATTAAAATGCCTGCACCAGGGCTTGTGGTCCGATCATAATCAGGGTGCTACAAGGTTTCACACGTAACAGAGTGCATGGTTGAATGCAACTCTGGACCATGGAAGAGTGTAATGTACTCGTCAGCAGTGCCCTTTCCGCCGCTTCGTCAGGGTAACCTGATGTGCCTACTTTACATGTAAAAAGGGAATATGATTACCCAGCAAACTCTCCCTCAGTTGACCAGAATTCCAGCAGTAAGATTTGAAATCACTGATGCATGGGGCAATGGCGCTGATTGTGGGTGCAACATGGTGAGAGTAAATCACCACATTGACTTCGTGGTTGGATCCGCCAATTGATTTGACGGATCACAGACCACAGTTATTAGGGTGTTTCAGAATTAGAATTTTGAGCCCAACTTGAGCCCCAACTTTGGCCCCAACTTGACCCCAAGTTGAGGCACAAGTTGAAGCTTTGTTCATGAAACACCTAAGCAGATTTTTCTGCCTTAACTCCGAAGCTGAGGTAAACTCGGAGCCTCGTGTATCATGAAAGATGTGATGCAGGCCTGAGAACTGGATTAGCCGAAGTTGGGGCACAAAGTTGGGGCACAAGTTAGGGTCGAAGTTGGATGTCAAGTTGTGATCCTATGCACAACTTGAGATCCAACTTCGATTTCGTGCCCCAACTTTGACCCCAACTTCCAGCAAGTTAGGGGTCGAAGTTGGGGCTCAAGTTGGGCTCGAAATTCTAATTCTGAAACACCCTATTGTGGGACCCATTTTCACAGCATGTTCGTCACCTCTCTCGGTAGGTTCAAACATACCAATTCTGTGATGGTCCACGGTTCATGGGAATTCCTATGAACAAATTTAAAATAAACCCTGGGATCGGACTCAGCCCAAAATCCGCGCCAGGGTAGACCGTTGACTTGATTGTGCCTCGGACATGTGGATTTGATTTTCTAGGCCAAGGGTTCGTGCTTTACACATCTTAGTCTAAACACATACCATCGCACCGCGCCCATCAGGATCGTATCTCAAAGCCAGGAGCACGGACTATATTCGGGGGGACTTTCTTGTATAATGCCATAATATAACAAACTGGGCCGCCCGAGAAAATATACGAATTTCCACCCAACAGTGGATCCGATATACTAGTCATATGACCCGGCGGATCTCCGAGGTGTTCCTTTACCGGTCGGGCGCCAGAGATAGGCCGGTGCTCGCGCCGGGATGGTATGCAGTCCTATGTGCGCGCGCGCCAATGCGCTCCCTGCCGCGTTGTTATTATTTTTCGGTAGACTTCACCCCGTCAGCTCGCGTTCTCACTTCAGTTGCAGGCGATCAGGGTGAGCAGCGTTACAATTATTATTGAATGAGGTTTAGAGGCGATCTGCGTGCCGGTACTTGGGCGATGTAAAGTGGAATAAGACTCTTGTGAGTTATTTGAGCCTCCCATCGGCGATCATATCAATGCAAGACGAAAAAAAATGGGGGTCAGACGCTGACACTACGTTCGTCAGCCAAATGTCCAGAATACGATGGAAATAAACACTTGCTGCTTATCATGTGAGGTCGATGATCTCTCCCGATATGAACGGTTGCCTAGGCTTCAGCTTTGCTTTCTTGGTTGGCTGCGTCAAGTCAATGACGGAGCCTGGTTCGAATTCTCGCTTGATGCGCGGTTTCTTCTCCGTTTTCACCGTCTTGAATTCCCGGGCGTTCAAATTCTCCTGGAAAGCCGTGAAAATCGAGTTTACGCTTGTGGAATGTGAACTCACGCGTGCTGGACGGGTTTTAGCTGCAGGCTCAGCCAGGTTCGGTGGCGGCGCGCGCGGGGGCTCGACCGAAGCCTTCTGCTCAGGTCGAACCGGCAGCGGAGCAATTCCGTTGGCTTGTAGGATGGCTGGGAGATGAGAATGTAAATAAAATAATGTAACACTCTAGATCAGCGATGGAACGCGGCACGCACCCATGGGCCGGTATTTAAAGCAGAATTGGACCAGGTCCGGGCCCGTGCGCTGAGAAGTCACGAAAACAGATGGATACGCAAGTTTCTTTGGTTTCGCGAGCCTGCAGAGTATCAGTAACTTGAAATATACAACTCGAGGTGACGAACGGACGTTATTTGCTGGGTGACCGCTTTTTTGACACGCTCATGCACCTTGATCTCAGCGAGGGAGGACGAGGGCCGCGCAGGTACGTTGCGCTGCTTGATGCGAATCGGGTGAATGGTAAGTGATATGAGGCCGAGTTCTTGGTGTGATGAGGAGCCGCCGAGGAAGGTGTCGTCGTCTACATGACATGGTTACAATCCTATGTACAGCCAGGGAGAAAGATGGGATTCGCACCTGTAAGCGCCAGGGACGAGAACATGAAAGGCTTGACGCTCGTGCCCTCGAAGACTCCACCGTGTTCGATGGCTTTGGGGAGGAACTGCTTGCGGATTAAGGACCCTCCGCACGGTGTCCCGTCCATCTTGACGCGACCAATAGTGTCGTGGTAGTACGATGAATTTTTCCAATGAACGGCGAAGGTCTGGATGTGGTGTGAGGCTATTGAGAGTCGTATCGACGAAGAAGTGGCGCGGACCTTTCCCAACTCGGACGCAATCCAGCAGGTTACGGTCTTCTGGTCCTCCGAGGTCTCGACATCGAATTCGGGGGCCACATTGCCGTCGATCGTCAGCCAGGCGGAGAATTCATTCCAATGCATGGCTGCCTGGCAAATGAGTGGTAGAAAACACGTCCGGTCACTCTGTGACTTGTCACTGATGGGAAAGTGGGACGCGTCGGTAAACGCGTACTGGACTTGGCGTAGACGTGTTTGTACATACCGTACGAGCATTGTAATGTTCCTACGTGTAGTAAAAGTATTACTGTAATGTCTTTAAATGTCTTGACGGGGACGGCACGGCAGCAAAGTTTTAGTGAACTTGAGCTCACAGATTTTTTATAGAGAGAATCATACAAGCCTATGTGCAGTAATTACAAAAACAATGGATCAAGATCAAAACCGCAATGAAAAAGAAATTCGCTCAGGTCGAAGGCTAGCACTTGTACGCTCGTCAGCAAGTGCCTCAACGGCCGACAGAAGACACATACTCAAGTCAAATCGATGACCTCCTTCGGAAGGGTTGGCTCCAACTTCACGCGCTTCCTACGGGTTAGGTCGATGACCGTGTGCGCCCCGTCCGTAGGCTCGCGCTTAACGCGCGGTGTCGTCTCTACATGTATTTGCCCAGTGTTAGCTTCTACCGCGGCCAGTTTCTCCTAGAACAGGGTGAGTTTGGGAGTAATGACAGTGGGATGAGAGTCTACTGACGCGCAGGAGACTGGATTCCTCCTTTGCCTTGACTTGCTTGGCTTCTACCGCGGCCAGTTCTTGCTAGGACAGGGTGAGATTGGGGATTAAGACAGAAGGAAACTACTGACGCGCAGGATTCTCGCCTCGTTAGCCTTGGCCTCTTGCTCCTAGAAAATGGTGAGATTTGGAGTCAAGGCAATGGAGAGATTCGACTGACGTGCCGGAGCCTGGCTTCCTCGTTAGCCTTGGCTTCTATCGCGGCCATTTTCTCCTAGAACAGGGTGAGATTGGGATTTACCAAAGTGGGAGAGTGGACTGACACGCCGGACGTGGGCCGCCGCCGCATCCGTAGTCAGAGTCGCGGCGCGCTTGAGCCTCGGCTCGGCAGCCGCCTTTCGTTTTTTCTGACGGGGCAGGCGCGCGATTCCTTCCGCTTGTAAGACGGCTGGAGGAGTATATGAGTAGGTCATTTCAGATCAGCGAAGGAGGGCAACACACACCCAGCGGCCGGTATTGGAAGCGGAACTTGACCAGGTCTGGGCCCGTTTGCTCAGTGTTGACGACTCGGAATGTTTCAGGCGTCGCGAGCCGCTGGGATTGCGCCACTCTGCGGAGTCGTCAGGATGCCTCTCTGCATCAAAGTGGCGTCCACAAACTTTATCTGTTGGTTCACCATTTTTTTGGCTTGCTCATGTACTTTGATGTCAGGAAGCTCCAAGTCTTCAGAGTCGTCTGACTCTGAGTCATCTTGATGACTCCGAGTCCAAGCGAGTAGTTTCCGTTCCGCCGCACGTCGACATGGGTAAATGGTGAGCTCGATGGTGCCGTGGCCCTGAGGCGCATCGTGCCCGAGAAAGGTGTCGTCGTCTAGAGTGGGTCACACCCAAGAGGTACCCGCCGGAAGAAGCCGAGACACAGCCTCATAGGGTAGGGTGGGTCTGGACGACCTTATTTCAATTTTCGGAATTTGGGCTCGATACTGATATAGGTGGTCGATACTGAGTCCAGATACTGAGCGGAGTTTGAATTACTTAAGCACCACTGGACCTCGCGTGAGTTCGAGGCCTTGACGTTGTCGTATTATTTTACTTTTTTTCTTCAAATGGAGCTCAAAAATTCCCTCGAACGTCGAGCGGCGGTGAATGTTGTACAGAGGTATCATCTGTATTGTTTCCCATCCAGAGGTTCCTGATTATGGATGCAGTATGTAAAATGACTTTGTATCCTGACTGGCAGGGATGAACAACGGACGGTAATGTTCCACAATGGTACATAATCCAGGTTACTCACATAAACATTTTGATGGATCCAGCACCTGGTATGCTGATTCGAAGTCAAAAATGACCATAGGAGCTCATCTGCACGCAAGGTTGTATGTTTGGCCAGCTACAGAAAACTGTCCTACAAGCCGATGGCACTGCTGCAGGTTAACCTGACCTCACCAGCATCTTGATAACATGGAACTGTATCTGTGAGAATTTTAGAATGAAGAGGTTGAGTGAAAAACTGGACAGTTCTGCGCGGAACACATCTCTACGACACAATTGGAACTCCGCTCAGTATCGGAAACTCCGCTCGGTATCCGGGACAATAAAATGTGTTGGATTTGGAGCGCCTAAAATCTTAGTTATATTAAGGCAGTCATTATACATTCTCAGGACCACACTCCCTTTATTTTGTGGTTTCACCGCGGGCAGAACAATATTATTTGTGCTTTATTTCAGTATCGGGATGAGCACGTGCAAGCGGGAAGCGCTCGCCAAATCAGACCAAAACCCCCCCCTTCACGTGCAATATTTTCATATCTTTATGTCTTTATTTTATTATTTTCCCCCACTTCTATCAGTATCGAGCCGGAATTTGGTCGGAGGCCTCTAAAAACACGTTTAGAAGGATTTTTTTTAAAAGTCGGTTTTTTTTTATCTGTTGAAGGCGCGGGGAAGTCAGAGAACGTTCAAACATGAGTTTCTGCGCCAACAAACAACGCACATCACAGCCTGATAGGTGATAGATTAAGGCTAAATGTGAGCTTTTGTGGCCATTTCCGTGGGAATATTTCCCGATTTGGTGATTACAAAACTCGGCTAATAGGGTAGGGAGGGTCTGGACGCCCTTACTTAATTCACTTTTCCGACGTCGTGTACCAAATTTTAGTACTGGGTACCTCTTGGTCGCACCTTTCAACGGACGAAAAAGAAAGGCAGGACAAAATCTGACCGGTTATCTCCAAGGAAGAGAACATGAATGGCTTGAGCTTTTTGCCGTTTGAAATCCCGTCATTGCAGACCGTTTCCGGCAAGGTGCCATTTTCCGCGTAGATGACTATTCCCCCGCTGGGTGATCCGTCCATCGTGACGCTGCCGAATGTGGTGTGAGGGTATGAGTCATTTTTCCAGCAGATGGCAAATTTCTGGCTATTCCTAATGGTTGAGATGTCCTATGTACATATGGCGCGGCAATACGCACCTTTCCCAGCTCAGACGCGATATAACAACTGACCGTTTTCTGGTAGCCTTCCGATAGCTGTCTCGGACTTCTACGCATGTCATCCGTCGTTTCGACGCCGTACTCGGTGGCCTTCTTGCCCTCGATGACCACCCAGGCGGAAAATGCCTTGCAACGGGGCATGGGAAATGTTCAACTTGAAGGAACTGTAACGGTAGGAACCGGGTCACTCAACGTGTCACTTCGGATCAAACGCACAAGCGGTCGGTCACAAGTCACTTTGAACATCGAACTCGCGTGAGCCCAATCTCGTCAACGTCGCGTCGGATTGTCATAGTGTTTTGACGAAAAGTGTAGTACCCATTGAGGGCTAGCGCCCAGTACGGTAGAAGACACGTCCGGTCACGACGTGACTTGTCGCTGATAGGAAAGTGCAGACGCGTCGACTCGGACGGGTATGAAGATATCGTCCGAGCACGAGAATCTTTCTACATGTACTTAACCTGGATGCTCTGGTCAGTGTCCGACCCGGTTGGACGTTTCTAAGGGCCACGACGGGCGAGGCACTACCGTAAAGTTCAAGTTGAACTTGAACGGAGAATACACTGTACAGTAGGTCTCTCTATGTGCAGCAATTACTGTATAGCAACGGTGCATCAAGATCAAACGCGCAATAAAAAATAAATTCGCTCAGATCGCAGACTCACACTAATTACGTCGTCAGCCCGTCAGTAAGTGCATCAAAAGCCGACGTAAGGACACCTACTCAGGTCAAATCGATGACCTCCCTCGGGAGGGTTGGCTCCAACTTCATACGCTTCCTGCGGGTTAGGTCGATGACGGTGTGCGCCCTATCTTCAAGCTCGCGCTTCACGTTTTTTGCCATTTTGGCTTCTACCGCAGCCAGTTTTTCCTAGAGCAAGGTGAGGTTGGGAGTTACAACAACGGGAGAGTCGACTGACGACCATGGTTCTGGTCTCCTCGTTAGCTTTTGCCATTTTTTCCTAGAGAAAGATGAGGTTGGGGGTTACAACAATGGAACAGCGGACTGACCCTCGGGATCCTGGCCTCTTCAGCCAGGGCTTCATTCGGAGTGGGAGCGCGCTCGGGCTCGGGCTCGGGCTCGACAGACGACTCCTGCTTGGGACGAGGCGGCAAGGGTGCGATTCCGTTTGCTTGCAAGACGGCTGGAGAAGGAGAGTATTATTATGAGCAGATCACAGGATCGCGAAACACACCCAAAGGCCGGTACTTGAAGCAAAAAAACAATCAGGGGCTGGCCGATGATCTCACAATCGTAGAAATCCTCGGGTTTCACCATTGGCTCGGTTTCTCCAAGACTGTGGAGTCGTTAGAGCCTTCCCTGTGTCAAATAGCGTCCACAGACTTCACAATCTGGTCGACTGCCTTCTTCGCACTTTCGTGCATTTTTATGTCGGGGATTGATACTCCTTCGATAGATGGTGGTTGCCCCGCCTCAACGCGAGCTGGGTAGATGGAGAGCTCAATCGTCCCTAGTTTCCTATGTGCATAGCGCCCGACGGTCTCGTCGTCTGCGGAGGGTAGTAGTACATCATATAATGAACGAATGAAAAACGAAAGGGATAAAAATCAGATACCTTCACTAAGTTCCAAGGCTGAGAACACGAAGGGCTTGAAGTCCTTGCCGTTCGAGACACCAACATTGATTTCCGTCTTCGGCAAAGTGCTGAGAAGTGTGGGGATCGCCTGTCCCCACACGCCCACTCCGGATCCCGAAGTCCCGCGGCCATCCACCACGACACTTCCCATCGTGCCATGGTAATACAACTTGTTCGTCCAATGGACCGTAAACCTCTGGCAATTCTTGATGGTTGATACTCTACTCAATCGGAGGGTCCTTACTACGCACTTTCCCCACGTCGGACGCAATCCAACAAGTCATCCGCCGCCGCCGCCGAGGGCCCGAGTTGTTCTTTGAGGTTTCGACGATTTGATATTCGGGCGCCTCCTGGCCGCCAATGACGATCCACGCCGCAAAGTCCTTTGAATGCATGGGCTCTGGAAGATCGAACAGCAAGAGGTGGAAGCGCTCGGAGGAGTGTGGCAATCGGCGTTCATTACGGTTTAGCTCGTTTAGGGCTGGGTCACGTGCCATCGCGTTCTCTTCTGAAGCAAACTTGAAGTCGGCGACGCAAATTTTGCTTTAGTAAGACTAAAAGCCGACCAGCAGCACGCAGATCCTCTCGCTGATTCGGTCACTGCTCACGGTCTAACTTGGAGCAACTCCATCCGCTCGCAACTACCTGGTGCACTGCGCATTCAGGGTATTCAGTGGAGGTATTCGTGGCTGCCCCGGCGGCATCCGCGCGCAATTGTATGCGTTCCAGAAGAAGATTCGCCTCGGATCAGCGAGTTGTTCCAGAATTGGGCCGTGTACGTGCGACTCGCATCGATTGTAGCATATTGTATGTATCTGCACCATGGCGAGGGCGGGCCGGGGAGGAGACGACGACGACTCGCCAGGTCGTCCGAGGACCAGCGCGTCTGCGGGAGTGCGCCGCGCGAGGCGGGGCTGAGGCCACGCAGACCGCCAGCGAAATCGAAGTCGGCGCGGCGGAAGAGAAGCGGCGTCTTCTTGAGAAGCGAGGTTTGAGTTCGCGTGCGACGTAGTCTCGCGGCGCTACCTGCCCGCAGTGTCGTGCAGTTGGCAGACCCGCTGTGGTGAGCGCCATTTTGCCAGGCTCGGGTCCCGCCTCACACCATGTGGTCGACCGTCAGCGTCTTTAATGCAGATCAATTAAGCAGACGATAGATAAGCACAAAAAGAGAGCACGTTCAACAACGATCTAGGATGGAAAGAAGGTTAATCCACCTTGCGCGCCCACTTGCGGCCAGCCTGTGCTGGCGGGGGCGTCGCAGCCCTCTGCTGCCACGGTGCGGGCTCGTACGCCTGCACCTTCTCCTGCACCTGGGCCCTCTCCTTGTACGGGATGCCGCCCTGGATGTCATCGCGTCCCCAGTACGCCCATAGCTGCACGCCGAGCACCACGTTCAGCGCGAGTGCGAGCGCAAAGCCCGCGGCGACGAGCGTGTCGCCGACCTCGGTCGCGGTAGTGAACAGGCGCGCGGCACAGCCGGCAATCTGGGAGCCGACGGCAAAGGCAGAGAGCTGTCCCGTCGAGCGCGCGGCGCGGTTCTGGCGGATCTGCGGGATCTTGGAGAAGAGCGCAAGGGGGAGGGTGGTGAGCTGGAGCGCGGCGAGCAGGGAGAGAGGGATGAGCGCGAGCGCAGGGAGGGAGAAGAGCATGAGGAGCGCGGGAACGGGGCTTGATTTTGCGGAGGAGGGCGCGTAGACGATGATGAGGAGGGTGATGAGGAGGTTTTGGATGGTGAGGAAGAGATTCTCGCCGTAGGTGGAGAAGGGGAAGGCGTTGCGGGACGCGTAGGCGAGAGTTATCGCGTAGGAGAGCGTCTCTAGGATGTACGCCGGCAAGGAGAGCCCGCGCGCGGATTTGGCATTGATAACTGAGGAAATAAGTTAATATTCCGTTTTTTGTGCAGATTTCGAGGTCCACAGACTGAGGATAAGCTGGGGGACCTTCATTATCGACCCTCCCAGGACGATGCCGATTCCCAGGCCCTTTGAGATGGAGTATTTGATGCATTGCACGTCGCCGATGTCCAGGTTTTCAATGAGTGACGTGTAACATTTCTGGAATGAGCATTAGCTTTTGGAAAGAGAGAATAGGATGGAATTCAACCTGGCCGACTATGGAGACACCAAGGTCGCGGATAAACCACGGGAGGTTGCGCGTTATTGTGGTCATGGTGAAAGCACGGGTGTTGGTACAGCTCGAGGCTGCAGCCAAACACACAAACAACGCCTCCTTGCCTTCCGATTCCCGACTCGAATTCCCGTTTTTCACGTTCAATCTATGGACTCGTTCTAGAGATGCAAGGGTGGGAAAAAGGAATGAGTAGCATCCAGAACTAGCTATAAACTGGTTTTGTCCCATGGACCCACTGGCGATCGGCACTGTTGCTGGTAATTCCTTTCAACGGCATCCCGGATTCAGAACTCCCACCCATTCGCCACCGAAAGACGAGCTTTCAGACGATCCGAAATGAACCAAAGCTTCTCTAACCATGACTGGCAGTGACTACTCCCTACCGTCTGACTCGTCCGCTACGGCTGACGAAACTTCCCCTGCAGGCTTCCCATCCCCGTGAAGGATCTAGCGGCTCAAACAACTCTACATTTTCTGAAACTGGTACTGGTTGGCGATGGGTCTCGGTACTTCAGGTCGTTAATCAGCGTGTGCGCGTTTAGAGCGCGGGAAAAATGGAAATGATACCCACGGCGGACAACTTGAAGGCCAAAATCGAGCGTCTAGAATTCGAGCTCGCGTCCGTGAGGGAAGAGTTGAAGACTACCCAGGATGAGTTATTGACGCAATTACCCTCAACGTGGCACGCGGCTTGGCTTTGAGGAATATCATGGCCGCTACCATGGTGTAGCAGACCACCAGTCTGTGTGGTATACGCGTTTGCCGGTGGCTCTTATGTCATTTGTCGGCGTGTGTGTTTTTAGCGCAAAAAATGGAAACAAAACTTGGAACTAACAAACGACAAAATCAAAGTCCTGGGGTTGGTTTACGAACTCGGAACCGCTGGGGCTGAGTTGCGTATTACTCAAGCAGACTTGGGAAACGGTCGATACTTGCTATCCTGACACTCAGCGCTAGCGTCCCCCACATTCAACTGCCAAAAGGTTGTCGTACTTTATACCATTACAGCTCCTTTTGTTTATTAACCATCTCAGCACGCAACGCATTTCACAGCTGCCACGGAGCGGTCAAAAAAAACCCTCAGCGCCCACTTCCCCTCTTCTTTTCATTCGCCCGCTCATCTCGAGATACTCGACAGCGGGACAACAACCTTGGCATAGAATTCTACTGCGAGGTCGGAATCACTCCGAGGCCCCTCATCCCTCGCCAGGCACCACTCGACCACTTCTTTGTACGCTGTTCCCATATTGAACCCAAGGTCCTTCTTCACCTGTGCGATAATATCCTGCCGCAAGGACGCGGTCTGCAACATGCGGCCAGCCTGGAGTGCCCCGGGGACGCGCTCCAGTGGAAACCACCAGCCAACCTCGAGTAGCACCAACCCAAACGAATATATGTCGAATGCCATGCTGTACGGTTTGGACTGCCTGGGATTTAGATATGCCGGGTGGTAGTAGATGCCGTATTCTGGGGGTAGGCGGCCCAGGACCGGGTGAAGGGGGACGTAATTTTCGTCGACATGACCCCGGCGCCCCGCCCTATGGGGTATAGTAATGGTCACTTGCTGCAACGGCCGGGAGAATTCTGTAAAGCCCACGACGACTGGGTGCGCGATGTCGTACGCTCCGCCGGCGCGGGAGGCGGGGAACACGACGTTCTCGCTCCGCACGGCTTTGTGGAGCCATTTGCTCCCGTAGAAGCGCAAAAACGACGCAGCAAGCGCGCATGCCAGTGTGACACGGACTTCGAGCGGAGGGCGGAAGGTCGCGTGTGTGAGGATGAGGTGCAGAGAGAGCGGCTGGCACGGGGTGAGGTGCGTGCTCAGGCTGCTCGGCGCCGGCGCGATGCTTTGGAGAGGGAACTGATAGACGAAGTACCAGCTGAGATCCCCCCTCCAGTAACCCTGGCACAGCAGATTCTGGCTCAGAGACGAGTTCACGAGCTTGATGAGCGTGTGATGATTGAACAAGGAGCGGGATTTGTCGCGCAGTTGAGACATCTCCGGGGATTGGTACGTTTTACGTTCGATGAGAACGTAGCCTTGCGACTCCGCAGAAATGAGCGGTTTATACACGGCAATACACCGCGACAGCTCGGGAAAGTTGGCAGGGAGCTCGAAATCTGTTTGTGAGAGAATCATGTGGTTCCCCGGATCGAATTTGGAAGCCTCGTCCTGCAAAACCTCGTCGGCGATGATGATTGATTTGCGTTTTGCCATGGAGAAAATCTCTCGGCAGTTTTCGTCACCATCGGTAGCGGCCTGAAGAGCTTTGAGGACCACCGTGTTGTTGGAACACGCAACAGCACGCATCTCAAGCGTATGCCATTGCCGCGATAATTCCAGGAACTGGGATTCCCGCAGGAGCTCGTTGAGGTTGTTGTTGAAACCTCGCAAGTCCACAATGAGGCTTTCAAAGCGCGATTTGGACACGATTGCCCAAGACAAACGATCGAGACCCTCGCGCACCAGGTTAGCGCGGGGGGCGTCAATCATGATCTCGGCCATCTTCCCCTCGTCGGTAGCGCTGCCAGTGAATGTGAAGGCAGAACGCAGGATGTCTTTGACATTGTCCACGACCTGGAGAAGCCCGGAACTTCGGGGCATCTTTGACCGAATAGTTCCCGCGACGCCGTCCATGCTACTAGAGAGCCCATATTTCGTTTTCAATTTCTCCGAGTCGCACAACAACTGTTGGATTCTCGTTAGGATGTCGACGATCAAGGGTTCGAATGGAGCGAGGCCAGGACGCAACGCATCTGAATCGGCACCAGAGTTGCGACCCCAGAGCTGAAGACGAATGCGTTCGACCTCGAGTTGGATAACGAGTTTGGCGGCTGTATCCGGGAATGCGATGGCCGTTTGGATGAAGAGATACGCTTGGACGACAGCACTGTAGCATTGGCCTAGGAGACCGATTACAGAAATGGGGTCCATGTCGTCAGCAAGACTAGGTTGATTGAAATGTGTGCCTTGCTGATAATAATCCGTGAGTTTGAAGCTGTGTCTGTCACATTTTTTTGATTTAGAATGGCGCAAAGTCCAAAGAGCAGGCACAATGGCAGGGTTTATGGTGATTCTGATCCTGATGGAGAGACGAATCCGGCTCGATGTCATATGGACTTACGTTGAGAATTCTACCACGGAGTCGGAACCGCCAGTCCGATGTACCACCAATTCGTAATTTTCCTAAAGAAATCTTCATGAGAGCGAACTCCAAGAAAATTTCGCGTTGAGAATTCACGTTGGACGAAACAGGCTGAAAAAAGGCGACCCGATATTCAACTTGACTTGAGAAAACCCGTACTATAAATATGTTTCCTTCGAGTTCCTCGGTCTGAACCTATAAATTGGAAATTTGGGATTGGACATGCACTTGCCTTGGAATCCTTATCAAGGCCATGTTGGGGAAGGATCCATGATATATGGATCCGTGAACTTCATCGCACATCGCGCATGGTCAGGAATTGTAAAAATAGAATACGCCGCTTACTAGAAATACACACACCGGCGGCTGTGGTCATATAGGCGCCTAGATCGTATCAAGCGCTCATGATTGAAAACCTAAAAAGCAACACAAACATGCTGCCAGTGCGTCCGTCAGCCAAGTTGTCAAAAAGATACTGATGGAACAGTCACTCTCTACCTAAGTATCAAGTCAGGTCAATGATCTCCCCCGAGATAAACGCTCGTTTCAGTTCCTGCTTCACCCGTTTAGGCGGCGGATCCTGTGTTGAATCGATGACAGTCCCTGCCTCATCGGCAAGTTCGCGCTTCACCCGCGGCTTCTTCCCCTTCTCCTTGACTAACTTGGCTTCAAGTGCTTTCAGTCTCGCCTAGTACAGAGGAAGGATAGGGCTCGGGATGAGTGAAAGATTCGGAGGGCGACGACTCACGCGTAGAATCCTTGCCTCTTCTAGCTCATCATCAGGTGTCGGCGCGCGCTCGGAGTCGACGGAAGGATTGCGTTCCTTGCGAGACGGTAAGGGTGCGATCCCATTCGCTTGCAGGATCTCTGAGTGACGAAGAGATCAGGTCAGTCGACAGAAAAAATTCACGCACCCAGCGGCCGGTACTTGGAGGAGAACTTAACGAGGTTGGGACAGGCGTACTCACAGCTCACGAAAGTATCGGGCCCCGCAAGCGGCTCGGGTTTCCCCAATCTATGGAGTCGTTAGGGGCATCTCTGCACGAATTATCGTTCACAAACGTTATCTGCTGAGTGACGGCTTTCTTCGCGCGCCGTGTACTTTGACGCCGGAGAGTGAAGCAGGCATGGAAGGCAGGACTCCCCGTTGTCCAATTTGAACGGGGTAGATAGTGAGCACTATGACATCGAGTTCTTGATGTGATTTCTCGAGAAAGGTGTCGTCATCTGGAAAGGTCCACTTGAGAGAAAAATTGTAATGAAGGAGGAAAACTAGCCCGTAAGCTCCAAGGATGAGAACATGAACGGTTTGAGGTTCGTGCCGTCCGAAATTCCATGGTTGCATAGTTTCCGGTCAAGTACCACTGCCATAAATCATCAATCCAGTTCCGTCCATCTTGATGAACCCGCCAGTATCATGAGGGTGAGACGCGTTTGTTCAGTGCACGGAGAGGGTCTGGTCGGGGCGTGAGCAGCTACTTAGTGGCCGTGTGGGGACACTTCAAGTTAGTACACCTTCGGGCCCAGTTCGGATGCGATCCAGCAAGTTACTCCTGGCTTTGTCCTCCGACGTTTCAATACCGTATTCCGGGGTTTCTTGCCCTTCGATCGTCACCCAGGCTGAAAAATCTTTCGAATGAAGTATGGCGACGCCAGATAAGGTGCAACAATCGACAAAGGCGAAAAGGGCAATGAACAAACACGTACAGTCACAGTGTGATCTGTCAATGTGTCACTGATGCGGAGACGCGTCGACGCGTCTGCGAAAGTTGGTACGTAACGCCGTTCTTTTGCACAGGCTAGTGTTGTGGTGAAAATTGTGACTGCTTCTTGAAAGTATGTTGAAACAAATTGCATCTCCTCTTTCAAGACACGAAGTGTAGTATGCGCAAGTAAAATAAAGCGGATATGATAATTACAATAAGTAAGGAACGGACCATATGATATCAGGCCCAATGAAAAAAGTGAATCTTGCAGAGATGGCTGACTCGCCTTATGCTGATCAGTCATTGTCCAAGACGACGGAAACACACTTACTTAGGTCAAGTCGATGACCTCCCCCGAGATAAACGGTCGGTTCGCCTCCAGCTTCACCCGCTTACTCCGGGGTTCCTGTGTTAAATCGATGACAGTCCCGGCCCCATCGGCAAGTTCCCGCTTTACGCGTGGTTTCTTCTCCTTCTCCTTCTTGACCAGCTTGGCTTCCAGCGCATTCAGTCTCGCCTACAGAGGAAAAATCGGGCTCGAGATCTGCGAGTTATTAGAGGCCGACGACTCACGCGCAGAATCCTCGCTTCTTCTCGGTCATCATCCGGCGTCGGTGCGCGCTCAGGCTCTGGTGACGCTGTCCGTGTGATTTGAGGCGGCAGGGGCACGATTCCGTTCGCTTGCAAGATGTCTACAGGGTCTGAATACAAGCATGTCCCTCCGATTCAGGCACGACGCACCCATCGGTCGGTACTTGAAGATAAATTTAACCAGGTCGGGACCGGTGCGCTGCCAGCTCCTTGTTACTTCGGGCTTCGCGAGCGGCTTGGATTTCCCTAGCCTGTGGAGTCGTTAGGGGCCACAACACTGCATCGCAGAGTAGCGGTCCCGTACGTTATTTGCTGAGTGACCACTTTCTTCGCCCGTTCGTGTACTTTGATCTCAGAGAGCGAACTCGGACGAGCCAGAGGTACAGCTTCTGCCACTCGAATCGGAGTGATACTGAGCTGTATAGCACCGAGTTCCTGATGTAATGAGGCCCCTGACATTGGCAGAAAAGCGTCGTCGTCTGACGGAAAGGCCACAATGACGGAAATACAAAGACCGAAAGAGATATCTCACCTGTGAGCTCCAAGGACGAGAAAACGAACGGCCTGATATTCGTGCCCGGGCCGTCCGTAATCCCAGCCAGGTGCGTAGTTATCGGTAAAGTGACATGCCCTTGGATTATCATACGGCCCCCACACAGATTTCCGTCCATAGAGATGAATCCACCAGTGTCATGAGAGTAAGCCGCATTTGTCCAGTGCACGGAGAATGTCTGGGAGTCGCGTAAGCAGCTGCTTAGTACCCTGAGCCGTTCTTGGCACACACCTTCCCCAGCTCAGAGGGAATCCAACAGGTGACCGACTTCTGGTCTTCCGAGATCTCGACGTCGTATTCGGGAGCTTCTTGCCCGTCTATCGCCACCCAGGCTGAAAATCCTTGCGAATAGAGCATGGGGGTAGAAAACACGACCAGTCACGTTGTGACATCACTCATAATCCTGACTGCAACGCGTCCAAAGCGCGTTGCCCGGAGCACGTCGTGTGTAAAATCGAAATAAATGTAGGTTAAGCTCGACGATCGGAGTCCGGTCCACGGATAATTTTCAGGAGAACCGTCTTTAGGCTGAGAGGCTCCGCTTGATATGAATCAAGAAAAAGGCTGAGTCGCACGACAAATGCGGAGTCGCCGTATGTAGTAAATAATAGGTATAAGTACAGTAGATACGCGAGTGACGGGGGATCCAAAATATAAAGAGAGTGCACAGACTCAGCGCTAGATGCACAGCCGTTAGGCTTTAGCCAAGTCGTCAAAGTCAGAAGAAAAACAGGGATTCACTCAAGTCAAATCAATGACCTCGCCTGAAATGAGCGGACGTTTGACCTCCAGCTTCACTTTCTTCCTCGGTTGCGTCAAGTCGATGGTAGCGCCCGCTTCAAATTCATGCTTCACGCGTGATTTCTTCTCTTTCTTCAAGCGCTTGGCCTCAAGTGCGGCCAGTTTTTCCTGGTGTTCACACCTGAGTGTTGCGATAGGAATGGCAGAAACGAGTTGGACTCACGCGTAAGATCTTCTGCTCCTCGGCGTCGGCTACGTCCTCGTCAGGCGTCGGCGTGCGTGGGGGATCGACAGACGCCTTTCGCTTGAGCCGCGATGGCAGGGGCGCAATCCCGTTCGCTTGTAGGATGTCTGGGAATTGGGATATATATCACCTTCAAATCAGCAACGAAAGGCACGCACCCAACGGCCGGTATTTGAAGGAGAATTTAACGACGTCCGGGCCGGCGCGTTTCCAGCGTACAAATACCTCGGGTTTCGCGACCGCCTTCGCCAGCCTGGTATGAAGTGGTTAAATTAGCCGCGCATGAAAGTACAATAGCCACAAACGTTATATGCTGTGTGACCGCTTTCTTCGTGCGTTCGTGGACCTTGATGTCGGGAAGCGAGATCACCCGGGGCGCCACGTTTCGCTCAGTGACTTCAATAGGGAGGATGGTGAGCTCTATGACCCCGAGCCCCTTGTGTGAGGCTTCTCCAAGAAATGCGTCGTCGTCTAGAGAGAGCCGATAAATGATCAAAGAGTTAAACAAGGTATAGATCTCGCCTGTAAGCTCCAAGGAGGAGAACATGAATGGTTTGAGGTTCATACCGTCCGAAATTCCATCCTCGTGGCTAGTTTTCGGCAACGAGTGCGTGTAGACTATTGGTCCCCCGCACATATTTCCGTCCACCTCGACAAGCCCGATGGTGTCTTGGGGGTACGCCGAAATTTTCCAGTTCACGGAAAAGATCTGGCGGTGGGTGAGCAGCTCAATCATGCGAGTCACTGACAAGCATTTGAGTCGGGGGGCACGGACCTTCCCCAGCTCGGACGGGATCCAACAAGTTACTGTTTTCTGATCATCCGACGTCTCGACGTCATATTCGGTAGCTTCCTTTCCGTCGATAGTGATCCAGGCCGAAAAGCCTTCGCGACTGAGCATGGTGGAGGTCGGAGGAAATGGGAGGCGGCAGAAACGCGTTCGGTCCGAGTCGGACCTAGTGACGTCTCATAAATTGATCGATTGATCACGGGGCGAACGCGTCGCGTCGACGCGTTTCTATAATTACATAACGGCGGAAATATGTTTGGACCATTTTCCAACTCCAAACGGAGCACCCCCACCAAAAGTCCAAGCGGAGCCCGAATTTCTGAGTACTGACGAAGCACGAAGTGAACTGCAAACGGAACCCATGCTCAACTCCAACCGGAGCCACGATTTCGACCATCTTAACTCCAAGTGGAACAATCCTATTTTGCAATTAACGGGTTGAGTGCCTTGGTGCTTGGGAATCATGAAAGAAATATTAACAAGACTTCCGGTGTCTGGGAGCAATTTCAAGCTGGGAAGAGTGGTCTTAGGTCAGAGGCCATGGATAAGTAGCTCGAAGCATTTGGGGTTCGTGCGCACCGCTGAACACTTACACTGGGTGCCGTGAGAAATATGTTACTACATATCTTGGAAGGCTGTAATCCCACCAAATCCTACCTGTTGAAAGTAAGAAGTTATTGTATACACTCCGAGTCGCAAATCTGGTACAGTACAGGTACGGTGCAGATTATAATCCGTCGTCTGTGTGATCTCATCTGAAGCCTAAGAAAGGAAAACGAAGGTGGCGGCATCAACCTGGGAATACCGACGGCGGTTAGCTAACTTAGGAGTATGACCAAAAAGGATGGACACAGATACTTGCGATTCATCCCACCCATCATCTGTCCCAAGATAAAAGTACAGGCTTCTGTTCCGATTTTACACTCTCGTTTTGCGTCTTTTGCGTTAGATCAATCGCGAATTCTTCATCGCACTTCACGTGTGGTTCCGGCCCGGTCCGATTCCCGAGAACGTTGAGTTTTGTCTGTAAAACGGATGGACTTGGGATCTGCGACAGGAGAAACAACGCACATCATCCAACTTGACCTGGATCCTGGTTTTCGGCGACGACTGGACGATGGTGACATCTTGCTCGTACTTCAAACGTGGTTCCTTTTTGTTTTCGAATACCAGAGGCTGGAGTTCCTCTTTAGCCCCGGGAAAGTCGAGTTTTGTCTATGGAAACGGATGGGCATGGGCTCTGCGACAGAAGAAACGACCCACATCATCCAACTTCACCGCCTGGATCCGGATTTCTGGCGATGACTTGATGCTGGTTATATCTAGGTCGGACTTCAAATGCGGTTCCCTTTCGTTTTTGAATACAGGTTCAGGTTGGGCTCCGAGAGCGTTCAGTTTCGTCTGTAGAAACGGATGGGCCTGAGATCTGCGACACAAGAAACGACGCACATCATCTAACTTCACAGCCTGGATCCGGATTCCTGGCGATGACTTGATGGTGGTAATATTTGGGTCGGATTTCAAATGCGGTTCCCTTTCGACTTTGAATATCAGTTGAGGCAGGGCGCGAAGAGCGTTCAGTTTCGTCTATAAAAGGGGATGGGCTTGAGATCTGCGACACGAGAAACGACGCACATCGTCCAGCTTGACCGCTCGGCTCCGGCTTTCCGGCGACGACTGAATGATGATATCGGGCTCGTACTTCAACCACGCCTTATTTTCCTCATCGAATACCGGTTCGACTAGGCGTTCCCGTTCCGGCTGGACCCCGAGTATAATAAGTTCTTTCTGTAGAAACAGATGAGCTTGCGATCTGGAACGAGAAAAACGACGCACATCATCCAACTTAACCGTCTGGCTCCGGCTGTCCGGCGGCGAATAGATGGCGGTATTTGACTCGTACTCCAAACACCGTTTCTTTTCCTCTTCTACTACCATTTTAGGGTCCAGTTTCTCCTGCAAAGCTCAGATTAGTTGAACCTTATCCGATGAAAGAGGAGACGCACAGGTAGACTCTCGACCTCTTCAGTGTCCATTCCACACTTATCAATCTGACTCGGCACGCGTGGGAGGTCTGCAGATGCCTTGCGCTTGAGGGTAGGTGGAAGAGGTGCAATTTTGTTTGCCTGGAGGATAGCTGTGGCGCGGGTGGATGTTAGCTCAGATCAGCCACAAAAAGTCCTTACTTATTGGCCGGTACTTCCAAGAGAATTTCACGAGGTCAGCACCCGTGCGTAGGGACGACACTAATGGATGAGGCCTCGCGAGCTGCTCGGTTTCCCCTAATCTATGGATAGTTAGAATGCCTCCTGAACCACAAGAATGTGCGCAAACGTTGTGTGTTGGGTGACATCCTTTTTGGCGCGTTCGTGAAGCTTGATGTCCTGGGGAAGAGATGGTATTCAAAGAACCTCCCGCTGTGTAACTCGAATCGGATAGATAATGAGTTGTACCAGTCCGAGGTCTGGATGTATGGCGCCGCCTAAAAAATCGTCGTCATCTGAAACACGTTAGGACCACTGACAGATTTTGTAGGGAAGAAAGCCTAAGGGAAGGAGTACCGGTAATCTCCAGGGATGAGAACTTGAACTGCTGGACCGTAAGGCCGTCCGAAATTCCTTTCTTTTCCACCGTTTTAGGCACGTTGCACCCCCGAATTATGGTACCTCCAGTTGGGCTGCCATCGACGTTGACGTGCCCGGCGGTATCAACATAGTAAGATCTGTTTCTCCAGTGCACAATGAAGGTCTGTTAAGGGCTCAGCATCCACTCAGTGAGATGATATCCCAGCTAGTACGGACCTTCCCCACTTCGGAAGCAATCCAACACGTCACCGCTTTTCGGTCTTCCGACGTCTCTACGTTATATTCAGGGGCATCTTGTCCTTCAATGGTAATCCAGGCCTCAAATGATGTTGGAAATATTCCGGGCTGGACCGGAATTGGTTGCGAGCAGCACGGAGCTCGTGATCATCGCCGGATGGCACGGACCACTTTACGTAAGCCTTCCATGATTTCTATCACTTTGTCTTTGTGGACGCCATCCGTTTGCCTACGTACGACCACCATGTACATGTAGGACAAATGTATTCTACCTCTTTGTTTGCTGGTTCTCTCTCTTGTGCTTGCCACCCCATAGCCTTGCTGGGATTATTCTAACAAATGACTCGGAATCGAGCATAGTAGAGGCCAGAGGTAGTCGGATGGAATGATGGTTGAAAAATGTTCAACAGATAACGTGACGTAATCGATACCGGCCAGAAAAACAGAGTTTCGCGAGGCTATCTAGGTCGAGGTGTAAATTATAGGCGAGTGTGTAAGGAAATTCATGTGGTAAGACAAGTATCGAATATAAGTGGATCAAGGCGCCAAAAAAAAAAAAAGACAATCAAATGCAATGGGCTCTGAACCTCGCAAAAGTAAAACAAAACAAATCAGTTCAAGTCGACCTCCAGTTACAAGCGCCTCCCATCAAGCTTCGTTTTCTTGCGGCTCGTCCCCGCAATCGGCGCGACATTTTCTTCTTCCTTGACGTGTACTGTCTTCCCTTTCTTCTGTGCTCGTTTGGCTTCCAGCGCATTCAACTTCTCCTACATGCGACAACGGGTCAGTACTGGGACGAAGGCGGCATTACTCTTGGCCGCGTTCACTCACGCGAAGAACACGGATCTCTTCAGAATCCGACAGGTTGTCCTCGGGCGTCGGGTCGCGCTGAACGTCAATGGGTAGCTTTCTCTTGAGCTGAGGGGCGGAGGTGCGATTCCAGTTGGTATTAGAGCAGCTTTCTACGTATACATGAAATATAGAGCTACAGATATAGATTCCAGGGCAAAAGGTTGAACTACACGATTCAACACTGCAGTCACGTCAAGTCTATGACTTCCCCAGGACTAAATACCGGTTTCCTGTCCTCAATCTTTATTCTCTTTCTAGGACGTGTCAAATCAATGAAAGAGGTCTCGTCTTCAGCCTTGATCTTCCGCTTTTTCGATTTTTTCTGAGCCTGCTTGGCCCGGATCACGCTGAGCCTGCTCTGAAAAGCAAGCGAACATTAGCGTTTCAGTGTTCATAATGAACCCAAAAATGACTCACCTCCAGTAGGAGGGCCTCCTCAGCATCGGAATCATCCTCGTCGCTCTTAGGACACTCGGGGCTAGCGGACGCTTTCCGCTTCCCTTTATCTCGCAGCGGAGGCGCTATGCCCTTCGCCCGAAGCAAATCTGAAATTAGACCGACACATTTATCATGAGCTCAGATTGAACGTGTCGCTGAAACCACCCACCAAGAGGCCGATACTTAAAGGAGAAGGTGAGTATCCGCTCCGTCCATTTACAACGGACAACCTTCGCGGGCTCTCGGAAAATGGGATCGCAAAACCTGGAGATTTGAGCTTTAGATATCTCGGTACCACTTCTGACGAGCCACAAACGATATTTGTTGAGTTGCGGCCTTTTTCGAGCGCTCGTGGATTTTCTTAGGAGGTGGAGCAGCCATGCCTGCCCATGTCGATGGGCCAGCCTCATTCTTCTGGACTTTCCAGATCTCAATGTCTATCGTCCCTAGTCGTTCGTCTGAGTTGGATTCCAAAACAGCATCGTCGTCTGCAAATTAATGTCGGTGAAAGGGAGCTAAGCTAGCGAGGTTTGGAGATGGGGCGAACCTGTCACATCCAGAGAAGCAAACACGAATGGCCGCACCGACGTCGTCGTTTCGTTGATCCCCGCCATAGACGTACCTGTCGGACGCTTTTCGCGGGCGAGGAGCTGTCCGTCGCAGTTATTGCCATCAACCAGGACCCGTCCGCCAGTCAGCCCCGGAACCGACAGATTCGCCCAGTGTACCGAGAATTTCTGAATGTCCCATCTAATTCGATGAGAAGCCATGCATGTGGGCCGACACGGACCTTCTCAACTTCGGAGGGGATCCAGCACGACACCGTCTGTCCTGCAGTTTGGACGTCGAGTTCCGAAGCTTTGACGCCGTCAATCGTGATCCAGGCTGAGAATCCGCCGCTCTCGGGCATGTTGTGTTGCAGTATGGCAGCGAAACCGAAGAGACTGCGTTGGTTCGAGGGAAGAACTCAGAGAAGAGAATAGGAGTGGCAAAGCGCGTCGAGTCACATCGTGTGACGTTTCACGTAACGTAACTGGATCTGAGCGCGAATAAGGTCAGCGCAGGCCAGACACGGAGTCAAAGGACGACAAGATGGACAAAAATAATATACAACTAGTATAGATCTACAATGTGGTATTTACAGTGAATTTCAAGCGTGATATGAGATCAACTATAGTGTTTATTAGAAGGACGGTTCCGCTTTGATTTTTCTAGCCTCGGTCGCTGTGGCTGATTGGGTGGTCGGCTCTTTTTTAACGGTCGCAGGATTTTTCTTAGCTCGTTTTGCAGTAAGAGTCTCGATTCGTTCCTGACCACAATCGCGTCAGTCAAGTGAGATTTGTCGAAATTTGCACGGACCTTCAACCTCTTGGCCTCCTCCGCGTCCGAGGCTGCTTCATCAGTTGATTCGGGCTCGGGGCTACCAGATGCTTTGCGTTTTTCTGGTCGTTGAGCAGGGGGAGCTATACCGTTGGCCCGCAGTAGATCTGAAGAGGGGCCAGTACCTGTCAGTACCCAACCGTTGCCCAGTGAAAGGACGTACCGAGTGAACGGTATTTGAAAGAGAAAGTCACCAAGGGGGCGAAACCAATGCGCCGAATCTGAGCACTTTGAACCTGCGCATGCTCAACCGCGGCACCAAATCTATTGTTCCTTCAGCATCACGACAAGAGACAGGGGTCCTGGAACGTACGCGATTTGCTGATTCATGCCCTTTTTCGAACGCTCGTGGACCTTCTGCGCCGCGGGTACGGCAACGGCAGATGGTGCCATCCCCCCGCCGACCACGTCGACTCTCCAAATCTCCAATTTTATCAGCCCGAGGTTCGGCTGCGACGCAGATTCCAGATACGCGTCGTCGTCTAAAGATATGGTCAGAGCGTCTTGCATCCCGAAGGAACCTATGTCACCTGTGAGATCCAGCGGCGCAAAGACAAAAGGTCTGGTCTTGGTGCTGGATTCCGCAATGCCATCCATAAACGCAGATATGGGCCGCGTGTCTGAGGCTATGGCCTCAAACCCGCATTTATGACCGTCCACTTGAACACCGCCTCCAGTCAGACCAGGCGCAGACATATTCGTCCAATGGACGGTGAACTTCTGCGGGCTGAAGTCAGCAATGCCGGACAGCCTCGAAAATGCACTGGGCGCACCTTGCCAACGTCAGACGGGATCCAGCAGCTGTACTCTTGCTGATTCTCCGAAATTTCGACGTTGTACTCGGGCACCTCGACCCCCTCGATAGCGATCCATGCAGAAAACTCGCCAGACTGTAACATGGAGGTGAGGGTTAAATTGGAGACGCGGGTGATGGCAAACGACAAGCAAGGACAAACACTCTTGGCAGGAACCTTAGACTTCGACAACCAAGCAAGGCTTCGCAAAGCTCCCCTCTAAAATAGTAAAAACGAGAAGGAAAGACCCCGTTGAAAAAGAAAAAGACAGAAAAAATGGCAAGCCCCTGTTATCTTATCAGTGATGTACCATCATGATTCAACTGCCGTTGCTCGGCCGCAATCATTTCGAGTCATGGCCCCCTTCGACCTCGACGCTTGCATCGAGCAGCTACTGAAAAAGCAAATCCTCCACGAGTCGTTACTACGCGAAATATGCACCAAAACAAAGGAGGTTCTGATGAGGGAGTCCAACGTTGTGCACGTTAGCTCGCCCGTCACTGTTGTAGGGGATATCCACGGGTGAGCAGTGACTTGTATATCTGTTTCAATGCGACGTTTACACCCTGCGGTCAATTGAAAGCCAGTTCTATGATTTACTGGAAATTTTCCGCGTTGGAGGTTTTGCGCCCAACACAAACTACCTGTTCCTCGGTGCGCTACTGGCCTTGCATAGCCCTTGACTCGGGCACTCAAGATCGCCACAGGGGATTATGTGGACCGGGGACTCTTCAGCGTCGAGACCATGTCTCTCTTGACCTGCCTCAAGCTCCGATATCCTGACAGAGTCCAACTCATCCGAGGCAACCACGAGTCGAGAGCAGTGACTCAGGTCCGTTTTCCCTTGGCTGAAGGAAGAGACGGCGAATACTCAATGTCACAGACGTACGGATTTTATACGGAATGCACCAGGAAGTACGGCTCCTCGCAGCCGTGGACGTACTTCACGGACATGTTCGATTTCCTAACGCTGTCGGCCGTGATCGACGATCAGGTCTTCTGTGTGCACGGCGGTGGGTGGATGACACCTTCTCAACTCCTTTCCCCTTCGAAACGTAAATGCAGGCCTCTCTCCCTCGATCCATTGCATAGATCAAATAAAAGTTCTAGACCGATTTCGAGGTTCCAACACTTTTAGTTTGTTGTGTTTGATTCTCACTTTGACCTTCACCCCGCGCAGAAATTCCACCGGACGGGCCGATAACGGACCTTATGTGGTGCGGCTGGTCCTTTTATACGCCCAAGTAAACGAACCAAGCTTCCCTCAGGTCAGATCCCGACGAGGAGAAGGAGGATTTCGCAATATCCCCGCGGTACGCTTGTCACCCCCTGCAGACCGCACAATATTGAATGGGCATCAGCGGTGCGGGATATACCTTTGGCTCAGGCATCGTCCACAAATTCCTCGAGCTCAACCGCATGTCGCACATCCTGCGCGCGCACCAGCTCTGCATGGAGGGCTACACGACGATCTTCGACGGTCACCTCTCGACCATCTGGTCCGCGCCGAACTACTGTTGCCTCCCCTCCCCCTCCTCCCACCGTTTCTGCGCTGACGTGCACCCGCAGGCTACCGCGCGGGAAATGCCGCGAGCGTGCTGGAAGTGGGGCCGGGCGGCAGCATGCATTGGAATGTGTTTTACGACGCGCCGGAAAATGCGCGGGATGGGCCTAGGGAGCAAGCCGCGCTGAACGCTAATGGGATGGTAAACCCTAAATCCCCCCACATCTTTCGAGGTCTAAGACGTTTTCCAGCTGCCGGAATATTTTTTATAACTGGTCCAACAAAAAGAATGTATTACCACGACACCGCTATCGGGGCTGTTGCTTTTTGACGGTGAAGATGGAAAACTTATTCCAGATGGCAGCGACGATCTGCATCCATGATAATTCCATGGGCGCAGAACGTCGTCTTTGACTCGATTGTGCGTCTTCAACTTTTAGTGCATGGGCCGTGGCCCGGCGAAAATTAAAGCAAACGTGGCGGGCCGCAAAGAACTGGGGACGGCCATGAACTCTTATTTACTCATCTAGGCTGCTCTGGAGAAGGCCAGTTACAGGAGCCAGCATATGTAATGGACGATGGGACAGAGAGGGTTGAATTCTTACAAACATGGCGTTCCCGATGACTAGTGACTTACAAACATACCATTCCCGCTGACTATTCTCTGACAAAGATGCCGGTCCTGAGCCCAAATGGGTCTGTCTGCTCCGTAAAACGAGGTCTGTTCCATCGCGCAGGAAGCAGCAGAAAATCTCCACCATGATTCTCTCTCTAAGCTTTGTTTATCTTGCCGCCGCCGCTTTTTCGGCGACGTTGGTGGATGCTCGTGGATTCGATTTGAAGCCTTTCACGATCGACCTCAGCCCTAAAATTCCACACCTAACGAATCTCCTCCGCAACACTCGTCTTCCGGAAAAGGCTTTGTATCCAAATGCTGGACCCGAGAAAGGAATTGAACTCGATTTCCTTCGTGAGCTTCGGACCGAGTGGCTCAGTTTCGACTGGGAGGCAAAAGAGACGGAGTTGAACCAGTCAGTATTTTGTCTCTCCTTCGTATACGAAAATTACAGGTGTATAGGTTTTCGCAGTACACTGCGGTAATCGAGGGACAAACCGTGCATTTTGTGCACGAGAAATCGGAGGAGCCAGATGCAATTCCTGTGATACTGATTCACGGATGGCCAGGTACGTATATTGCATCCAACGTTCGAATTAATCTGAACGACGGTTTGCTCGCAGGCTCCTTCTACGAATTTGCTCCGGTGATCAAACCACTGACTCAATCCTGGACTAGTTCTACTGGAAAGAAGGTGTCCTACAATGTCGTGGTTCCTTCCCTTCCAGGCTTCGTCTTCTCCTCTGCGCCGCCTGCAAACTCGACTGTCGACGACACTGCCCGGATATTCAACAAGCTCATGACCGAGGTCCTTGGCTACACGACCTACGCGGTCCATGGCACAGATTGGGTATGTACTGTGTCCATCTCGGAGGCCACGATCTACAAGGCCTCACCTCCCCTTTCCAGGGATCCAGTGTAGCGTATTCCCTCTACAGCTCCTTCAATACAACCGTGCGCGCAACACACTTTGTCATCATCCCGTTTTCCCCTCCGTCAGCTCAAGAAATCGCCGACAACAATATCACCCTGTCCGACCTCCAGAAAGTGACAGAGCAGCGGACCATTGCATGGACCACGATCCAGTTCGGCTATTTCATAGAACAGACGAATAAAGTTTGTGTCTCACATGTTGGTGCCGTATCCAAGTTGGCTGAGAAATATTCCAGCCTAATGACATTGGGTTGGCTCTTTACGACAATCCTGTGGGGCAATTGGCGTGGCTTGCCGGAAACATCAAGCTATGTTCGTTTAATACTTTTCTCCCGAGCTATCATCCCACTCACGTTTTCGCTCCCGCAGGGTCCGACCCCCGCGCGGGAACCCCGCCGTCCGAGCTGAACAACACCGCGATCCTGACCTTGGTCTCGCTATACTATCTCACCGACTCTTTCCTCTCCGCCCTCTGGATCTACGCGCAGAATCCAACCGGATTGCGCACGGTGTACACAAAAGCAGAGACGAATGCACCGATGCTCTTCAGCCAGTACGAGTACAACATCGCGATGTGGCCGGAAGAGTACGTTGCCAAGGTCGGGAATCTCGTCTCGTACAAAGGTGTGGTCGTGCCTGTTCAGCCTTTCACCAAGACTGATGGACCCACTCACTTAGTCCACGATTTCGGCGGGCATTTTGCCGGTTTGGATAATCCCCCTGCGCTCATCGAGGATATCCGGGAGATGGGAGTATACTTTGAGGCTCAATAGCGAGGTAGAAGAGTGAGACCTTAATGTGCAATGTATACAATTCGTGTTTGGTTGAATATGTGATTGATTTTTTCGGGAGCCTTCTGAACTGATTATTTGGCGCTCTCAGTAATCCTAGTCTGTAATTCTTGAGTTCTAGAGTGAGTTCGCTTCGGATGTAGTAGCATAAGTTCTAGAGAAACCGTCACAGAAGTGTGGTAAATAATTCAAGACAAGGGAATAGGTCAGGAATCCGGAGCTTGTGCTGTACCTGCCTTTAAAAAAAGAAAAGATCGCATATAACTCGATCGCACTCACGATCTCCACTTCAATCCGTGTAATTCTCGGCGGTGTCTGTTCTTTCATTCCGGGTCGGATTCGATCCACACCTCGCTCTCTATCTCTTCGGCCCGATAAATCGCCTGCTACGAATCTTATCGGGGCTTCCGCCGGGTTATACGATCCCATACGTGCATAGAATCTGGGTCTGGCCTGCTGGAACTTGGAAGTAGTACTGCTGCGGCGTGCCCTGAATTCAACCTGACCTTTTCCAGTCATATTTTTCCCCACCTCTTCAGCAACATGTTTTGAGCTGAATGACGGTCCCAGTTTCGAATCACTTGCGTTGTGTCAGACTGATCCCTTTTTGGCAATACAAGGTACCCGTGCGATTTGGGGTCCGAGTTGATGGCAACCACCATTGAATGTAAGACGACAAACTTGTTCCAGATGGAAGCGTCAAGCTACGCATAATTTCATGGGCGTCAAGGGTCGTCTTTGACTCGATACCGTCTTCAACTTTCAGTGCGTGGCGAAGAAGGGAAAATGCCAAAACGTGGTGGGCCGTAAAGAACTGAGAAAAGGCAGGATATTGGTCATAAATTCTAGATCTTTGCTATTTACTGGCTCCCGGGGAGGCAAGAAACAAAGCCAAGGCCAGCTGAAGTAGCGAGAACTTGGTGAAAACTTGAAGAGCCGATCTCAAGTCCGGATTGATCCGAGCGTCCTTACTTGAACCCGATCCGCACCGCTCGGCATTTCCCGCACCCGACCAGACACGGTCATGTTACCAGCCAATTCCAACATTGTATAGCCCTGGAGGTCAGCGGCCGAGGTAGGTAGTCTGCTTCGTCATTCCAGAATATTGGCGCGGGAAGGTTGTACCTGGGACGTCTTTGGAAGGCAAGAATAATTTTAATTTGGGAGGTGCAAAAGAGTCAGATGAGGGGAATCCCTCGAAGGGACGGTTCACCTAAACGTGTTTATTCAACGGGAAGTGGAGCTACCCTACTTATACGCCCGGTAGTGAGTCAGACGTGCAACGACAACGAGCAGGAGGGCTCAAGCGGCGTAAGCAGTGGGAGGAGGAAGACGCGTTGATGGCTGTTGATGCAATGCATATGACGCGGAAGTGGAGCGAGAAATAAATATCTGGAATTTCATTCGCTGGGACATGGGTCCTAGGTCTTGCAATTGAATTTCTTGATCCGGGTTGCATCCAGGCCTTTGATTCAAGTTATTCAAGATGCCGCAAACACTATGGCATGCGTACGGCCAGTTTCGAGGTCTAAATTCTTGTCTGGACATTCTCTGTATACTTAGAGATCTCATTCTCTTTCCCTTTTTCTCTCTCTTTGAATAATCTTGAATTCCGCCTGGGCTCCACGCACACGGGACAAGGCCAAGCATTCTTACAAACATGCCGTTCCCAATGACTCTTACAAAAATGCCGGTCCCGAGCCCAAATGGGTCTGTCTGCCTCTTTAAAATGAGGTCTGCTCCATCACTCAGGAAGCAGCAGAAAATCTCGACCATGATTCTCTCTATAAGCTTTGTCTCTCTTGCCGCCGCCGCTTTCTCGGTGACTAGTACTTTAGTGGACGCTCGTGGATTCGATTTGAAGCCCTTCACGATTGACCTCGGCCCTAAAATTCCACACCTAACGGATCTCTTACGCAACACTCGTCTTCCAGAAAAGGCTTTGTATCCAAACGCCGGACCCGAGAAAGGAATTGAACTCGACTTCCTTCGTGAGCTTCGAACCGAGTGGCTGGACAGGTTCGACTGGGAAGCACAACAGACAGAGTTGAACCAGTCAGTATTATGTCTCTCCTTCGTATACGAAAATCACAGATGTATAGGTTTTCGCAGTACACTGCGGTAATCGAGGGACAAACCGTGCATTTTGTGCACGAGAAATCGGAGGAGACAGATGCAATTCCTGTGATATTGATTCACGGATGGCCAGGTACGTGTATTGCGTCCAGCCTGAGTTCTCTAAATAATCTGAGTGAACATTTACTCGCAGGCTCCTTCTACGAATTTGCTCCGGTGATCAAACCACTGACTCAATCCTGGACCAGCTCCTCTGGAAAGAAGGTGTCCTACAATGTCGTGGTTCCTTCCCTTCCAGGCTTCGTCTTCTCCTCTGCACCGCCTGCGAACTCGACTATCGACGACACTGCCAGGATATTTAACAAGCTCATGACCGAGGTCCTCGGCTACACGACTTACGCGGTCCATGGCACAGATTGGGTATGCACTGTTTTCATCTTGGAGGCCACTGTCTACAAGAACTCACCTTCCCCTTTCCAGGGCTCCGGTGTAGCCTATTCCCTCTACAGCTCCTTCAATACAACCGTGCGCGCAACACACTTAGTCTTCCTCCCATTTTCCCCTCCGTCAGTTCAAGAAATCGCCGACAACAATATCACTCTGTCGGACGCCCAGAAAGTGACGGCACAGCGTAATATTGCATGGACCACGCTCCAGTTCGGCTATTTCATAGCACAGACGACCAAAGTTTGTGTCCCATATCCCATATTCCGGTGCTGTATCTTGACTGAGAAATGTTCCAGCCTAATGACATTGGGTTGGCTCTATACGACAATCCTGTAGGGCAACTGGCGTGGCTTGCCGGAAACCTCAAGCTATGTTCGTATTCAATACTTTTTTTCCCGAAGTATTATCCCACTCACGTTTTCACTCCCGCAGGGTCCGACCCCCGCGCGGGAACCCCGCCGTCGGTGCTGAACAACACCACGATCCTGACCTTGGTCTCGCTATATTACCTCACCGACTCCTTCCTCTCCGCTCTCTGGATTTACGCGCTGAATCCGAGTGGGTCCAGCACGGTATACACGAAAGCGGAGACGGACGCACCGATGCTATTCAGCCAGTACGAGTACAACGTCGCGCTGTGGCCGGAAGAATATGCCGCCAAGGTCGGGAATCTCGTCTCGTACAAAGGTGTGGTCGTGCCTGTTCAGCTTTTCACCAGGACTGATTGACCCATTCACTTAGTCCACGATTTCGGCGGACATTTTGCCGGGTTGGATAATCCCCCTGCGCTCATCGAGGATATCCGGGAGATGGGAGTATACTTCGTGGTTTAATAGCGAGGTAGAAGACTGAGACCTCGATGTGCATTGTATACTTGACTGAACGAAGATTAACTCGTGTTTGGTTGAATATGTGATTGATTTTTTTCGGGAGCCTTCTAAACTGGTTATTTGGCGTTCTCAGTGATCCTCGTCTGTAATTCTTGGAACTCTAGCCCTCGAGTTCTAGAGTGAGTTCACTTCGAATGTAGTAATCTCGCGACATAAGTTATAGAGAAACCGTTACAGAAATGTGATAAATAATTCAAGACAAGGGAATGGGCCAGAAATGCGGAGCTTGTATGACTATACCTGCCTTTAAAAAAAGAAAAGATCATATAACTCTACCATGGCACTAATGATCTTCTCTTTAATTCTCAGCGGTGTCTGTTCTTTCATTCCGGGTCGAAGTCGATCCACACCTCGCTCTCTATCTCTTCGGCCCAATAAATCGCCTGCTACGAATCTCATCGGGCTTCCGCCGGGTTATACGATCCCTACGTGTATGGAATCTGGGCCTGACCTGCTGGAAGTAGTAATGTTGCTGCGTGCCCTGAATTCAAGCTGGCCTTTTCCAGTCATATTTTCCCCCGCCCTCAGCAACATGTTTCGAGCTGAATGGCCATCCCAGTTTCGAATCACTTGCGTTATGTCGGACTGTTCCCTTTTTGGCAATACAAGGTACCCGTGCGATTTGGGGTCCAAGTTGATGGCAACCACCATTGAATGCCTCCGGGTGCAGGAAAATAAAGTGGATAGATAATGTGGAGTGCGGGGTTCATTGTTCCTTAGTTGGTCTCAGTAAATCACATTGAAACTCGTTTCAATCCAACACTAAAAAACTGTTTACGAATCTGAGACTTTCCCAAAGTTGTCGGATTGAAACTTGCAACGTTTCGGATTTTGCGTCTGCGAATTCACCGACGGCCAATGAGATGTCTACGGATGCCTCTAGGTGATCGGTCCAACACCTGTCACGAAATCGGCCGCCGCGGGATAAAACCAAGGAAGGAAGGAAGGTGAATGATTGTCGGGAGAAAGTGGACAATTTGATAGAGGCAGTCTCATTCACATTCATTATAGCAATTGGAAAACAGTGCGCAGGTAATCCCCTGGAAAGCGGCGGCTAAATTTGACAGAACTTGAGGGCGATATATTATACCAGCACAGCATCCTCGCCTCGGGTGCAGTTGTAGCCCATGTCCCTCGATTGTTGCCGTCGTACGCCGCAAACGCCGCCTTAGATAAAGCAGTTAAAAAGAGACTCTCCATTGCAGAAGGGCCCTTTTTAGAAGGAGTATCTTCGGCCACTACCGCCAGCGCAGACAAGGAGTAATGTAAACTTCCCCGGATGTCAACGAAACACCAAGTCCAGAATGGGCAACACCGTTCCAGCCCGTGAAACGCGCTGAATCTGACGGTTCATCGCACCTCGAGGCACATAATAAAAGAACGAACACGCGTGTAATGCAACTAAGGCACTACCGAGGTCCGGCGTATGAAATATTCGGAGATGAGCAAGTTACGTTACAACAGCGGGAAGGCACCAGTTGTCGCGGAAAGCAGTGTCGGAGAAGTACATCCGCTCTGTTAAATCCGCAAGACCTTACGGACAGAATCCATGAACGTCAGTGCCTCGGAACGCGTGGTGACTTCCGAAAATGTCGGGTATTTAATATAGACAGAGCGAAAAATAGACCAGGAGGTAGGAGAACAGCACAGCACACGAGGAAATCGGAGAGCGTCGGGAGTCTGCGGACCTAGTGGTAGTCGCTGCGTCAGCAATTCCGAGGCTGAGATTCGGAGACGACCGGGATTGCTCGGAAACGACAAATGACGGTCTACTGCTAGCGCATGAGAATTGGAACCGCCTCGGAGGCGGATTGGCGTCCTTCGATGTCGAATATTCGTGAAGGATCGTGTCGAGGAGAAAGAGCCCGAGGTCACGGTTGACAAAGAAAGGCGGCGGCGTGACTAAGCCTTGCATCCATTTTGGGCGAGGGCATCACTCAGCGAGTCAACAGCTAGCCATCGGTGCTTGCGCTCAACCATCATGGCGTCCACAGAAGTGAAGGTCCCATTCTTCAAGAAGGGCAAGTCTCGCCCCACAACCACCCGAAAAAGGTCCCAGTCGCCCTCGGGAAACGAGGCGCAGTCCGTGGCATCGTCCTCGAAATCGGCGGTCGTTCTTCCTTCCCGAAAAGCGCCTGCCAATCTCCTTAGTGCGGGCACCAAGCGCACCATCTCCCAGCGCGAGGGCTACGACGATCCAGATGCACCCGAAAAAGACGGCCCAGACGTCAAATGGACGGCCGAGGGTTCGCATGTGAATGCAGCCCTGGACATCCTAGCTGGAGACGAGGCGGAGGAGCTGCTTGCGAAGCGCCGGCGGAAGGAGAGGGCAGATGCTGGGGAAGAGGATGAGGAGATTCCCGACGACGGACAATACCGGGGCCAAAGCGCGTACCACTCCCATTTGAAGAAGAGCTCAGAAGTACCTAAGGCCATGCGAGTCGGCCCTCAGAGAAGCACCACCACGATTCGCACTGTCACCATCGTCGATTACCAGCCCGATGTCTGCAAGGACTATAAAGGTATGTTCCGTTGTTTTCCATGCCCGAGCCGCGGCGCTGACACCGCATCGCAGAAACGGGCTATTGTGGCTTTGGAGACACTTGCAAATTTCTTCACGACCGAGGAACATGTACGCACGGTCATCTATCACGCCAGGCTTGACACTGACCCAATACCGACAGATCTGGCCGGCTGGCAGCTCGATAAATTAGCAGAGAACGCGGAGAAACAAGTGGGCGATGAGTCCGACTCCGACTCGGACGAAGACGTACCTTTCGCATGCCTTATCTGTCGGAAACACTACACGGATCCCATCGTGACCCGTTGCGGACATTATTTCTGTTCCGCATGTGCTATTAAGCGCTTCGCCAAGACGCCAAAATGTTTAGCGTGCGGTGCTCCGACAGGCGGTATATTCAATCGGGCGGACAAGATCCTCGAGAAAATAAATAAGAAGAGACAGGACAAGGAAGATAAGAAGGCTGCAAAAGAGGAGGCCGCTAGTCCCTCCGTTGAAATCGAGGGCTTGGAGACGCGGAAAGGGGACAGTGCCTCCGAGGACGAGTCCAGTGACGACGATTGAGCGAGCCGATTATAATCCACGGACGGTGGTAATGTACCGTTGTTACTATTGAACTATCTACTAGCCTATGCTCATTGTGCGGGTATGCAGACGCGTCGACTGTCGTTTTATGAACAGTCTCGTCCTTTCTCGGCTGTCTCGCCGGCCCTTGGCTTGCGGGATCTAAAGGCGGGAACATAGACTCCTTGATCTCAACACGGGGACCTTGTGCTGTCCCCACCGTTTTTGCGCTAGTTGCCTCGAGCGCTCTTCTGTGGTCAATACAGACGTCTCCGAATCGAGTATAGCATATCACTACTGTCCTTGACGATTTCATTATACTGTCAATTATGACTGCTCTATCGTTCTGGTGCAGCTTCAATTTATTCCATGCTCAATCCGACACCCGCGAGTAAGAAGCAAATCCTCATGGGCCGACCCCCCCTTCCTGCGTGTTCGCTTATCCGAATAGGTCGCCGGAGGGCGGGAACGTGTCGCTCAGTTAGGGCGGCGGTAAAATTTAGGAAGCGGTCTTTGGGTTTAAATTTTTGAGGAGAATATTGGCGCGTATCGGCGATCATTTCTGGCTCGAAGTCCACGCACGCGGGACGCGTGAATAGCGCGCCGAAGGGCAGCGATTAGACTTTCTCTCGCCCCCTTACGCGTCTAGGCCCGATACCCTGCTGTGATCTGATCTTGCCGCTTCGGGGACCCGGTCCCGCAATCGTACTCAGCGCGCCAAGTGCCGGGAGGCAAATATGTAATATTCCCCTACATGGTGTGGGCTCCCCACAATGCGGGCGTCCAAGTCCCATTCTCACAGGAGCTGCGTGATAGATGAGTGTCAATGTTAAGCGCTAGGCTTGATACGTGAATTCGTAGTGGAGCTCCGTGTACACAGCAGGAAATTGATTCCATCCGTATCCACAGACATCGCATTGACCTACACAAAGCGTCTGGAGTACAGCGTACGAGTACAAGAATAACCAAGATGTCATGTAGGGCGATATGTACATTGCCTAGCAAGATTGTCAGCGGCGAGTCGCCAAGGAGATTAAGCTTAGCCCTACTTTTTTTCCTCTGTGGCCCTTGGCCTACTGGGGCGCCTCATCGCAGCCATTTTGGATGTGTCGTTTCAGCGAGTCCGCACTGGGAGCGAAACGTGCCTCAGCGTGCAGCGAGCGGGAAAACAATGAGCGGGACGCACCGGCTGAAATCCTTTTCGCAATAAATACACCTATGCGTAACCGGTGTCGGCGCGTGCTGGGTTTCATGATGACGTTTTCTGTCGTGCGCACGCGAAAAATCCTTGCCGCACACTTCGCAGATGTAGCGTTCGCCCGAGGTGGAAGAACTGGCGATGGGGGAGGTCTCTATGGAGCTCCGGGGGCGCGAGCTCTGGTGGGGATGAGGCTGGCGCGCAGAGGATGGCATGATGGGATGAGGCCCTGCAGAATAAGGCCCACTTGTGCGGCTGGAGTGATGCATGGCGGACGACGGACGGGGAGGGCGGGGGCCGGCGTAGGCTTCCGACGGAGTGGGGATAAATTTTCGTGGCGGTGATTGGTTTGCAGAAGGGTGCCGGTTGTAGGACGCCGGGGGAGGGCTGACGGCGCGCGGACCAGAAGAGTTGTATGGATACGAGCCGGATTGATATCCTCTGTTATCCGGCGGTGCGGCGTATTGAGATGGATAACCGGACGGGTTAGGATAGTCCGGCCGGTAGCTGCTCGACGGGGGAGGCCCAGGGGCGATTGGTGCGTAATACTGGGATGGATGCTGGGCCCGAACTTGGATGTAAAGTCAAGAGAACCGACGCAGTCCAGTAATCGCGCCACGTACCGCTTGATGTTGCTGGATACTGTGATCGTCCTCCACCTGTAGGTTGCTCGTAGGATTGCGGGTAGGCGCCCGCGGAAGGCGGCGAGGCATTACTTCCCGAATAACCTGGGGACGGGTAGGAGTAGTTCAGGTTGTTGCGAGGTTGCATTTCCAAGAGGCTGCAAACGAGGATTCGGTGGCGGAGGCGCAAGAGGATGCGTTTAGACGATATGATGAAATAGCCATCGCGTCGTGCTTTAATAGGCCTGAAAGCCGAGCGTCAGTACATAAGTTTGCATGCCCCATCGAATTAAGTAGTTTACCAAATAATTGTCCGAGATTCATGGTAGCGAGGACGGGGTATTCGTGCCAAAAGACGGCTGTTTTTGTCACCCGTTTCAACCTACACAGACACGGTAAATGAAAAAGGCAGGAGGTAGCATGAGAACGCTACGAATCAGATCAGCTTCGAATACAGTCGGAACTGCACCCGGCCTGAAGCTTCGCCGAGAAAATCCTTGGTGTAATTTTGGATAGCATTCCTTAGTAATTTCGAGGTCAAACTAAGCCAATCTACAGATGCGGTGCCTTCTCAGTTGGCGTGAGTGACATGGACGCCTTAAACGAGCTGGCAACCGAATTTGGCAAGCGCGTGACATATTGCAGGGAACATCCGACTCACGGGCTTCAGAGGATAATGAACCTGGCCGACCAACTGGCTTTTTGAGTGGCCCTCGTCGCTGAAACTCCCTGAACAAAGAGCGACCCAAGAGGACGGAGCCGCCAGGATGCCGAATTCCGCGTTAGGACATATGAGATATATTTGCGACGGAGACTTGCCAAAGCTCTCACAAGCTGAATGCGGAGCTCACTCGATCCCGAAGCCACATTCCAGGTGTGAGCAAGTTGACCGCAGGAATTTCCGGCGCACAGACTACCTCTGCTCCAAATCCGAGATTAGTGGAAAGTGGATTTCGCACGGCGTCAAATCCCGCCCGATCAGTGACAGACAGTGTCAAAGACTCAAGACAGACATATGGTGGGTGTCTCATTGGTTCAAGTCCGTCTCTAATCTTGCCATCCCATGTGTTAGCGGAGTCCGATTTTCATGGACATTAAGCCCGTCCACAGGCTCCTGCCAATGTTCGGTCGAGGTGGTTTCAGGGAATGCCACGAGATTGAATGCCACGTTTTGCACAGATATGACGATGAAGGGGGTGCCGGCATGTACAAGAAGTTTTGAGTTGATTCATTCCAGGATCATGTCTATCTCGCAAGCGAAGAGAACCTCCTCCGTCTATTTCCGGGTGGTCTAAACACGACGCGAGCCTCTTCGGATTACTTGACGGAAATTGTGCTTTTTGACATTGAATCCGGAGCCGATGAAACATCTTGGAGACCTTGCCTGTTTCGGAGGAATTCGCGGTGCCGTTGGACTAGTAGCGCGGAGAAGATCCTAAATTTGGGCTAACGGGCGGCGAGGGGCGGCTTTTTTGATGAGTAGAATTGACGCAACTGGATGCTGTTGAACTATCTCCAAGGGAGTCGATGTATTGACTCGCGATGAGCAGCCTCCAGCGGAAAATCGCGTTACATGCAAGTAGTAAATGCAGGGACCTTGAACAGAAAGAAAATTCGACACGTCAAGCAAAACTCGATGGACCAGGGACAAAGTTTCTTACCAGTACTAATAGTACTCGCATTGCTTTGCCCGCTGGCAGGGCAACTTTTACCGGATGACGAATCACTGTCAGTCTGCATCCGGGCCAGGCGCCACATGGCCCTCGTCTGGAGAATTCGGAAAGCGGAGAACGGAAAGGTTCTCAGTAGGACATGTTGAAGAAGGAACCAGAACGGCACACGGGTGGCGCAGTTGTGGCGGTTGAAAGGGCGGGAGGGCGTTGGCAAATATACGCAAATAGTGGCAAACACGGCCAACGCGAAGATTTGAAAATGCATGGCACCCTTCGACCTTGATGCCTGCATCGAACAGTTACTCCGCAAACAGCTCCTCCACGAGGCTCTCCTACGCGAAATATGCGCAAAGACGAAGGAGGTTCTCATGCGCGAGTCCAACGTCGTCCACGTTAGCGCGCCAGTCACAGTTGTGGGCGATATCCATGGGTACATCTTGTGCCTCCAATTCCCTGTGATACGCGCTCATCCGCCGTCTAAGCCAGTTCTACGACTTGATAGAGATTTTCCGAATAGGCGGCTACGCCCCGCACACCAACTACCTGTTTCTCGGTGAGTCGTGTGCGCGATTCGAATCACGGCATAAATAACGCCAGGCTCGCGTTCCCAGGCGACTACGTTGATCGCGGGCTCTTCAGCGTGGAAACAATATCCCTCCTCATGTGCCTCAAGCTGCGGTACCCCGACCGAGTGCAGCTCATCCGCGGAAATCACGAGTCGCGCGCCGTGACACAAGTACGCGCATACCCTACCTTGATTTATCGGCCAAAATCTTAATGCGGACGGAAGAATTATGGTTTTTACACGGAATGCATGCGGAAGTACGGCTCGTACCACGTCTGGTCGTATTTCACGGACATGTTCGACTTCCTCACGCTGTCCGTCGTGATCGACGATCGAATATTCTGCGTGCACGGCGGTAAGACGCGGCGAGATCTGCACCCCGCGCTAGAGCGTTATTGACGTAGCCACAGGACTCTCGCCTTCCATTCACTCCATAGACCAGATCAAGGTCATGGACAGGTTCCGAGGTTTTTTACGTTCTGCCGTACTCTTTGCTCCGTCAACCTGAATCCCCATGCAGAGGTACCGCATGACGGCCCCATGGCAGATCTTGTCTGGTCAGAACCGCTTCTCTCTTCATCCCCGTTTCAGCAACACTAACTCGCCCCCAGGTCGGATCCCGACCCCGAAAAAGAAGATTTCGCGATTTCACCCCGGTCCGCAATTTTCGTGGTCTTCTGTTGAAACGCATCCTGAAAAACTCCTCAGGGGCGCCGGATACACCTTCGGCTCGGGCGTCGTGCACAAATTCCTCGAGATGAACAACATGTCGCACATTCTGCGCGCGCACCAGCTGTGCATGGAAGGCTACGCCTCGCTCTTCGACGGGCACCTCTCCACCGTCTGGAGCGCGCCGAACTACTGTAAACCTTATCCAAAATTCCTTCCTTCCTCCCCGTTCTCGCCGAGCTAATCCCGCGCTGCAGGCTACCGCTGCGGCAACTCGGCGAGCATCCTGGAAGTCGGCCCCGGCCAGAGCATGTACTTCAACGTATTCGAAGCGGCGCCGGAGAACGAGCGCGACGGGCCGAGTCAGCAGGCCGCGCAGAACGCTAGCGGGAAGGTAAATCACAGGCGTCTTCGCGACGAGACGCGTAATCATACTGTACCGATGCTGACCTCGCCATCGCAGCTCCCGGAATATTTCTTATAATAAGGTGGCCTGGGCGGCGCGAGGATAATCAGCTTTACATGTAGATGTATACGTACTTGCGAGAAGCTGCAGCGGCTTCGCGCGAATCTAATAAGGAACTTACAGTGAAGGGTTGGGGGAGCAAAGCTAAACCAACTAACCGCGTGAAGTTGAATCTGAACCAAATAATAAAAAGGTACAGTAATATGGTATGTATATTATAAACCAGCAGTTGAACGCACGGCGTGCCACGGAGACATCCCGCTCGCGGACGACCGCACAAACCAGCGTCGCCGCCCCCGGGCGGTGAGTATAAACACGAAAACCCATATGCAGGCCATGATGTGTTTTCGCCAGCGGCGCCAGGCGAGGACGAGCAGTGTGCGCGCCAGATCGCGCTTTCGCCGCCGGCCGTGGTCAGGGTAGCCAAAGAATGGGTTGAGAAGGGACATGGGAACTAGGGTGGCTCGCACCGGGGCCGGGGCGTCGACGATCGAGGGTGCAGATGCAGGGCGTTGACCGCTGACAGCTGGCTGCGACGGCGGCGGCGGGTCGCTGTCCCACAACGGATCGCGCAAGTCTGCCAGCGAAACGAGCGTTCCGCCATAATCTGCCAAAGGTGAAGCTTTCATTAGCTACGTGATCCATTACGTGTAAATTGGGGCGCGACGCGGACCTGCCGGCAACATGGCGGGGGAGAAGTACGCGCGCAGCTCGTCTTGCGTGGGGAAGAAGACGCGCGAGAGCGCGGGGGCGGGGAGGACGCGCTTGGCGATGCTCCAGAGGCCCGCGTGCGCCCAGGAGTAGTTGATCATGAACGCTGTGGGAGACGGGGTGCTTAGTGGGCCGCGCGCGTCGCAGGGGTGCGTAATTACCCGCCGCCAGGAGCCCGGGGAACTGGGGGATCGCCTCGCGGAGCGTCCAGGTTACGAGGTCGATGTTCTAGCACGCGATCAGTTCTAACGGCGCCAATAAAATAAAACAAAGCGGGGTCCGTACGAGGCTCTGCGTGGAGAGGTTCGCGAGGTCGAGGAGGATGACGTATTGGAGGATCGGCGCCGATTGGCGGGGGGCGTCGTTGTTAAGGTGCTTGAGGTGCAGGCGGAGACGCTCGAGCCCGCGGAGAACGAGCGGCTTGTACGCGTCCGAGCTGTCGTTGAAGGAGACAACTTTGACGACGAGGATGGGGCGCCCGAATGGGTCGCGTGCGGGCGGGGGGAGACAATGCACGAGCGGAGTACGGTGCGGAGCGGCTGGGGGCCACAGATGGGTGAATCGCCACACGAGTGTCTTGCGGACGGCCTCCATCGCGAACGAGCGCGTGAATTTGTTGCGCTGATTCCACGAATTAAATTGGCGCGCCAGGATCCATATCCCAGTCATCACGTACGCGCAGGATTTGAAACAGGGAGGCTTCGCGTCACAGTCAGCGGGTTCTTCCGGACGAGGTGGGGAACGCGCGTACATACAGGTATCATCTAGCCACTCTTTTGCCCACTGTATCGACTCACCGCCGTCAAGATGTAGTTCATCCGCTACAGACGGCAGAATGTCTTGAATGAGAATCCCCTGCAGGCCCCGGACCGCGTCTAGATTCTCGATGTACTGCGCTAGCAGCTTTTGAAAGTTAGACTTCAGCAGAAGATCCATAGGCCACGCAATTCGGCCGCCAGGGGCGGAGCGGTAGAACTGGACTCGGAGAACTGGACCAGGAGAGAGAGAAGTCGCACTGGCACGTGTTTTCCACAGCAGGCACGTGTTTTTCATGCCCGATGGGGAAGGCTGAAGTAGCTCGGAGTTTGAAAGTGCCGGCGGTTGTGGTTCTTCAACTTGCCTTCAATCATTGCCCGTGATCCACCAAGCTCGCAGAAACGCCTCACCATCTCGGCGACCTGGGAAATTAACGCCGCACTCACAACAGTCCGCACCCCTCTAACGGCTAGATCTGAAGGAAACTATCCCGAGTCTCTGACAGCTGCTCTTGCCTTTCAAGTTGGCATCTGCCTCAGGGCGTGCTATACTAAGGTGCGGGTAACTTACCCTTGAAGTTCTACGCTGTCGATCCTCTTTCGTGGTCAGGGGTTTCATCCCCGCAAGCTGTTCGGCCATCTGCATGGAGTGTGGGGTCGTCGAGGTGCCTGGACTGCCGGCTTTGACATCGAACACGCTGAATAGAATATAGTGAGCACTCAGGCTAGACGTTCTCTCTGACAGCGCGCTGGCCCTCATCGGGTCTGCTCCACTGGGTACGGGTAACATGCCTCCAGTTGGGTATGCTGCAGATCCTGGACTCCTTGCAGTCGTTCGGGTTTCCATCCTCCGGCCATCCGTCTTTTGGGCTCGTCGTGTGCGGGCAGCTGGCATGGATAACCCGCTAAATGGTCGGCTGACGCTGGGATAGAATATAGCAAGCACGATTCGTTCGTCCTGACAGTCATCGCATCAGCTCCACAGAGTGCGGGTAACAACGTGCCCTTGAAAGCTTGTTGTACGCTGCTGATCTTGGACTGTCTGCCCTGGTTTCATCGAGCTGTCCGGCCATCTAGGCATCGCCCTATTCCCTTTGGTCGTGAGGACCATGACTCACCAATATCTTGGACGTCCACCTTCTCGCCAAACCAAGAGGATGAATATTGAGTGAATAGAATATTATATAGTAATTTACACAGGAACAACAATACAATCAAGAAACGCTCACTCCCCCTTACGTCAAGTCGATAACCTCCGAGCTCGAAACCACAGGCGTCTTGCTCCGCGTCAAATCGATAATCTCCCCAGGCACGAAAGCATGACCGGCCTCCTTCTTGACGCGCTTCGGGCCCTGCCGGCATGTCAGTCAGAATCATATCTCCGCGTCAACGGTCCGGTGTGCGCTTGCCTTGCCCTCCTGCTTCGACGAGCCTGCTTCCGCCTTGCGCTTGCCCGCCGCTGGGGTGGGGTTCGGTGCGATGCCGTTCGCGCGGAGAAGGTCTGGGCGCCGAAGTCAAATTCAACTTTGCCTGCTACTATGTAGCACGCGGCGCACCGATGGAGCGGTATTTGAACGTAAATGTCGCGAGCGGGACGCGCTCGAGGTATTGCACGACTGCGGCCGAGCGCGACGCCTCTGCCACCGGCGCGCCGAACCTGCAGCTTCCCCGTCAGCGTGCGCGCACATCGACAGTATAATACGGAGGGGAACTCGCTTGATCTGGTGCGCACCCTCGCCCTTCTTCGCGCGCTCGTGGATCTTTGAGCTCGTCTCCTTCGGCTGCGTGAGGGACGTGTACGGTCTCGTCCCCGTCTGCGTGATCGTCCAGACCTCCATGCGGATGAGCCCGACGTCCTTGTGCGCCGCGGCGTCCAGGAACGCGTCGTCGTCTGCCGCCTTCCCTTTAGTGTACTAAATCCGATGGAGTAGGGGGAGAACGGTACCCGTGAGCTCGAGCGCGGCGAACAAGAACGGCGCGACGCTGTCAGCAGACGTCCTCCGCCCCGCGACGCGCGCGTCGAAGTTCGGCCCGCGGATGATCTCGCCCGCGCATTCGATACCGTCGACCCAGATGCGCCCCACCGTCTGGCAGAACACGTCCATGTTCTTCCAATGCAGTGCGAAGCCCTACATACACGAGATGGTTCAGCTGCAGTGTCCATTGAGATTGCTTTGAGAGACTTTGCCGAGCTGGGAAGCGATGTAGCAGGTTTGGCCGGTGGGCTCGTCGACGTCCTCGAGTTGAAACTGCTGGGCCTCGACGCCGTCGATGGTCACCCAAGCCTCGAATCCATTTGCCGCTAGAGGCATTAATATTGCTTGCCGGGTGAGACAAAGGGGGGATAGTGATGGGATCACCGTTTGGCACCGGCCCCAAAGCCAAACACCCGCCTCCTCCTCCCTAAAAAAACATGTCCGACGACGTTTCCGCACTGCTCACTTGGTTCCAGGCGCGCGGCGGGTCCCTCGACGTTGCGGTCGGCTTCACGACGTTCTCTGGCTGCGGCCGTGGTGCTGTCGCGCTCGCGGACATTCCCGTGCGTCTTCGCTTTTTTTCCTCGCGAGACGCGAACTCAGCAGCCAAAAAGGAAGGCCACGTCCTGTTCAGCATTCCGCGCGGACTGCTTCTCTCCACCGAGACGTGCGCGCTCCCGGGGCTCGTGGGGCCCGCGTGGCGCGCGGCAAGGATGGACGCGGGGTGGGCGGGGCTCATCCTGTGCATGATGTGGGAGACGGCTCAGGGCGCGCGCTCGCCGTGGGCCGCGTATCTCGGTGCGTCGCGCGCTATGTGTGGGATGAATGAGTAACTAAACGCGGGGCAGACTCCCTCCCGACGGCGTTCGACACCCCGATGTTCTGGAGCGAGCGCGAGCTGGAGGAGCTTGAGGGGACGGCGGTGGTAGGTCTGTCCCTGATCCCACCCTTCCTTTCTCATCTCTTAAATAATGATTAAACCGTGCACAGACAAGCTAGGCAAGGCGGACGCGGAGCGCGATTTCAAGGAGAAACTCTTGCCTTTGGTCGAGGTGCGCTGATCCATCGACATGTGAAACGCGTGTTTATTCTTTGCGCAGAGCCGCACGGACCTCTTCCCGCCCGAAACGCTCCCGATATACTACACGCTGGACCTATATCACGTCATGGGCAGCCGGATCCTTTCGCGGAGCTTCGACGTCGAGAAGGATGAGGAGGAGGAGGAGGGTGCTGCCGAGGAGGATGCGGCTGCTGAGGAGGGGGGACCAGAGGAGGACGGCGCAGTGCCGGAGGAACACGCCGCAGCGGACACCAGCCTCGGTAGCGCCATGGACGTCGACGGCGAGGTCGACTCCAACAATGGCGAAGAGTCCGACGACGACGACGACGCCCCGCCCCCGCCCGCGATGGTCCCCCTCGCCGACATGCTCAACGCGCAATACGGCTCGGAAAATGTCTGTCCCTTCCTTCCTTCCCTCTCCTCCTATTCTCACACCAACGCCCCCGCAGGCCAAGCTCTTCCACGAAAAAGACGCCCTGCGCATGGTCGCCACGAAGCCCATCGCGACCGGCGCGCAGATCGTGCGTCCTTCTCTCATCCTGCCCCTTACACCGACTGAAGTAATGCGCAGTGGAACACCTACGGCGACCTCCCGAACGCGGAGCTCCTGCGGCGCTACGGGCACGTCGACCTCCTCCCCCTCCCGCCCCCCGCCCCGCCCGGCGCGCGCGGCAACCCCGGCGACGTCGTCGAGCTCCCCGCGGACCTCGCCGTTCCGGCCGACGCCGACGCCGCCGCGACGAAGGCGCGCATCGAGTGGTGGCTCGAGCAGGGCGGCGACGACGTCCTCGTCGTCGAGGCGGACCTCGCGATCCCGCCCGCGCTTGCGGCACTGATCCGCCTGCTGCGGCTGCCCGCGCCCGAGTGGGAGAAGGCCGTCGCGAAGGACAAGGTGCCGAAGCCCGTGCTTGATAGCGCCGTCCTGCGCGTCGTGCAGGGCGTGCTGGAGCGCCGGCGGGCGGGTTACCCCACCTCCCTCGCCGTGCGTGCCTTCTCTTATTCAACCCTCGCGCATTGTTGATTTCTGTTGTTTCCTTTTTCTTTTGAATGACAGGACGATCTAGCGCGCTTGGAATCAGGGGGCGACGAGGCGCTCCCGCGGCATACGCGGGACGCGCTCGTGGTGCGGGTGGGAGAGAAGCGGATTTTGGAGGGCGCGCTGGAGAAGGTGAGGGCTCAGCTGCTTGTGGCGGGGGATGAGGGGGGTGGTGGGAAGAGGAAGCGGAAGGAGGACGGGGAGGGGCGGGCGAAGACGAAGAGGAGGGGGTAGATTACGTGCGTTCGATACTTATAGATAGATTGGAGCGCTTTATGGCGGAAATCGGCATGGTTGATTTTCCGGGTTCAAATTGTTAGATTGAGGTTTATGGAGGACGCTGGATCTCTCATTGATGATACGTGTGTGGTTGAGTTCCTGGTTCGATGTCCCTTCGACTGCGACCGTTTTCCGTCACAGGGAAGATAAATACGAGGAGCGCAGATCTCAAAGTCGTATGGAGGCGATAGGAGCACAGTTCTTTGCAGGAGAATTTGGACGCGTCTGTGGATTAATTAAGCTACTTCGCCGTTGAGGAGCTGGAAGTCACCCCGAGAACATGTTTGCCGGCTTGCGACCTTTCCGGCAGCTAGAGAACGTCTCGGGCTCGGCGGATGTAGGAATTGTTCAAGTTTACCGTCCTATTAGCACTGAGCGCGACCTGCTCCCCGAGGCTGGGTGACTTGCAGGACGCTCGCGGTGTTTCCAGCGCGGTAGTTTGCTCGTCAACATACTTAAACCAAACAAGTACAAATTCCACGTTACCAACACGTCAATGACTCATTGCGGCCATAGGCCGGCGCCTCTCTGAATGCGACAGCCATGAGCGACGAGCAATTGGACCTACACTCTCTAGCCGTCTTGATCAACTACGAACGCTCGACGACCGATCCCCGGTTTAAGGGCACAGCCCTTTTAGAAGTCGGAAATGAGACGTCCACACTGCCATTCACCACCCTAGGACTCCCAGACGCCCGTATCATGGCCCCTTGGCACGATCATCGTGGATCCAAGACATCCATCGCCGTGGAGGCCGCTGATAAGCCCCCTGACTATCCTGATTCTCTGCACCAACCTCAGGTGTCCCCTGGACACGACCTGAGCGCCCGTGAATTGGAAACCCTGTATTGGCAGACACGCAGCCATGACGGTACACCTTTCAAGTGCTCAATTTGTACCTTCCTAAATCAAAGCCTTGCAGTGTGCTACCCGTCCGCCCGGATTTTACAGCTGATTTTGGACCTCCAGCCTGACGATCATCCTCTCCGTGTTCGCGCCGCGGACGGCGTCGATTTCACGTCGACTGTCTCCAGCCGAAGAATCCGGAAGTATGATCTCCGCGATCCTACGCATCTTACTTTCATTGCCACTCTGCCGCAAAGCTCCGTGTATACCACAGGGAATTTCAACCCCTCGAAGCATGGGGTAGTAACATTCGTCGAGGCGCACCCCGTTGTGGCACCCAAGACCGCTGTCTTGGACATGACGTCGATGCAGTTCGGTGATGCAGGCAGGGGTTTTGGAAACAAGGGCGTTTTTGTCCTGGAGTTGCTTGAGGCGTACGAGCTGCGCCTCAAGAACTTTGCCAAGTCCTTCCAGATGTGCGAGAATATCGCCAGCGGCCTCCTTGGGTGGACAGAGGACGGCAAGGAGGAGTGGTTCGAGGACATTGCAGGACGTGTCATGGCACGATGGGAAGCTCGGGCGACAAGTCCGTGGTGTGCGCACTGCGGCGCCCCCGCGGAGAAGAGATGTTGCGGCACAGCTTTTTACTGTGATCGTCCGCACCAGGTGGCTTCCTGGCCTTTCCACAAACACTTTTGCGAGAGGAAAGCCTCCGCGGAAACAAAGTAATTGACTCTGTGCTCTCTAAGGCTCCAACCATTTCGTTTCCGTTTACTGTTTGGGCTAAATTAAACGGAAACGGTAATAAACATTTAAAAAACCGTTTAAACATTTATAAATGGTAGCATAAATTAATTTTTGGGTGCGGCAATAGCTACTCGTAGATGAGCAATAATCAATCGTCTAGATAACCAGCCTTAATCCACATCTTCGTGAGCATCGCCCTCATGATTGTCTACGCCTTCATGGACCTTTGTGCCTCGTAACACAAGTGTCGCGACTTCGAGAACAGGCGCTCCACTGAGACACTGGTCTCAGGAATAGCCAAAATCCCGAGCCATCCGCGCAACGACGGGGAAATGATGTCATTTCGGTTCAGAGACGATTCGTTTTGGTTGGGTTGGGGTGAGCTGCAGCCGCCATCGGTGAGGGCTACTCTCAGGAGACTCCCAACGCGTCCCGTCACAAATGTCGCATTTTATGCACCTTGATCTTGACCAAATCTTGGCCTTGATTATGCGAGTGTTGCGCCGGAATTGCGACGTACTGCGCAATATGGGCGCATGATATTTTTTCGGCGTTCGGTCACAGAAATGAGCGAGAGTGAAGAGAGCAAAGAGCAAGCGCGGACCGAATCACCGATCTTCGGACTTCGGCATCTTGAACCACTCCGTAATAATGTTCCACACAAGCCCCACCTGCGGGTAAGCTCGAAACCGGCCCGTCTTTCGAAACTTAATTGTGTGTCTATCGACAGTTTCATAGACAGACGGTCACCGGTCTAACCTGCGGGTTCGTTGACAGGTAGTGATGTTCGGGTCGGGTCGGGCCTGAAAGCCCGGGCTTGGGTCGGTTCGGCAAGGGCTTGGGCCTGAAAATATCCCAAGCCCGACCTGACCTCTTGGGTCGGGTGACTCGGGTCGGGCTCGGGCTTGGGCCCGGGCTTGATTGGAAATTTTCAAACAGCTTTGAAGTGGATCCTCATGTCTAATTCGATGCTATTTGTGGATTACTCATTCATGGGGACACTCAGCGATTTTTCTACGCCCTTCACACTCAACAAGCATGCTTTTGAACACGACGTGATGCGCCATCACTCGACGATCAAAACATCAAAACATGTTGAAACTCATCGTTCAGGTCGAAGTTTAAATCGTTGAAAGTGATTAACATTTGTATATACCCTCAAGCGCCACCCTCATGTATAAACATCGATCCTAAGCAGCCAAAATCCCAGTTGGCGGGTACACCAAGAAACCCGGGCCCAAGCCCGGGTCGCGGGTCGGGCCTGGGTCGGGCCTGAAAGCCCGACCCAAGCCCGGGCTTGGGCTTGAAGCCCGACCCGGCACATCACTACTGGCGGCGTGTAGGCTCCGATAAAATGCGCACTGGCAGACCAATTATTTGATCCACATATCTTGACGAAGCGGTTTGGGTGAGCCGGTAAAGTCTTGCGCATTACATTGAAGTGGAATACACCGCGAGACTGATGATTCCTGGACACTCAGTCTGGACTGAGGACTGTCACTCAAGTTTTTTGAACCAGCTGACACGTGACCGCCAATCACACAGCCTCTTTTGTCTTCTGCTCCCACAACATGTCCTGCAGCATATGTCTCCTTCCTTTCATCCCAGACCGAAAACTAGCTACCTTTCCGCTGGATGAGCATACTCCGCATGAAAGTATTGTCCCAAAGGATCAGGCCAGATACTTCAAGTCCTGTTCCTGCGTCGAGTCAGTGATCTTGTTTGCAGTTTCTTGCAATGGACTTCATTTCGGGACAGTTACAGAATATTAGGATGTTTTCAGGGTCTCCGCTGCTACGGTATGTTTTGCCAGCATATCGAGTGTGACCGGTGCTGAGGTGTTGACATGGGAATCCGAAAACGATGGCAGTCAGCTTCATTCTCTTCCATACAGATAATGGCTAACATCCCCTCCCCCAGGTATTCGTGGCCCACGACATTTGTTTGACCCTTCTTCCCCACGCACTGAAAGCTGAAGACGATACCATCGAGTCAGAGACGACACTCTGTTTATTACAGGGCGGCCCCCGCCAAGGTGGCGCGATTGCTGGGCGGTTCAAGGCCATCAAGTACGAGCGTGTCGGCGAGAATTTTGACTTGTCACCTTTTGGAAACCCGGACGTGAGCTGGGCTTCAACGCGTTTGACTGGAAGGCCTTGAAATCCTACAGAAACCGTTCCTTCGACTAGCTCATACAGCGATCCGACATTTGAATCTGTTCCCTCTCCAGCTCATACACCCCACCGCGCTCCTGTCGCCAACTTTTCTTTTTTGATTCCAGTTTTCCGCGCTTCAGTTGCGCCGTGTCACCAGAAAGCCTCGCGTCCATCGGCCCACTGGCGGATCGTCCAGACCTCATAAGAACAATGCCTTTGGAGCTCATCCTCCACATTCTGCCGTTCTCCCCCTGAAAAGCTACATCGCCATTGTGTCCACCTGCCGCTTCTTTCGGTATCACGCCCTCACGACATTCCCATAAGGTGAAGGAGAAAGTCGAAATGGTGGAATTGATGAGGATGATGAATACACAGGCCAGGGCAGTGAATCGTGCTAATTAGGATGAGGATTGCCAACGCTTTCTATCGACAAGGTCTCAGTCTTCTACCTCGTTATTAAGCCTCGAAGTATAGTCCCATCTCGCGGATATCCTCGATGAGCGCAGGGGGATTATCCAACCCAGCAAAATGCCCGCCGAAATCGTGAACTAAATGAGCGGGCTTACTCAATGCTGGTGAAAGACTGAACAGGCAGGACCACACCTTTGTACGAGACGAGATTTCCGACCTTGGCAACGTACTCTTCCGGCCACAGCGCGATGTTGTACTCGTACTGGCTGAAAAGAATCGGTGCGTCCGTCTCCGCTTTCGTGTACACTGTGCGCAACCCGGCCGGATTCAGCGCGTAGATCCAGAGGGTGGAGAGGAAGGAGTCGGTGAGGTAGTATAGCGAGACGAAGGTCAGAATCGCATTGTTGTTCAGCACGGACGGCGGAGTTCCCGCGCGGGGGTCGGACCCTGCGGGAGTGAAAAGGTGAGTGGGATAATACCTGGGGAGAAAGTATTGAATATATATACGAACATAGCTTGAAGTTTCCGGCAAGCCACGCCAGTTGTCCTACAGGATTGTCGTATAGTGCCAACCCGATGTCGTTCGGCTGGAATATTTCCGTCAGCTAAAATACGGCGCTGGAATATGGGATATGGGACATGGGACACAAACTTTGTTCGTCTGTTCAACAAAATAGCCGAACTGGGTCGTGGTCCACGCGATGGTCCGCTGCTCCGTCACTTTCTGGACGTCCGACAGAGTGATATTGTTGTCGGCGATTTCTTGAGCTGACGGAGGGGAAAATGGGAGGAAGGCAAGGTGTGTTGCGCGTACGGTTGTATTGAAGGAGCTGTAGAGGGAATACGCTATAGCGGAGCCCTGGAAAGGGGATGGTGAGTGTTTGTCGAAAGCGGCCTCCGAGAAGGAACCAGTACATACCCAATCTGTCCCATGGACCGCGTAAGTCGCGTAGCCAAGGACCTCGATCATGAGCTTGTTGAATATCCGGGCAGTATCGTCAATAGTTGAGTTCGCAGGGGGCGCAGAGGAGAAGAGGAACCCTGGAAGGGAAGGAACCACGACATTGTAGGACACCTTCTTTCCAGTAGAGCTGGTCCAGGATTGAGTCAATGGTTTGATCACCGGAGCAAATTCGTAGAAGGCGCCTGCGAGTAAATGTTCTCTTGATTGTTTAGAGAACTGGACGCAATACGCGTACCTGGCCATCCGTGAATCAATATCACAGGAATTGCATCTGGCTCCTCCGATTTCTCGTGCACAAAATGCACGGTTTGTCCCTCGATTACCGCAGTGTACTGCGAAAACCTATACACCTTTAATTTTCGTATACGAAGGAGAGACATAATACTGACTGGTTCAACTCTGTCTGTTTTGCCTCCCAGTCGAAACTGCCCAGCCACTCGGTCCGAAGCTCCCGAAGGAAGTCGAGTTCAATCCCTTTCTCAGGTCCGGCGTTTGGATACAAAGCCTTTGCCGGAAGACGACTGTTGCGTACGAGATCTGTCAGGCGTGGAATTTCAGGGCTGAGGTCAATCTTGAAGGGCTTCAAATCGAATCCACAAGCGTCCACTAAAGTCACCGAAAAGGCGGCGACAGCAAGATAAACAAAGCTTAGAGAGAGAATCATGGTGGAGATTTTCTGCTGCTTCCTGATCGATGGAGCAGGCCTCGTTTTAAAGAGGCAGACAAGCGGAATGTTTGTAAGGCCATTGCATTATTCGGGCTTATGTCACTTGCCGAACTTCGAGCTTCTCAGTATGACCTCACTTTCCGATGCTGTGTCTTACAAGCATAGTTCTTCACTCTCCGTACCCTCTTCGAATAAAGGCCAGTTTGGGGTAAATCGCCCTTCGAGGGACTCTCCTCCTCTGACTTTTTTGCACCTCTCAAAATTATAATTCTTCTTTCCTTCCGGAGTCCTCCTGGGGACGACTTTCCGTACCAATATTTTGGAATGACGAAGCAGCTTACTACCCAGCTCGGCCGGCGACATATACGGGGTGGTAGTAATGACCGGTAACATGGCCGTGATGGGCCGTGGTGTGGGAAACGCCGAGCGGTAAGTAAGAACGCTCGGATCAATTCGGACTTGACTTCTCGCTACTTCAACTGGGTTTCGCTTTATTTCTTGCCTGCGCCAGAGCCACTTAGAGGAGTAAATAGCAAACCTGCCCTTTCCCAGTTATCCGTGGCCCACCACGTTTGTTTCAACTTTGAACTTTCGGCTTTCTTCCGACTTCCCTTGCTGTATTTTCCACGCGTCTTATAGGCAGTTTGACTGTCCAGTAGCCCGTCGTCTCGAATAATCCTCACTGAGACGACAGAAACTGTCACTGCCAGGAGAGAATGCCCGGGTTGAGCTCGAGCCTGGAAAATTCAACCGACCACGTGAAAAACCATTACAGGTTGAAAATAGTACAAGATATAACGCGTACGCGGTGGATTGATCGCTATTGCAATTCCAGCGTGTTGTGAGTAAACAAAAATCCAACCTAAGTGCACCGCCGGAACCGCATCTCTTGATGGCATCACTGCAAGTCATAAGAACCTTGCCGACCTCGGAGCTTCGTCTTGGTCGGTCGTCGAAACATGGCAAGCACTCCTCAAGAGATCCTGGATTTAATCGTCAAACAGCACTGCGAGGACCAAAGAACACTCCGTTCATGCAGCCTCGTGTCGAAACCGTGGCTCCGGTCAACCCGATACCACGTCTTCGGCGATCTCACTCTCCACTTGGGAACCTCACAGGAGGCCCAATTTCTCGCGCTTTTAAGCCATCCGCTGTGCACTTTCGCGACCTCCGTTCGTAAAATGTGGATCCTCCCTGCACAGGAGAGGGATCTGTCGACAAACGTTAACGGCAACATAGCACAACTTGGAAAACTGACGAGTGTCCGCACACTTCGTATTCATCGCCAGAAGATGATTCCTCCACAGACGCTAGCCGTTCTGGCCACTACCTTCAAAGACATCACCACCCTTGTGATGATGATTCGTTTCCCGGGACTGTCCGACGCCCTCCGTTTCATGAGTTCTTTCCCGTCATTGGAACACGTTCATTTTGAACCCGTCCGCACACCACCCGGCGACTTACCACCAGCGGATATCCGGATACCAGCACAGCTCCGTAGTCTACACCTACACTCACTGCGTGGTCACGAAAAGTGGTTCGCAAACAATCGAGTGAACAGCCTATCAACTTTGACCATCGAAAAAATTCGACCGCTTGACGATGTTGCGCGGCTGGATGAGGTGCTGGAGATTTTCGGCACAGGCCTCCGGAATCTTACTCTCCGCTTCGATACTCAAAAAGGCTGGCTCTGACCATCTATGTGGACATACCTGATACTAACCTACGATTCAGGCGATTTTGTTGTCCGGATGAATCTCCAGCACAACACGCAACTCCGATATCTGGAGATCGACCTCTCTGAGCTCACGCGCCGGCATATCCTCCCTACCATCGCCTCCATTTGTGCCCCGCATATGGAAACCATTGTTTGGCGGAGCCGTAAGGTATTCAACCCCTCCCCCGAGTTGTGGACCGGTTTGGATGCGCTTCTCGCCGACCGTACCAAACTTCCGACGTTGAATAAATTTTAAATTTCGGCGCCGCCATCCAAGGGCGGGGCCACGTTCAATCCAAGACTGCAGATGCCGATGTGCGATGGTATCGGTATTCTTGGCGGAGAGTACGATATAACACTTTGACACAATTTCTGTTTTGATTACTGTGCGGTTTGGTCTTTATATTTTATATCTTTATGGATCAAGTAGCTCGCATTTAACGTTGTCTCCGAGTATTCATCTATATTCTGGTCACTAAGATACACGATGTCGTTCTCAACCTAGATGTTCGATGGGGTTGTCCAAAGCATGGATCAACTCCTCCATGTTTGTAATGTAACTTCCCCACTCGTTCCAGCTATCATTCGATTGCGGATTAGTATTAATGTGTCAGGATGTTGTTAAAGACATACTCATGCCTCGCCATCCCGGTCGGTGCAGCCACGGAATCGCCACCTAAGTCAACATTCGCGCCTCGCATATGGATCAATAAAGTCCAGTGCCTCGAGTGGAACCTACCGTGCACAGCGAAATCCTGATACTCGTCCGAAAATATGCGATCCTGCGAGTCCTTCGTCCAGTGAAAGGGCTCGTATACCGGCAAGCGGCCCAGGTCCTCCGTGTACTTGGGCAGCGTAAAGAGGGGGTCGATATCGGCGATAGACAGGCCAGAGCTCAGACCAGGTTGAGTCAGCGGGACTCTATTAACGCCAGCGGTTTGACTTGAGCCTGCGGCATCCAACTCGGAGTCGTCGATCGTCGACGGCCCACAATCATAATCCTCACTAAAGTTCAACGCCCGCTTCAACTGGTTCGGAACAAACTGTTCCATTTTCGTCGCACTCATGAGCTCGGTGATGATATCACTTAGAGTCCGTGCTCAGGCAATTGCCCCTAGAGAATAAATCAAACCACGCACTGTTGGCGACCGGCAACCTGCCATCTACACGCCGATGTGAGACCGAAGGGAAAAAACCAAGTAAGAGTCGCAACCGCGCCTCACCTCATCTCGTACATCCGGAGAAGGCGCAGGCATGTCTCCACATCTTGCAGACACTTTTGAGGGTCGGTGGAGAGGCCTACTTTGCGTCCGCCCCAGACGTTGAGCAGAAGGACCACCCCAGAGTCACAGATCGCGTTCTAGCAGAGTGATGATCATATGTGCGCGTGAAAATAAAGTGAGCCTATACCAAAACATGCGGGGTGCATACGAATCCGCGCCGGGCCGCGACATCCATGATGTGGCTGCAGGACCGCGCAGAATTTGCGCATATGGCAAGAGATGGATAGCTCTGGGGCGTGATCAGTGCTTACAAAGTCTGAGGACAACGACATACGCTTGAAATTGGTTGCGCAGCCTTGCTGTGCGGAGAAACAATGAAAATGCGATGGACCTGGATTTGGACTGTGAACACATTAGACTCTGCTCAAAAAATGGGAGAAATTTCGAACCGTGGTAATAGCAAGCGTAGAGAACTGTGCTGTGCGGGGGAGTAAATCAATTGGCAACACGTAAAACGAACAAGAACAAACCCGATGATTGGGCCGCGAAAACCGGATCCTCCATATGGGGATCCCATCGCACTGAAAGACGCTGTCAGTTCTCAAGATATGCTGGAAAGCCTGTGTGATACAATGTCCAGGTATTGTGTCGACCCAGGCGTTTAGAGCAGCGCTTTAATGAATGGTTGTAAGTCCAGGATGGGAACATAATAGGCTGCGCTAACTCAAGTTCTGCGACCACAGTTTGAGTCCATCCCTCGGGCTTATTCTCTTTTCTCACGGCATACTACCAGTTGAGAACGTGAGAAACGGCGCAGAGATACAACAGTTCAACTGACGATGGTTTTTTGGGACATTCCAATTATTTCGAGCAACTTCAAGTAGGCCACAGTAAACGAGAGAATGCTAGGCTTTCCAGGAGGCTGTTTGAATGCCAGGTCCGGATCGGGGGTTTCCCAATATTCGTCGTCGCATTCAACGGGATAGTCCAGATCGTAGCTGACAGTATCGATTAGTCGCGGAATATTAGTGGGGGGGTCATGTTGGAGCGCACTCGTCGGAACAAGTCGCCCGAGGTCTTCCGCAAAATGCGCTCCCGAGTGTATCAATGCAAATCAGCATCCCTGTATTTAGAGAGAGTGAGATTTAAAGATAGGAAAGGACGGAAGCTCACAAAATGCCCGCTTCCAATTTTCAGCCACCACCTTGTCATCGTAGCGATGGCGACGATGAACACCCATATCCTGAACGTAGCGCATTCCAGCACCACCCAGGACCCAACATCCTTCCGGGGCCGAAGAGCCTTGAAGATAGAGGATGGATAACTAGTAAGAGTGTCCCGTCAAAAGCGTAGATGTCGCAGAATGTTTGAATATATACACAAGTTAGCTGAACCTCATAGAGAGTAGGTGTTTCAATCAGCGATGTCCGAACGAGCTGCAGTTGCCGAAGATATTTCCAACCGGAGCTTAATTGAGAGTTTGTCCCTTCCAGTAGAACGCGGGGATCATCGGAGTATTTTGCGGCGACTGCACACACAGCCAAAACAGTTGCTCCAAATTGGCGATCAACGAAGTGGAGACCAGCGGAAAGACTCTTTTCAAAGGTAGGTCGATGGAGGAGGCACAGTAGAATATTGACCCGTGTAAAGTAGATCGAAACCAGGCTTCGTAGGAGGTCGGGATCGGGGAATATCAAGGGGGGGAGCACTTCTCTCGGGGAGAGGTCATCATGCTCCCACTGCAAGATGTGTGAGAATGCCACAAGAGAAAGTAATAGACAAGACACGCACGGAGCTTCGCCAAAATTGTGGTCGTCGTGTAGGGGGGAGAAGCTTCTGTTGATGGTCGACGTTGAGATTTTCCTTGATGACCATGGCTGTCTTGATCAGTTTCATATGGCTCGACTTGCCGAAGAAGCGATTCCGGTACGAATCCAACAGGAATCGTTCAAAATGTTCAGTAAGTGTCACAGAAATATCATCGTCGCACGCGGATTCATCCTTGCTAGAGTTTGCGGGACTCTCTGAAACAGTTAGCGAAAGTGGCCGCCGTAGGGACACTAACTCCTGTTCCAAATGCCGTGCATAGTAAGCAACATCGAGCAGAACTTGGCGAAGATCGGCGTCCAAAATGCAGGCGGTCATTTGGGAAATAATGGCAGCGACGTGGGCTTTTACAACATGATCATTGTCCGAATTATCCGATGAACCAGTATTCTTCAGGATGTATTTTCAGCTTATGTCTTAGAAAAATGAAGTTGAACTTACCAGGGAGGGAGGCTTTGATGGGCCGACTTTCTGAAGGGGGGTTATCGATGGCCCTGCCTTGAAGGTAGTCTGGCTGTGATGTGTGCAGTCTGAATTGAACGCGATACAGTTTGAGCACCGGCCCCCAGGCATCCGAGAGCTGTCACCTGGTATAAAGGTGGGACTGGTTTAAGTTGATTGCTGGAGAAAATGAAGCTCACATCGAACTAGTGCAGTATGTAAGCGAGGTAGGGTGAAACTGAATGCGCGAATGCTTACTTTTCCTTTGCTTGCAGATATCGCACGAATCTGCAAGAATTGGAGACCATGAAGCTTCAATCAGCTTTCAAGAGAGACTATCGAGAACCTTTCATTCTCCGCCGCTTGGATCCTGGAACAGGAATGGCGCGAAAAGATTCCGGCATATTTTGCGCGAGGTGGAGGTAGTATCTCCTAATAAACTTCCTCTCTCGTTCCTCGTCCTGAGTTGGTGGTCGTCGTCGCCGTGCCACGCGTCAGTGCTCACGGCCCGGGTTGCTGACACGGTGATGCACCGATTGCACTGCCACATTCGACCTTCGGACAGGCAAAAGTAAACTACGTGTTTATATTAATCCAGCCTGAGCTTTCAATGGTAAATCGCCCTTAATTTCCCGACGTTGCGTTCTGCATCATCTGCGTCATCCCATCCACGCTCGAAAAATACGGCATCCAATAGGACCTAGCGCGAGTGAGGTTTTTTTTTTTTACGACAGGAGGAACAACCCACAAATATGGGTCCATGTCCATTTCGTTGTTCAATGCGGAGTCACGGGAAAAGCCATAGAGGTTCGAACCAGTGTAAACCGGGTAGTCCAAGTTCCACGGTTGAGAGTCGACAGTCTCGGATGTGTTAATAGCTGGCGGTAAATCAGGAATAATTTTATCGAGGACATCGATTTCCGATAAGTCCAATGTCCCATAAATGGGGAGCCGGCTGAGATCCTCCACTGCCAGGGGCAGAGAGAGGAAGTTCCCTGGCCATGATTCGAGCCCGGGGTTTTGCGCATAACCGTCGTCAATGTGGAGTTCAGACACAGATTCGAGGCCGGGGAAGTTTCCAATTAATTGGTCCAATGGTATTTCGGGTGGGGTAACGGGTGGGAGAGGAAGCTTATTCACAGACATCAGCTCACAAATGATATCACTGGAGAGATTGCTAGTGTCCCAAACATGATCATCATGAGCGTAAAACTTACTAGTATCGGCCTGCATTTTGCCATCTGGTATGCATGAGACGGTGGTTGCAGGATGAGTGTATGGTTGACTTACCGACGCTCGGTCTCCCGGAGTAGCGACATGCATTTGTACACATCAACAAGTTCCCTGGCTATGTCGATGGCGAGCCCTGATCGCGCGCCGCCAGAAACGTTGAGCAGAAGAGCAACCGCCGAATCAAAAGCCGCTTTCTGCAAACCGTAAGAAAATAAACTAAGCCAGATACAAAATAAATACCACAACGTGCGGGGCAGGCATAAAGCCTCGGCGCGATTTCACGTCAACTACATGACTGCAGGACCGCGCGGCGTTGGTGCAGATGGCCAGAGATTTGAAGGTCTATTAGCCAGGCAATGCGATCAATGACCAACTCCAGGTTGCAACCAGAACTTACAGATGGAGTCGCGATCTGTTTTACTATAAAAGGACGGTGCACCATCAATTGCACTGCGAACAAGCATGAGAAAAATTCAACACTTCAGACCTGTAACAGGCGTACCGTGGTAGTATGCAGCATATAACGCTACGAAAACAAAATGTCAAACACAGTTCCGGCGTTTAAAAACCACATACCGGCACTTTGGGAGAAAAACGCGTCATCCCCCATGTACGGATTCCACAGCACTAGAAAAAATTAGGCAATGCTTTAAATCTCAGCTTCCGCGGCGTACGATGCTCTGGAATTTCTTCGGCCCATTTATTCAAACGCGAGCTGGATTTTTATTGAGTGGATATTGCGATACGACCATAGTCAATACTCACTCTAGCTCTGCAATTGTTTTCGCTTCCAATGGCCTCTGTCCGGTATAATCTTGAAGCGGCTCCTAGGAGAATGCAAATTTAAAACCGGCGGAATATAAATATGTACCACTTGCCCCCGGTTTTCGCCAAGAAAACGTGAATATCTGGACGAGCTTGATGTATGCAACGTAATATTCCACCAGCGAGGGTTTCCCTGGTGGTTGCTTGAAGGCCTTCTCAGGATCCGGATGTTGCCAATACTCGTCGTCACACAATACCGGAAGATCGAGATCGGATTCGCTGGCCTTGACAACTCCGGGCCTGCCAAAGCAGGCACTGCAGATGGCGTTAAACGTGGAGAGGTAGTAAAAACAACGCTTGAGCATCTCATCCCGCAGATTTAGCGGTCCATTGGGATCTGGACGTCGATGCACCCCTACATCTTGTGCGTATAGAATTCCTATCCCGCTCAGTAGCCAGCAAGACTCCTGGTTAAAACCCGTTTGCTGGAACATTAGGTACAGCTGGAAAATCGATAAATCAGAAGTGATAATACCAAACGAAAGAGGAACTTACGCAGCAGAGCTGCAGCTCGTATAGCGACGCCGTCTCGACAACGGGGCCGCTAAATGGCCGACCGATTTGGCGAAACCACTTCCAGCCAGCGCTTATCTCCCCGGGCGTGCCAGAAAAAAGAACCCGCTCGTCGGGTGAGTTTTTGCTGGCCAGCGCACATACTGCGAGGACAATGGCACCAAATCGATGGTCGCGCAAATGTAACCCCTCAACAAGCGATTGTTTGAAAGTGGGCCCGTGCAATATGAACGAGTATATGTTCAGTTGGGAAAAGTATATCTCCACCAGATCCCAAAGAAGATCATCTGGCGGGAATATCTGCGTTACAGGTGGCTCTGGAGAAGCCTCCCACTACATAATGTCAGCACATACACCGAGGAACTTTGTTCGGACTGACTGGCAGTGGAGTCCAGAACTCCCGTCTTGTCATGGGTGGGATGTATATATTATCGTAGCGTGCTCCTTCAATGGCGGCTCTGACAAACAAGAGGCTGCTATTTTTTCCAAAGAAGCGGCGATTGGAGGTATCGACCATTACCCGCCTGAAATGCTCAGGCAATTTCTGCAGATCAACGACGATGCCGGATTCGCTTTCGGCATCGTCCTGTTCTGCTCTGGGTGAGACGGAGTTGCTGCCGATCCGAACTGAAGGGGACGTCTGAGATCCATGGGATGTATCTAGTTCCTGCTCCAGGCTGCGAGCATAGCGAGCGACTTCGAGGAGTAGCTGAAACAGCGCTTCGCGATCTCCCGGTGCCTGATAATCCGATGGCTGTCGGAGTAGACCATCAACGACGTTCTTGGCTGTCTCCGAAACTCGACTCGAATCACCCGCGGTCGTCTAACAATCAAATTAGACCACGGCAATGTCCTATACATTCACGTCACCTCTTCACCGATGGATGTTGACTTCTGGGCAGCCGTCCGCTTTCTGATTATTCTGTGAGTCAAAAGATTCGTATTTCAAGGCCTTCCTACCGCCGAGGCCCTTTGTCCTCCTGCCGCGTCATTTCAGAACAGAATGGTCGGAGTGGTGCGGCCAATCCTAACCTTCTGCTGGGAGATTTTATGCGTGCACTCGGAATTGAATGAAACACAATTTGAGCATCGGTTTCCGGGCATTCTGGCACTGTCGCCTTGAAGCGGGTTTGAGTGTGATGCCCTCAATTCAAGGTGTCGTTTTCTTACATCGTACTGGGAGTTTCCGAATCAGTGCCAGCCGCTGACTGCCAGAATGATTTGGACTACATACTCTTCTGTCTGCGACATATATCGCACGACCCGCGTAATCTAACAGAGCAATGGGATCAGAGGTAGGCTCGCAAGCTCAGAGTATGACAATCGTTATCACCGTCGTTTCTTGGTGCCCTCGACGGACTCGGAGGCCATGGTGAGCGAGAAACGGGCGTATCGTTATAGTATCCGTCTCCAGAGAGACTAAATAAGGTGGACTGTCACGCTGACGTCGCATCACCAAAAGTGGGGAAAAGTGTTGATCGCCTGTGATGGCCACAGACACGTGCCACGCTGGCGCTGTTCTACAAGGGTTTCCAAAGTGATCACCGACCTTTACAAGAGCGACACCGAGCTGGTGAACACTTGTCCTAGGTCCACCAGGATTTTCATCCATGGCCCAGTTCTAACAGGTCGGTGTCAATATCAGGCCAATGCCAAGTTCGTAGTTGATTAAAATTTGTAGTACTGTATATTATTCCCTCCTGACATTACAATAAGGAATCCAAGACATTGTGAATCCCATATCCCACGAGTGTTGTGCGCCGGCTTCATCGTTGTCTTCGAAGTCTAAGTCTGCCGGCATGATCCGGCAGCTCGGGGCGGATTTTTATTGCCAGGAAGAACCTGCCCATCTGCCCATCTACACTGGGGGGCTTGAAGTTGATTCAGTACTTATTTATCGACGTTGCAGTGCGTGCGCCGGGTGGGCGCATCACATCAGATGTACACGTGGGATGGTCCGTGCGCACCTATATACGGTTGATGGGATTTTGATGGATGTTTCGTCTTCCTTCTTTTCTTCCGCCACTCCCCCGCCTCTCAATATGTCTCTCTACCTCCCTCCGCGACTTCCTGAAGATTCCTCGGCACGGCTGCTTTACCACACGATCCTTCCTGGCATTCTCCGCGTCCTTCCTCAAGATACTTCAAAGCGCAAGATAGCCTCCAAGTCAACGGTCTCAGCCAAGGTCTTAAGCTAGCGCAATCACCGCAAGCCCTGGACCCCATTCAAGTCTACCTTCTATCGGGACTTGTTTCAGCATCAACTCCATCAAGCCCATTGTCAAGTCGTGAAGCCTCGATTCGTCAACCTGCATCAACCAACCGACCGTTCTCTTGTCTAAGACCCATGCAAGCCCCCGTCCACTTTGCTTTGGCCGCAATATTGACTTCCCAAGTCCGCTGCTGCCGTCCTCCCTTTCCCATTCATCCCCTGCCTGCCTCTCTCTCTTCCATCGGGTTCCATACGCATGTTGTAGATAGTGTCTAATATGACGGCTTTATTTCCTAATTTGCGTGTTCTGTGAATTGAGTACAAAGGTAATGCGCCGTACAGATATGCGGTATCGGGGTTGTAAACCTCATAAACCATTGCAGACCGCGTAATCTAGGTGAGGATTGCAATAAAATTGGTGCCTGGTAAGCGCGGCTGAAGTACCACCGAGGTGGTGGAGGTTTGTAGTGGATTATGGTGATTACGACGTCTGCCATGGTATGTATGCTCTTGTAATAAGTTCCCGTTTTTGGTGATGTCGCCACTGTGTGCATGACTCATCAAAGCGGCATAAGCAGCATCCAATTCTGGACTTGTTTATTTCCGGCCAGCATGCCAAACACGGGTTCAATATTTGTGTAACTTTAGTTTAACCACCGCCAGAAAACTCTTGAATCTTTACTATTTAGGACTGAATGGGTACTGAACAGGGAAAAAATTGAGTCCTCCGAGTTACCGCCGTCCCAAGGATCCACCATCCGAATCCAAAGACTGCATAAGCTCGTCAACACTGTCAATATATGTTGACCAGTCTCGCGTAGCCCAGCTGAAATAGATGTCAGCGCGTTACTCCCTGAAAGAATACCGAACTGTCTTACTCTCCGATATTATCAGCGAACCCATTAAGCGGCGTATACTGCGACAGATCGCCTGCGCCTGCGTCCTGATCAATATCGTACCAATCGTAATATTAGGGACGTACCCGTCGACGGGAAACCGTTGTAGTCAAGAACGTGCTCCTGTCCAAGGTCGGCTTCGAATGGTATCCCCCAGTCGAACGACTGGTACACGGGCAGGTGGCCGAGCTCCTCCGTGGATATCGGGAGCGCGTACATATCCGCTGCCGAATATTGTGATTTTTCTTGGTCTTCGAGGGCAACGGAAACGCGATGGGAGCCCGCGATGGTCCGCGGCTCCAGCGGCGCAGAAGCAATGGAGGGTCCCAGGGAAGGAGCTGTATTCCGACCGCGTTTGAGCGTTGTTGATGCAGGGACCTGCGGAGCGTTGGCACTGATGAGCTGGTTCCCGATGGTGAACAATGAGTCGCTGTGGGAGCGTCAGATACCAAACTGATTTATGTCATGTAAAAAAATACCAATAACGCCCCGCCACCTGCCATCTATGCATGTCGGGTTGATATTTCAGCGTTGAAGAACAGCGACTCAATGCAAGCAGCTTACCGACGCTCATACATCTTGAGCACGCTTATGCATTTCTGCACATCGTTCGCTGCCCGCTGCGGGTCGGGTGAAATACCCGTTCGGCGGGCTCCCCACACGTTCAAGAGGAGGACAATCGCAGAGTCCAAGAGCGCGCTCTGAGTACCCGAGTGGTATTAGGTTGGCTGGATGAACTATGTGAGCGAAAATTCGCGTACCACCGCTTGTGGATGCGCAACGAGCCCATGTCTGGCCGCATGCGATTCCATGATATGACTGCACGACCGCGCAGAATTAGCACAAATGGCCAGTGATGGGAAGTTCTGTGAGACGAGGGTAAATGTCTGACATACGCGCCAGATCAGGGATGCATACAGATGACAAGGTCGCCTCGTTCGTGAGCGAGGGGATGAAGCTCCGGTGAATTTGGATCTGCACTGAACGCATTGCAGGCAAATTAATAACGAAATGCAGCACGGGAAAAAAAACGAACCATGATAATATCCTGCAAAGAGACATGCGGACTGCGTCGCGAACGTCTCATCTTCGCAGTTTGGGTCCCAGCGCAAGTGATGCGGAATCGAATCGACCCATTGATTCAGGGCGGAGCTTGGTAGGGCCGTCAGGACCAACGGATGTCTCCCATAAGATAGACGCACTCCAATTCAGCAACGATCGTCTGACTCCATCCTGCACCCCGTTGCCCGCGCTTGACGGAATACTGTATGCACATGAAAATAAAATCACTTGACAATTTGGAACTGGCAGTCAGGAGGGGCCAAACGCACGATAGTTCTTTGAGCCATCCCCAGGACTTCCATAAGTTTCATATACGAAGTGAAGAATGCCTGGTAGGAGGGTTTTCCTTCCGGCTGCTGGAACCTTTTCTTGGGATCGGGATGATCCCAATATTCGTCGTCGCATTCAGCAGGGTAATCTGCGTCAAAGCTGGCGAACAATCTAAGCTATGTTCAAGATGAATGCACCCAATCACGCACTCGTCATCCCGCATGGCCCGTGGCCGCCCCAGAAACGAGCTCATGAGCGCGTCGGAACAGACGAGCATCCAGAACACTCTTCGGTGAAGTTCTTCGTCGATAGTTAGCGTCAAAGGGTCGAAGCGCTTGCGCATATGTATGCCAAGCTCTTGCGCGTGCCGTAGGCCAACTGCAACCAACGCCCAACATGCTTCCGGGGCACATGTACCCTGCAGATACACGACAGAAAGCTATGGGTTGAGATTAGCATAACCGAACCTAGTGAGACAATGAATGGGCTCACGAAAATGAGTTGCAGGTCGTACAGCGTCGGGTTCAGATATAAGTCCTTTCGAAGATTCCGTACTTGGCGGAACCACTCCCAGCCAGAACTCAACTTCGAGTTGGTTCCCTCCAACACCACCCGCGGGTCTTCCGAGTATCTAGGGCTAACATGGGCCTCCAATAGAATGTGCGGCAGCAAACCATTGAGACACTGACCTGGAGGCCAAGGCGCACACCGCGAGAACGACGGCGCCAAACGAATGGTTCACCAGATGACGACCGGCGGCAATGGACTGTTCGAACGTGGGTCGGTGTAATAAACACACCAGAATGTTGATCCGTCTAAAGTAGATCGACACCAGGCTATCCAAAAGATCTCGGGGCGGGAACTTGTACACTGGACGCGGAGGCGGAGGTTCTTTCTCCCACTAGATGTCTGGTTAGCGATGAGTTAATGGAGGCATGGGCTACCGACAGGACTGTGCCAGAATTCTTGCCGACGGATTGTATTTGGCTGGCGGACATTGGGCCCGTCGTGCATCTGCTTCATCTCTCGCGCGGTCTGGATTAGATAAAGGCCGCTCGATCTTCCGAAGAAACGGTTCCGCGAGGCTACGTATAGTGCTTCAAAATCATCGCAGAGTACGAATATTCCGTCCGGTGCCGAGTCAACGAGGTCTTCATTCGACGGATCTGTGTTGGGGGGTGACGGTGTAGAGTCTAATGTCAAGGAGGAGCCTGGCGAAACAACCAACTGAGCCTTGTACTTTTCTAATTCTTGTTCAAGACTGCGAGAATATCGGGCTACATCTAGCAGAACATCGCGGAGATCGCGGGTGGCAATGTATGCCGTTGATTGGATGACGATGCTTTCGACGTGTTCCTGCGCGGTCTTGCCGCCGCGCGCGTCGGAATCCTGAAAATCTCAGTAATGTTTGATGTACAGCTGATATGATCATTTGTACCTGAAGCGACTGCGCAGGCGGTGATGCAGATGGCGGAGAAGACTCCGCACTTCACAGCTAGTGAGGATGGAACGAACCCATGAGTTAAGGACGTACCTCTTTGAGGCAAAGCTCGAGGGCGATCGTTTATTAGGAGCCTCCGGCTGCGTAGCATATTGAATGATGCATCTTTTGTAAATTCATTAATCTAACCTTAGCGTAACTTTGGTGCGTGCACTGAGAATTGAAAGTAATGCAATTTGAGCATACGTTCCCAGGCATTTTCGCGCTGTCGCCTATTTCCTGTCAGCACCTTTTCTATATTTCCTGGGGAAGCCTACAGCGAACTGGCGAGAAAATTGTCAGCCGTGACAATCGACATGGTGAAAACTCACTTTTTCTTTGGCGACACTTGTCGCATGCTCCTCTCAGTCTCCTCCGCTTCGAACCAGGCGCAGGGATTCCGGAGTCTCCTTCGGCGTCGTTTATTGGGAAGTAGAGAAGGCCAGTGGTCGGTGGCGGCTCCATTGCGCTGCGGAAGGGGATGATGATGGGAGGTGTCAAGCCTGAGGGTCGAGTGGCTGTGTCGCTTCTCTCGATCTGTCGCGCTTCGAATGCGGAGCCGCAATGAATTAGACTTTCCACATGAAATAAGCTCAACGAAGAACGAAGAGTTTGCCGTTGAACTCAGGTTGAAGTTCAACAACTTGAAATCAGCAGAGGGACTAGCTTTTTGAACGTTCTTAGGCTGAAGCTCTGAAGTCTGAGAATAATGGCCCCGGATATACACAGCAGACACCTGTAGCATACATTTAGGCTGATGTATGTAGGTACAGCACCCGTACGTTCCTCAACGGGACCACCGCGGTATATATCCTCCTTCTCCTCCTCCACCGATTACAACCCGAATGAAAATTAAATAAAGGGGAAGCATCCTACTAAGTCTCGGATTCCTCGATATTCACGGCACGCCACATTATCCTCCGCGTCTACGCGCCCGGACCGAACGGGCAGTTGCGTTCTCTATCACCATCGAGTAGTAATAGTGGTCGACCGCCATATTGCGTGTCTCGTAAGTCGGAGGCGTGAACGTTTTCTGACGCGGCCCAGGGGCGTATCTCGTCGTGATCTCGACGACCTGCCGCACAAGGGGCTTGGCGTCTCCGGTCTTGAACCCCGCAGCCTGAAACGGGAAAACGACCACCGCATACTGCATGGAATTATATGAGACGCGATCACGGGACAGAAAAGACGGTGGACAGACCTCGACGCCGAACCCGAAGACATCGGACGTCGGTTGGAGACCTGCCTTGAGATGAATTTCGCCCATGAGATGTCGTCGATAGGAGGATTCTGCGGGGGCCCCTTCCGTCGACGGCCAGAACACAGCCTGGCCACATGGTTCACAGGTATTTTTCCAACCCTCGTTATCCTCCTTGATTATGCGCTCGAGGTATACAATACACGCTCCTGGAGAAGACAGAAGATCCAGTGCATGAAGGTCTTTGGTCTCAATGGTCATGGCGCATGGGATGGAGGCCGACCTCGTGTAACTAAGCTGGACCGCAACCATGAGAAAGGTTCGCACAGTTTGATATTTCACGAACAGGATTGGCAAGCGAGAACTAAGTATCCCCACAGTCAAGCCGCAGTCGAGATGTGATAAATATACGACGGACCAAGCATTTTATGTCGACCATGCGGGATGCGAAGATGGTACCCTTGGCAGAGAACGGTTGAGTATTCCATCCTTCGGGGTCTGATTCTGGGCCCAACAGAGGGCTGTTCTCTTGATAAGCAAGCTGCCTCAATGCCGAAGAAAGACCTGGTTGTCGCATTGAAAAATATCCGAACGTACATGTCACTCTGTTCGAAATTAGTGTCAGCGGCCGAGGGCTCACCAGCCATGACAACGCACTTGTCGTCTACTCGGAGTTTACCACGCACTATCCGTAACTCTGCTGTATATTGAACGCTGAAAGATGCAAGGCGGTCCAGAAATGTGTGGGGTAGACGGAAGGCCTCGCCGTCTCTGCTTACAGTGGCTGGAAGCTCGATAGAAAACGGCCAACTATAATCTCCTTTGAGCTTTACTGCCGAACTTTTGGCGGAATTTTCAGGAGCGTTGGGGTCGCCCTCAGCAGCCGACCACAGGGTGTGTTTGGAGTCAAGGAAGGCAGTGCGCGTCACAGGTGTAGTCCCACTCACGAGCTCCCCCTTGATCTAGACAGAATAGCGTCCAGCGTAATGAGACTCTTCAACAAACCATTGACTGACCAAGATGCAGACGGCCTGGATCGCATCCGGGTTTGGAAGGGCTAGCGTGGCAGAACCAGCTAGGTTTGTGCCTTGGATGACCATTGGTATGGCTCTCGTGAGTCTAGCATCCCCATGGACAACCAACGTTGCCCATGGCCCGCTCCGATTCTTGATTTCATACGAGCATCTCTTGGGTTCACGGTCGACCTGAGCCGCCGGTGGAGGAGGTGTCGGCCGTCGAGTGTAGGCAGGTAAGCCAGATTGATCTCCGTTGCTTGAGACGACGAGAGCCTCGAATCCGTAACCGTCGTACGAGGGGGGCGCTGTTATCTGTGCCATGCGTGTGTGGATAAGGCCGCCCGATTCATGAGCGCTGCGCTCAGATGGCAGATGCTATCAAAAGTGCGGCGCCGGTTTGCCGATTCAGCAACCAAGAAACCAACAAGAAGCATACGCAAACAACGCCTGTCTTACTGCGGCCATCACCATCTTTCAGCTTTTCAGGCCGCCTCAATCCAGCTCAGTTCTCTCTACAAGTAATTCTCTAATCAAATAAAAATATTCAGCTACTATATCTTCATCTCTTGGCCAACAATCTCGTCGCATTTCCCTCATAGATGTCCTGGATTTCCTGCTCTCCAAACAGCTTCGGCAGCTCCGCCTCTATCGCCCCTAACAACTTTTCTGCGCCCACCCACGGTGTAAAGGGCACATCGCTTCCGTATACAAGCCGGTTGCTTTTCACCCACGGTAAAAGATGGTGGATCTGACTCGGCATCGACACCCCAGCCAAATCGAAGTAAAACTGTTTCGCGAACAGCTCCTTGACCATCGGCGCGGTGATGGTGTGCACCTTCCGAGTGGCGTACGTGCTCATGTCCCACGTCGAGAACATGAACACGCGGTCGAGGACGCTGGGAAGCGCGGTCCCGCAGTGCGGGATTACGAAGGTTACGTCGGGGTGCTCGGTGGCGGTGCCACTGAGGAGGAGGTCGACAAAGGTGCGCGTGCTGTCGAAAAAGAACTCCATCATCGGGATCATGTACGCGTCGGCGAGCGGTGCGCTGTCGAGCATGCGCTTGGGCGTGGGGTCGCTGTGGTTGCATGCGCGCGCGATACACGGGGCAGTGGGATGGACGAGGACCGTGGCCTTCCGCGCCTGGAGCTTCGCATATATCGGCGCAAGCTGTGGGTCCCCGAGATACATGCCGTGATAGTTGGAGAGGAAAATGAAGCCGTCTGCGTCTAGGTGGTCCAGCGCGTAGTCGATTTCAACCAGGCTGCTGGCGATATCGGGCAGCGGGAGCGACGCGAAGAAGCCGAATTTCGTGGGATGCTTGCGCTTCAGATCGGCTGCGAACTCGTTCATCTCGCGCGTAACCTCCCGCCCGAATTCGTCGTCGCCTGGGATCAAGTGAGTGCCGGGTGACGAGCAGCTGAGGATAGATTTTGACACATTGTTCTTTTCCATGAACGCAAGATGGTCTTCTGCGGTCCATCCCTAGATCCACGAACGCTCAGGGCTTCAGCCGCCAACACAGAGCACTTCGAATCGTACCACAGTCCAGGGAAGGCCATCTGGTCCCGGAAAATGTCCAGATTTCTTCAGCGCTTCTCTATAAGCGGGACTCAAATAGTGAGTGTGAACGTCAATCTTCGGGGCGGTCATAGCGTTCTATACTTTGATCTTGACGTCTGTCCTATTTAATAGATAGATGGCTTGCAATTGACCCACACCCAACTCCTACCTAGTCATCAACCGGACAACCTCGGAATTACGTCATCTGTCGGAATTGTGCCGAACCTTTTTAACAGTCGGCGCTCGCTTAGAAAGCTGGATGCCGGAACACTGAACTCCGACTGTAATACTCATGCCGATTTTTCCGAATACTTAACTGAAGCAGCATGCAGAATGTGATGCGATGCTCAATTGACTCCGAGTCTATCCATCTCCGATTCTTCCTTACTTATCACCCCTCGCGGACGTTGCAAGCCCATCGAGAGTCAGGAAGGATGACGCAACAGCTGCGACCCTCGGACAAAGGGTCTAATAACCAAAGTAAGCAACCATGAATCATGACAGGAACGACTGTTTTCTTGAAAATTTCAGAGCGCACCGGGATGTGCCTGTGCGACTGCGAGGCTTGGCGTAGTGGTCCACGAGGTGCAATCTCAGCCTTGCAATATGCCAGTCGCAATTGCCGCAATTTTGAACGACGTATCTCAGGAGATGCACCGCAGCTGCACGGAAATGACTCAAATTGTTGAAGCACCAGCCGTGAAATTGCGGCGGCAATAACATACCGCCAACGAGAACTTCGTTGCCTGGCCACGCGACACGAGCCTGAAGATCTGTGTTGCCATGCGATCCAGGTCCTGTATCAGAGGATGGCTGGCGCGCCCGGTATTCACTGGACCCACAACACAAGTCGAACCATATCAGCCCGCAACACCGACAGACATTGACACACCGCGCACTCCACACTGCCTTCAACCCCGCCCGAATCATAGCGCGCGCCAATCTCGGGGATGCATCTTGTCGCATAGGGTCTCATCGGGTTGCGTCGAGATGAAGATTTGAAACGCGGGCGGAACAACTCTCTTGCGGCTGTCAAGGCGAGGCGGGCCGGGACTCGCTTGCTTATCCTTATTTGTTCTTGCGCCGCTTTGGGACAACCCGAACCGCTGAAACCGCATTCTCGGTGGAGTCTCCGTGCACCGCGATCCGCTGCCGGTCGACGGGACGGAATGCTATACATGCACTGACCGAAAATATAGATCCGTGTGCGGATCGCGCCAAGATCTCCAAGACTAGGGCTACGGGGGGTAATCTTGAGCCGGCAGGCGCAACAATGAAATCCAGAACGTGGTTCTGGGCGTTCTTCGGCTCGTCCCCTGGTCAACCGCGCTCCAGGTGCCTTTATAGGCATCCACATTTTTTGCTGTTTCATTCCGTGGCCCCATCTCCCTTCCCTTCACTCGACGTACCCCGCTGGCAGCCGGGTTTCTCTCCCCTTGTGTTTCTCTCTCTTTCAATTGATCTCTCCGGAACGGCCAGGCTGCCCATCCACCACTTTCGTTCGACTCCCTCCTCACCTTCGTCCCCCTTTCAAGCACAATGAAGACTACAGCGATCGTTTTCCTCACTAGCGTCGCCTCGGCGTACGGACATGCAGTTATCACCTCTGTCGTCGGAGCCAACGGTGTCACCACCATGGGCTTTGGCGTTAGTAAGTCATTTGCGCCCCGCATTTTTTCCCCGTAGCTAACATTGGACTCGTAGCTAACACAGTCCTGCGGACCGGGACAACTGAGCAGCCATTCCAGCTCGACACACCTGTCCTGAAGAATCTCAAAGATGGTCGGTCTTCTTACTTCGTCTGCCCTTTGCCGCTCGTACTGACCAGCCTTTGTTAGACCCGTGCGGGGCCACCCTCCAGGGTGGCAGCATTAACATTGCTACCGCCTTGACCGATGCCATTGCCCAAGGAGGAGGCGCTCTGCCGTCCCTCAGCGCCAACGGCACCGTTAGCCTGATCCTGCACCAGGTTAACGCTGACGGTGGAGGACCTTTCACGGCCATGGTCAACGCTGATGCCACGGGTGCGACGTGGGTTCCCGCCACCGTCCTCGTCCAGGCTCCGGGATCGAACGGAATCCTCCAGTACGCTTCTTCGCATCGTTTTTTACCCCGCTCACAATTCTCTTCAGCGGTGGACCCGCCAATGTTCCCTTCGCGGCGCAGATCCCCGCTGGCACCACTTGCACTGGAGGCGCGGACAAGGCTACTTGCCTTATCCGGATCAACAACGGAGGCACTGGAAACACCCTCTCTCTCGCACAGGGCGCCGGGCCCTTCGGCGGCTGTGTCGCCGTGACGCAATGTATGTCCCCCTTGCGTCTCCGACACGTCCGAACTGACCATCCTCTCAGCGCAAACCGCCGTCGCTACCGCCGGTGCCAATGGGACTGCCGTTGCGGCCACCGCGGCCAGCACGACCGCGGCCACCGGGACCGTTGCGACAGGCAAGACAGCCAAGACAGCCAAGACTGGGAAGACTGGAATGGGCCGCAAGGGCAAAAACGCCGGCCGCTTCGCATCCCGCCACTTCTTCCCCACGATCGAGAGCCGCGAGGAGGTCGTCCGCCGCGCGCGCATCATCGAGGACATCTCGTTCCTCGCTGCCCGCGGTGAGTTCACCGCCGACCTCATTGACGAGATCAAGGCAAGTTATCAATACATTTTACGGTGACTTGGTCCTAACCGTTATGTCTAGACTGCCACCGGCACTGCTATCGATATCCCCATCGATAACCTTGCTGGTCACGACGACTCCGCGGACCTCGGCGGCAACTCGACGACCCCCGTCGGCGCCGTCCTGACCGACCAGCAGGCCATTGACCTCAAGAAGGCCGTCCAGGATGCCATTGCCACTGTGAGCCCTGTTCGATGTTTTCCATTTCCGCATCTCTCATCCCTCTATGCCAGGCTCTCACCATCCTTTCCTCGGGAGGCTCCGTCGTCGCCCAGAACGGACAGAACCTCGTAAGTTCCCCCATCCCGCCTCTACATGTTTCCGTGCTCAACATCATCGCATCAAGGCCGACACCGCCAAGGCTAACTCCGACGCCGATGCCGCCCTCCTCGATGGCACACTTACTTCCATCAACCTGGGCAACGCCGGTGTCGGCACATTCCAGACCGCCGCTGTCGACAAGCTCCTCGGTCCTCGTACGTGCTTTCCCCTCCCTTCCTTACATACATACTGACCGCATCGCCCTTCAGTCGCGACCGTCACTCTCGCCGCAGCGGGCACTAAGGTCACCGACCTGCAGGCCGACTCCGTTGTCGCCGCAGTAGCCACCGTGGCCACCGACACGGCCGTAGTAGCCACTGTGGCCACCGACACGGCCGCAGCAGCAGCCACGACCACCGCCGCTGTCATCACGTTCCCCAAGGGTAAAGGCCGATTTGGGAAAAATCGCCAGAACTGATTAACACTGAACGCTGGGGAGTTTCTTGGGAAGGTCTCATACGTTAGAGCTGCGCTCTACTTCAAGTTGTAATATAGGATAGAATGGGACAACATAATTATCGGAATCTGGGATGCGTGATTGAGTTCGCTTTCGTATGATCCATTCGTGCACAGGTTGAGTCTGGACCGGCATGTTCTCACTTGGACGGCGAGCTTCCAAGTCCGAATCAGAAGTAGAAAAAGAAGCGGAGAACTAAGTAGGTACGAAAGAAATTTACATAAAGGACAGGATGAAGATCTGCATGTTCAACTGTACAAACGGGGCTTGGAGCGGGACACATGGGTATCAGGTAGAACATTTAAGCACTTGCATGAACATGCTCTATTCACTATCTTTGACGCGCTTCAAATCCCGCATCGTATATAATCGTTGTATAACCGACACTTTTACTTCCCGATACTCTAGTCTTGTAGGTTTCAACCCGAATTGTCTAAAGTATTGATCATGTTAATGACGGGTCGGAGAAGGAACAGGCATAGTTCTAACACCAAGTGTAGCGCTTCCAACACAATAAAGTAGACTTCCAACATCTGGCGAAGGACACAGGCGAATTAATCCAAGCCATTTCGCGTGCGGTGGAGGTGCGCGTGCCGTCCCTCGTCGTGAAAACCCACCTAGTCGACTTGGTTTTGTATGGCAATCCGACTGCGTCCCGGCGTGTGCAGTGACGGATTTCTTTAGGCTACTGAAGGACATCGACGACTTCGTGTTCGAGTACATTTCCAGTGACAGGATTCAGCGCATACTCTCGGAACTGACTAACGCGGCGAAAATACGAGACTTTAGGATAAGACGAGCACTTGATGTGTTAGGGGTGCGCTGAGCGAGGCCGTAGAAAAATTGGTACTGATTTCACGCCTAGCTCCGCGAGAGCTTGACGCACAGTCCGCGCAAGAGGAGAGCAAGGGCGCGAAGCGGGTGGACTTTCTCGGCGCGGGATTCAGCATGACAGCCGCAATGTATTTCTGGATCTTGTTTCCCTTGCTATTTTCTGGATCTTGGTGTGCTTTCCGCTGCGGTAGTAGCCAACAGGTAATTTATCGCCTAGACCACCTATTACTTAGCATACTTGGGACCGTTTGCAAACAGAAGCAGAAAGGAGGTAATCCGGTAGTTCGTAGTCAAGCCTACTAGTCAAGCGCAGTCAAGCGCGTAGATCATCATTTCAGTCACGCTTGCTTTATCTTTCACCTCACATCCACCACATACGAATCCTTAATCTACTATGGCGGCTCCTACAGATGCCACTACACCTGCGGCAGAGCTGGCTACACCGGACGCCGAGGTCGTCAAACCGCAGGCAGCAGCACCCACGTCCACTGATGCCGCGGCTGCGGAGAGTACTATTTCTATACCGGAAAGCCCAGCACTGGTGCCCACAGCAGCTTCACCGGAACCAACGCCTCCTCCAGCAGCAGAAGAATCCGCATCACCTCCCAGAGAACGAGAAATGGTCCAAGACGCTCGCCTCGGAGTCTTGCGCGCGATGTTTCCCGATTTCGATGATTCGTTGCTGTACGCTCGCTCGTCTGTCGTCGTCTTGAATTCCTGCTTATACGTGCCGGCGCTGTAGGCAATCTGTCTTGGATTCAGTCCACGGAAACACAGACCAGGCCATCGACGCTCTCTTGGGCATGAGCGACCCGGATTATACCAGCGAGCAGCCCGCAGTAACCCAGCAGGCGCCGCAGGTAGGCTGTTTTTATTCACGGGCAACGAACATATTTAAATTTGGGTAAGACGCAGGAGGAGCTGGACGAGCAGCTTGCGCGCACGCTGATGCTCGAGGACGAGCGGGAGGCCCATGCTTGGCGCGCGCAGCAGCCTGCGCCCCCGCGCCCCGAGGCCCGGAGACGCACGTCGGAGGGCGCACCGGAGAAGGACACCATGCAGGAATTCCAGGAGCAGTTTAACAAGTTTGCCGAGAGTATGCTTTCGATCCTCTCAATCTCACGACGATTCCTAATCTTTATGCTGCGCAGCCGGGAAGAAGACCTTTGGGTCGCTGTTCTCCAAGGTCAAGGCCAAGATCCAGGAGTTCGACCAGCCGGCAGGGCAGTCCTCCTCGGGTGGGGCTTACGGGACGGGCGCGGGCGGGGACACCTACCCGTACGAGGCACACCAGAACCCGTACCCTACGGAGCAGCAGCAATACCAACAACAGCAGCAGCAGGCCCAAGCGCAGGCTCAGACTCCTGCTTACTACGACCCCAATGCGCCCTCGGCGAATCCCTCGCCGCCGTCGAGCGCGGGTTACGACGCAGGTACGTCGGTTCTGTATCCCCTCAGGCCGAATGCTGATGTTACATTTAGCACCCAGGTCGATGAGCCCGCCCGGCGCCGCGACTGCCAGCCCCCCCTCCACCAATGCGGGTCGGCCGCAAATTGACGGCGGTACGTTGTCCCCGATGGAACGCCATTCTTTTACTTACTGCTGCTATTTAACAGGCAAGCTGGGGATGCTCCCCAAGCGGCCGGTGTCGCTCCTGCGCACCAACTCGCCGCCCGCCGCCGCCGCGGCACCGCATCCGAGCAGCCGCAGCGACGACGACGAGCTGGAGTATGCGGAGAATCCCTTCGAGGATGGCAAGAAATAGGTAGCAGCTCAAATTATGTACTGTAATCTAGTGTGTAAATTATTCACGGACTTTACGGATTTCTTAACGGTCTTTACGGATTTCTTACCAACCTTTGAGAATGCGATTAGATTCAGATGTTACCAATGTCACACATCTCTCTCTCATTTACATACAGCTAAGCTCGTTTTTTTGCGAGCGCCATCGCGTTTGCGAGTGAGTTATTCCTTCCTTTCTTCCGTCTATGTTAACCATTTACAGAGGGTCTTCTCGTTAGGTACATAGCCGGAGATCCTTAGCGCCGTCCCTCAACGCGTTCCCTGAGAAAGCTATTTTAGGATTACCCACTCATGCCTCCTTACGACCCCGCGAAATGGATGGACCAGCTCATGGGCTGCCAGCACCTTCCAGAGGCGGACATGAAGACGCTCTGCGAGCACGTCCGCGCGCTGCTCATGGAGGAGAGCAACATCCAGCCCGTCCAGAGCCCCGTCACCATCTGCGGCGACATCCACGGCCAGTTCTGGGACCTCCTCGAGCTGCTGCGCCGCGGCGGGCCCGTCCCCGAGACCAGCTACATCTTCATGGCGCGTCCGCTCTTTACGCGTGGGCGAGTGACTGAGCCGGCTACAGGGCGATTTCGTGGACCGGGGGCACTACAGCTTGGAGACCGTGTCGCTGCTGTTGGCCATGAAGGCCCGGTGCGTCGTGCGCCGTGCTGCGGGGTGCTGGGCTGATTTAGGCGTGCAGGTACCCGGATCGTGTGACGCTGTTGAGAGGGAACCACGAGAGCCGGCAGATCACGCAGGTGTACGGCTTCTATGGTGCGTCCCCGGCGCCGCATCGCGAGTGTAGCAGCGGATGATACGCAGCCAGACGAGTGCCAGCAAAAGTACGGCAGCGCTACCGTGTGGAAGGCGTGCTGTAACGTCTTTGACTTTTTAAATATCGCCGCGGTGCGTCTATTTTCTGCGGCGTCTGCATGTAGTCCGTGTGCTGAGCGCCGGCAGATCATCGACGGCGAGACGCTCTGCGTGCACGGGGGGCTGTCGCCGGACATCCGTACGCTCGACCAGATCCGCGTCCTCTCGCGCGCGCAGGAGATCCCGCACGAGGGCGCCTTCTGCGACCTCATGTGGTCCGACCCCGACGAGGTCGACAACTGGGCCGTCTCGCCGCGCGGCGCGGGCTGGCTCTTCGGCGGGAGCGTTACGCGCGAGTTCAACCACATCAACGCGCTGCGCCTCATCGCGCGCGCGCACCAGCTCGTCAACGAGGGCTACAAGCACATGTTCGACGAGCAGCTCGTCACCGTGTGGAGCGCGCCGAACTATTGTGCGCGCTGCCTTGCCTTACCCCTTTCTCTCGCTGATACTGATGCTCGCGGCCAGGTTACCGGTGCGGAAACATGGCGGCGATACTGACCATCACCGACACCGGTGAGAGCGAGTTCACGGTGTACGGTGCCGCGGAGGAGAACGAGCGGGACAAGGGGATGCAGACGCGCCGGATGGTGGGTCCCTCGTTCTTCTCCTGTGTTCTTCGGCGCTCATTGATCGTTCCAGAGTACGGTACCTTACTTTGTTTAGACCATTATATTTTTATTGAGCCACATCGCAATCTGTATTTGGAGATCCGTGATTTTCTGCCAATCTCGTACGATTTCGGAGATACCACAGCGGAAACTACACTGGAAGTCGCGCTCAGAGATACCAAGGAGAACAAAGTCCAGAAAATACAGCTACTTCTTTGTGGTCTTGATCTCCCACATGTCGTTCCGCCGCTCGAGCCCCACAAAAATGAATTCCTCGCCGAGAAAGTCCACCTGCTTCACGCCCTTGAGCTTCTCTTCCCTTGCGGACTCCCATCCGTTCATGCTGAACCGGTCCTGGAATGCACGCGTCACAATTTCACGGTCGCGCGCGTCCAGCTCCTCGTTGTAAAAGTCTTGCGCCACGATCTGCCGCTTGAGCTTCTCGAAGAGCGTACGCAGAACATCATAGACCGTGATTCCATTTGCGCTTTGGACGTCGACGTACCACGGCAGCCGCGGGTGCATCAGACGCATATGCATCGCGCTAGGCGTCACCGCCAGCTGCGCCATGCCACTGTTCTGCGTCTGCCACTGCTGGGCCGTAAACCAGGGGTTGTCTGTGTTCCAGGAATTGTCTGTGTTGCCTGTAACCCAGGGGTTCTCTGTGTAGGACTCCACTGTGGCGTTGAATCGGACCGTCTTCCCCCCCCCTGCGCCCATAAACGAGGAGTTCCCTGCGTTGCCGAAGGACAAGGTCCCCGGCCTTGGTCCTTGTGCCCGGAATAAGGACGTCTCCGGTGGCGCGCGTCGCAGGTCAAAGGCTATGTTGGGTCGGCTCGCGTTGAACATAAGAAGCGGGTTGAGGGTCAACTTTCGGCTGTATGGGGAGCTGAAGTGGTCGTTATCATTACTAGGCGCTGGCCAGTAGGTGGAGGGGAAGCTGGGCGGCGTGTAGCTAGTAGGAGTAGGCGGCGGGGGGATGTAGGGGGAGCCGGGCGGCGTGTAGACACCAGGAACGGCGAACGGCGAGGAGGAGTTGTCATTAGGAAGAGGTAAGTAGGGAGCTGTAGAGACGGCGCCGATGCCGGACCGCGGTGAGTAGTCATTCCGCCAATCTCTGGGACGGGGTGCAAGGTGGTGCTCGTCAAAAGGTCGGCTGCCCGTCCGGGGAGTGCTGGCGACACGGCCTCTCGCCCGAACATTGTCGTTACTGGCCCCAACTAGTGTTTGTGAAGCTTCGGGAGCTGCTTCATCCTTCTGTGCTCCCCGTGACAGCGACGCGTCTGGACTGGCGGTTCTGCGTATGCGTAGAAGAGTCTCGTCGTCTTCCGACACCTGTTCGTTGCCCTTGGAGGAACCAACATGCTTCGATACGAGGTTGCCGGACTGATCCAGCCCAACTTCGTCTGACGCGCGTCTCTCTGTTTCCCTCGACTGCGGGGGCTCGGACGGAGAAGCTGAGGCAGATGGTTCAACGGATGACTCCGAAGGTGGAGGAAGTCCGCTCTCTTCAGTCGTGTCACCATCCGCACCCGACATCGTTGGCCTTCCTCCAGAAGCTGTAAAATGATGCTCAGTGATGTCTTGCAGTCCCCGAGGCCGTTGCATACCGTCTTCGCTCCCAATACTATCGTGCTCGCTCCCGATACGATTGTCATTTTCCGAATTCTCTTCATTCGCAGCGATAAATTCCGATTTCGGTGGAGGATCTGGGGAGGCGTCCGCATCTGCCAACGAGTCTGCTTCGTCAACTGCGGGATGATGCTCAGCGATGTCTTGTAGTTCACGACGCGGTTGCATACCGTCTTCGCTCCCGATACGATTGTCATTTTCCGAATTCTCTTCATTCGCAGCGAGAAATCCCGATTTCGGTAGAGGATCTGGGGAGGCGTCCGCGTCCGCCAACGAGTCTGCTTCGTCGGCTGTGGATAACGTTCAGAGCTGACTTGGACTATCGGAGGAGGTTCCACACCTTCACTTGAATCATTTCCAAGACTTGGAGGAATTATCACTTCTTGCTCATCTTCAGGTGAAGGAGGATTTACTTCTGTAGCTAAATATCACATTAAGTCATTACAACCATTCGTGCATCATTTATGCATCTTCACCTTCAGTGTTCGGAGGTAGAGCATGCTCTAACATGGAATTGACCAAGGAGGCTGGAGTCGAGGCTCTCGGGAAACGCGTCTGCGTTTCTTGATCTCTGGTGGATGCGATGGTCAATTGTGGCATAGGAGTGCTATGTAGATATTAACTACCTTGTGAGAAGAGACACTATCGTCGCCAATTGAGGTGGACAATGTGGGAGACAATTGATGCTATCGAGTAGAAGCACCCCATCTAAAGCAGCGCAAGCAAGGATGTCCAGCGCGTTGAGGGCAGCAGATAACCACGGAAACAGAAGGCGATTTTCTTCGGGCACATCTATCTCTGTGTCCTGGATTAGTTGAAGGATTGCTGCGCATATGTCGGAGAGGACGTTATAAATTCCTCTGGGATTGACTTCCCCCTGCTGCCAGAAACCCCGCAGTTCCAATATTCCTGCAAGATATCGAATGGCACAGAGTCTGGGAAGATCGAATTCAGGGCCTGATCTTGGTGGAAGTTATACATAAATTTAATTCCCGACGCGAATCTGGGACTCACCGACAATACCCAAGCAAGCTTTCGGTTAGAGCCATGTTCCCCCTGAGAGATTCTGGCAGGCGGCCAAGCTCACTCGGCAGTTGACTTTCCACCAAAACGGCCAACGGACTCTCGGATATGCAAAAAACCACGAAGTCACGATAATAATCCCATTCCTTGCCACAGTCCTGGTCCCGCTTCCAAAGATCGGGATGGGTTAATGGTGTCTTGTTGAAGTCTTTGTCGTCATAAAATAGAATCCGGATGCCAGGATACCGAGGGATTACTGCGACCAGAATCTTGAAGGTGACCAGCTGGGTGTCGACGGTTTCGGACCTTGCCCGTTATTTAGCCACGATTACCGAGACCTCATAGCCCGACACGTACTCTGGACGAGCATAGCGAAGGAGTTTATGGCAATGATTCCGTAGTGCACTGTGCTGCTTTTGAATCGTTGTTGGAGTCGGATGTTTCCGGTTATGATGGTACAGGTTTTCCAGAGACGTCTGCCTTTGAACATCACTTCCAAAAAACTTCACGATCCACGCATTGGGACTCTTTGGTCCATTAAAGAAAGGAGTCGCGATCGTCTCAAGCAGTTTCCCGCCATAGGTCGCCAGCTGAAGCATGCTTAGTCCTGGGCCCTTGTACATCACGGTCAGAGTGTTTCTGCGAGGCAGCGGAAGAATGGAATCATCCGGCTCGGGTTGCGAATGCCTTGTCCTGCGATCCTCGACACGGATGAGGGCGTTCGAGGCCATCGGTGCTGTGGTGTCGTTCCAAGTAATTAAGGCGTTTCAGTTTTTATTTCTGGTCTACTTCGACAGCATCCACGTGTATATCTCGACATCGGGCGCTAAAGCGACTCGAGCGTGACTCCCGGGACCTCGGAGTCCTTGCGATTTCAATGTCAACCTGCCCGCATAGCTATAGTTTGAACCCCGATATCAGTGGAATTGGAGTACGTGTATCCTTTTACCTTCAAACCCTCTTCCTCGGTATGTCAACTGTTACATTACCGGGTCCCTTCCTTAATCCATCGTAGGCTGTCTCTCTGCGCGCTCAGGATCGCTCGATGAGATTTCCGGAGCGCTATATACTCTGATGGCCACCAACACTGCCATGGCGGTTACTGGTCTGATTCTTGGGCTGAAGCCGATGCCCGAAATTAGCTTCCAGGAGTAGTGTTTTCCAATTCCCAGCCTTTTTATTGACTGACTACTTCCCCGGCGGCCAGTGCTCTAGTCATGTTGTATCTCCTCTCAATGGCTTGGATAACCGTCATGGCATCATTAGCGTCCTGCAACCGTCTCTCCGAGGACACGAAGATCCTCCAGCTGTGTTCGGTAATTCAGGGTTACGTGATCCTAACATTTGCTCTCACTGTCCTCGGGAAAGCTCCCAGCTTTGGACAGAGCGCGGATTGCAATCCATACGCTGCTGCCGTCATTTTCCGACCATTTTCAGCCTTGAAGTCTGGCCGCATCTTTGGCTGGATCGTTGTTGGCCTCGCGTGTATGATATATACCATCATGACCGCCAGGGATTATACGACGCGGGTGCTAAAGAAGATCAGAGAGTCTCAGAGGCAGGTCGGGCGCGAGGAAGCGCCGCCCCCGGTAGCGCAGGACGGCTCTGTTCCTATTTTTACGCCGCCGGAGAAGCGCCAACTGCCAATCAACACGTCGGGTCTACGCAGACAAGTAAGACCATTTATTTCCACAAAATGCAACCGATTGAGAATTCTAGTTCACCGATTACGGAACACCCAGGCTGCTGATTCACTGGCCGCTGGTTTTCACGCTGCTTTTTATTACCCTTTTCTGGGCATTTTTCGTCCTCAACACCGAGTTGGTCATCCGTTGGAATCGGCCTCCAAGTCAAGCCACTTCCGGAACAAACTGGCAGTTTGGGCAGGTAATAACGATTTTGAAGACGTCGAATTACACTCACACTCCCGCTAGATTTTGCCACTGTTCTTGGCATTCCTACCGCTCATTAACATGATCAATACTTTCAACCGATTCGGGTTGAAACCTACCAGACTAGAGTATCGGGAAGTAAAAGTGTCGGTTATATACGACGCAGGATTTGACGCGCGTCAAAGATAGTAGAGAGTTGTGCCTGCACGCAGCAGTAAATGTTTCATTTATCGTTCACCAGGTCTTGGTACTGGCATCTCGGGCACTGCTCCCCTTCGCACTGCCTCGTATCTCCACACAACGTCCGCGCTTAAGTCCGTGCCGGAGCAAGCGCCTTGACGCCGGTGCGTGCTCCAACATACCTCCATTTTGCTTCCTTTCTCCGCGGCTTGAAATCCGCTCCGCATGCGATATCAAAACACTCAAGTTGTTTCAATTTCGTTTAGAATAGCGTAATTCAGAAAGCATATGTACCTTGAAACAAATTTTGACCCGAGTTAATTTCGATAAATTGCTCAGGGAAATTACATAACAATTGAACGTGTCCCTGTCCCAGATTTTCCCCGCGGCATATGCCCTTGTGTCTTTGAAGCTGCCTAAAATGTCGAAGAAAATGGGTGTCCCACAATATTGGCTTTGATCGATCTGCTCGATCTAAGGCGGATCCGCTCACGAAGCAATGTGGTGATTGATTTCACCACGCTCTGCAAACACCCCTGTTAGTGATTTCAGGGTCTGGGGTAAATATTCTAGCTCGGCTTCCATTTTACAGATTGTACGCATACATGCTGTAAAGTTGCAACGTAAACTGGTAGCTGGGCTCGCTCTGACTCTAATTAGGGTCGTTCACAGTAGCCACTTTTTGCTCCCTTTTTCTGTGCTTTTTGAGATTGGTCTGTTTTCGGCCGGGTTTTGTTTTCCCTTTTCAATTTAGACATGTAAACAGGGTGGAAAAGGGAAAAATTGGGGACCCAAACGCAAAAGGGGGCAAAAACACAACAAAAAGGGAAGGAAAAAACTTAAAAGGGCTACTGTGAAACCCCCCCCCCTTGGAAGCTCCCTTTTTCTGCCCTTTTTGCTCTTTCTTTTTAGTTCCTTTTCTCAATACATTGTGTTTGATTCAGAGCTGGAAGACCCAATGGCTACTAGGCCATCCAAGATCATTTTGGGCACTCAACTCGAGGTCTGATCCAACCTCAATACTATTTCCAAGGACCATTTGCATTCAAAGCTGTGGTCTGGAAAAAAGGAACAGAAAAAGGGAGCAAAATAGGGCCACTGTGAATGACCCTATTGTACATCTGGGACCAGATCCCTGAGCAACATGGCCATTTATTACTGTAGATGTAGCACTTCTACTGGCAAGCTCCATCATGCCAGAACTCAGCTGAACTCGGTGGCAAAAGAATTTATTGTCCAGCTGATGATTTTTGACATGCCACTGTACACCCATTATCAGAGGAATGCAACGATAACCTAGAGTCAAATCCTTTTTTAAGTAGTTACTGTGCTCTTAACCTCGGATTCTGGATCTTCTGCTGCATCTCAATTTTGCACTGAATCCACCGCAGGAGGATTCGGTGAAATGTGCACGTGGAAATTCAATAGGTTTCAAGGATCTTCAAGCAATTGCCCGCCTCTTTAAATATTCTGGTGTCCGAGACTCGGAGTGCGATAGCGGCCCGATTTCTCCCTCAGGCTTCCTTAGATGGACTGATCCGCGGATATGACCATTGAAAGTGGCGATCGGCCACGGGACCGTGACACGGCGTTTACGGGAGGTCTGAGTGAGTCAGATTCTCTTCACACGCCATAGTGCCGTGGGAGCGACATAGGGGCGCCGCAGCCCTCCGCATTCAACTCACTCAGATCTGTTCCCCCATCGATGTTCGCTAACCAATGGGATCAATATACGCGCGCCGCCGGCGACCGCAGGCTACTTAACCAACGCCAATTCATTCCCGAGGTCCCTTTGCCCAAGATTCTTTCGCCTCCACAATGCCCAAATCGTCAAAAGTTCAGCGTGCCCTCAGTGCAGCTCTCCACCTCAATCCCTTACATACACCGTACAAGTCGATCAAAGTATGGCCCTCAAATCCGACTGGAATTTGAATCCCTCGCTAATTCCTCGACGCGTTCTAGACCCAGTTCTCCGCCGGAACAGCTGCTTTGAACCTGTTTCGAACCACGGTAGGTCCTGGACCGGGCGCGCCTGATCGCGCTCTTAACTATTTAAGAAACTCAACAGCTCCTTGATACAATGATTGTGCCACTAGAGATTGCATGCCAAACCCTGCCGCCAGCGCCCGATCTCGACGTCAAACTGGTGCTTCTGGTATTATAGCACAGTCGCTCGTCGATGATTACTTCCTGACTCGCAATAGCGGCGGTACATCCGCGAGAGGGCCATCGACGGCGAGGACGGTCGTAGCCACCGACCGTTTTGGCCGAAAGTGGACGCTTGGTATACGGATATGACGGCGGAATTGGGCCTCGATTTCAGGAACCCGTGGTGGCAACGGTACGTGGACTTGTCGGTTGGTCTTTCTGTTCACCCAATAGCCCGCAGGTTCCTGGATGAAACTTTCGACAAAGAGGATGAGGTTTTCACGCCTTCCATCGGGCGCGCGCTGTTCACATGGACGGCGATGATAATCGCTGATGACTCGGTGCGTTGTGTTCTTCTCCTGCGCCAACATACATCTGACCGGCTTTTTAAGATGTTTGAAGGTTCAGCGAGCCCGGGAAGCAGGTACGTCCGGGTCCCATATCAGAAAACACAGACGGACCAACGGTGGATGCTTCAGTGACAATGGAGAGGCTTTTCCGGAAGAAAAAGAGCGTCTTGCCCCAGTTGAGCGTGCGTCTCCGGTCTGCCATATTTCCTGACCAGTAGTATATTAGCCTCCTGTCGTCCATCCGCAAGGCTGCTTGAAAATCGCCCGTTTATTGAACTGAATTCATAGCAATGATATTGTTGTACAATAGAATACGAAGACGGCAATAACGATGTACGCACAAAGTCTCAGCTCCCTATTCCCTTCTGCGGGTCCCTGTTGAGTGAGGAAACGAAGTGAGTCTCAGTCCACTAAAATTGGATCGAGTGCGCAAACGCACCTCCGACTATTCTGAACTCGGATAAACAACCAGTCGACGGCTGCCTTCACGCCCGTGCTTGAGACCAAGCTCAAAATTAGCCGAAATAGTTAGTATTAGGCACGCAAAACGCACCCTTCGATGGCGCTTATGCCCATTACATCTAGACTTGCGATTCGTTCTCGCCGTTCTGTCTCCCCTTCACCGTTTCGAACGTTCCGGCGCGCGCTCTCTAGTTTGCGCTGGTGCCAATCCTCGTAGTCGTGCCGAATTTCTTCGACAGAAAGCGCCTGCGGAGAATCCTGCTTGTTCACGATGAGTAATAGGGGAATGTTCAGTATTTGCGGCGCCGACAGGACCGAGTCTGGCACGTGGAATGTTAAGCGCGAAGTGAGAGGAACGGGAGCCCCACACGTACCAAAGACTTCCCATCCCTCGCTCAGTCTCTCTCTGTCCTCCGCGTCGATCACATACGCTACGGCGTGACAATCGTCGTAGTATCTGTGCCAGATATTGCGGATACCCCGCTGTCCCCCGAGGTCCCAGAACTGAAGTATAGTAGACGGGAGAGTGATCGTCCCCGCTGGTCGCCGATGAATTCGAGCGCAAGAGATGACGAGGATGCAGCTAACTGTTTTGGCCGACTGTGGGCCCTATCTTGTCTGGAGTAAGCCCCGGGGTTTCATTGTACAGCGTCTTGATTCTCTCCAAGAGAGTCTAGGTTTCTTGCATGAGGGAATGCAAGCACAGACAAGACCACCGCGCACAGTTTTGCCAGCGCCGTCCAGCCCGACGATGATCACAGAGAATTCCTCCTTCCTGGTGAGACACTAAGCAGATTGTGGGGACTGGTTTGCGGGTGACCCACCGCGTGAGGTGTTCATGGAGGCCCTTGAGTAGGTGGTACATCGGAAGCCGGCATTTCGACGCGATGTCAACAATCGTCAACACTCTTCCTCCCTTCCGCATCATGGGCTATCTCGCCTCGTATTACACCTATGGCCTGCCCACCTTCCTAGTCATCGTTATCGCTCTCTACCTTCTCTTTACTGGTACTTCCCTCCCCGCGGTCGCTCATTCCTGGACGCTGACGAACACACGAACGCACAGGCTCTGGCGAAGCTTTCAATGTCGGACGGTTCCTCGAGGAGTCGAGTCCATATGCGTGGGCCGCAACGGGAATTGGCTTGTGTATTGGGCTCAGTGTTCTCGGCGCTGGATGGTGGGCCCTTACACCTTCCCATGTTTGCACAAAGTGACGCCGACTTGCAGGGGTATCTTCGTGACGGGATCCTCCATTCTGGGAGGCGGCGTACGCGCGCCGAGAATCAGTACCAAGAATCTGATCAGGTCTGCCTCCCTTCCTTCCGTGCCCTTCCGCCTAGCTAACGTATGACCTCATGAAATAGCATTATTTTCTGCGAAGTCGTGGCCATTTACGGAGTGGTACGCGCCCTCCTCGCGCTCTCCTTGCCTTAACCTGACAGGTCTCCAGATCATTGGCATCGTCTTCTCTGCCAAACTCGTATCTGTGCCCAATGACCTTCTGTATACCCCTGAAAACTACTTTACCGGTACAGCTGGCGTTCACCACGGCATCCGTTCACCCCCGCTGATTTACCTGCAGGATTCGCACTCTTCTGGGGCGGCCTGACCGTTGGCGCATGCAACCTTCTCTGCGGAGTCTGCGTCGGCATCACGGGAGCCACCGCAGCACTCGCAGACGCCGCTGACCCCAACCTGTTCGTCAAGATACTGGTGGTCGAGGTCTTCGGCAGCATCATGGGCCTGTTTGGGCTCATCGGTACGCGTTCTCCCTCTCAGGTTTCTCTCCATTGACATATCCTCCTTCTAGTGGGTCTATTGATGATTGGTGAGGCAAAGGACTTCCAAGCTGCGGAAGTGCCGTCTATAGTAGGATCGGCAGCTGCAGCGATTATCTCTCCATTTGTACATTAATCAGTGCCCCTTGCACAATAATTACCCACCGCATGAATCTCGAAACATACTCGTTCCATAATAAAATAAGTTGGGCTGCTGTAACCTCGAGCTGCATGGGTTTTCCGCTGTCCGATACATACGTCGTCTTCATCACTATCTCACTCTTATCACTCTTCGTATGTCGGTTAAGCGCCAAGCCCCGAATCGTTTCTCATTTAGAAAAGAAGCACGGTCTTTCGACCAACACGGATCATCAACAGCGACAGGCTACAGTGACATCGCGACATTGCACACATTCACACCAGAAAATGATAAGCAAACCCAGCCAGCTGGGCATAAACAAATTCAATTCAGAATTCACAAAGAATCGTAAAGACAGGTGGTAATCGTGTCGAGCAGGCGAGTCCAAAATGAGTAAAGGGTAATGGTCAGCGCGAGACGACGCGAGGGTACGGCGAAAGGGTGACCGACGGTGAGAGACGAGCGCCGGGGCGGAGGTAGGAGGCGCGGCGGAGGGGTGAGAGGGTGAGAGAGATGCCTCGACGGCGGGGTGCGCGTAGCGTGGTGAGAAAGAGTGACCGAAAACGAGCGTAGGGGCTGAAGGAACGTGAGGCCGATGGGCGTGGGGAGGGGGTGGGTGGGGTGCGGGTGGGCGCAGGGTGCCTTGTCGGCGTGGTACGGCCGTCAACGCCGAGGAAAAAGACAACGAGACGGGCGGGCGACGACGACGAAAACCTGAAGGATACTAATAAGTATCGAGCGACTTGTGGGAAAGGAAGAAAGGCTAACCAAGATATCACCACACCAGAAAAAACTCCGATCCGAGAGCTGCTCAGCCAACGCTTCCCGCGTCGAAGCGCGTCCACCCCGCGGGTCGGCGTCGGTCTGAGTCGGGTCGACCACGCACCGCGGCGTGCGAATCGGCCAGGCGTCCCTGTCGATCGCACTTCTTGGTCTTCGCGTCGTGGTCCCCTCAGGCATGGAGTCAGTGGTGGTGGAGTGAGGTATGGTTCGTCGTCGTCGTCGCCATCAGCGGGCAGGGCAAGGGTCGGTGGAGAGATGCTGGGGCGACGAGGTGTCGGGGGAAGGGAGCCTGGTGCGGCCTGGTTCCGCGGACCCCGTCTATCCATCCCTACACACAACCCATCCATCCTGCATGCAGCTGCTACCCGTCACGATGGCTTCGGGTGGGGTCCTCGGGGAGAACAAAACGGGGGGCGGTGGCGAGCGCAAAGAGTCGGCTTCGGGATGCCGGGGCGACGAGGAATCGGAGGAAGGGAGCCTGGTGCGACCTGGTTCCGCGGACCCCCGTCTATCCATCCCTACACGCGACGCTTGCGTCCGTACACAGCTGGGGCCCGAGTCGTCCTCTCGACTGGCGTCTGGCGGCGAGAGCGAATGACGCGCTCAAGATGCGGGGGCGACGGGGCCTCGGGGGAAGGGAGCCTGGGGTGGCCTGGTTCTCCGGATCCTTCGTCTATCCATCTTGAGGCGGACATGTCGTTCTTGCATCCGTGTCCGGCAGGGACAGTTGAATGACGGCGGCGCAGGCTCGACGGGGGACGGCGTCGGAGGGATGGTATATGTGCGGAAGTAGAACGTCTAGGCGCAGTCTTGACGGGGAACGACGTCGAGAGGAATGAAGGACAGGGCGGCAGGAGAGAGTAGGCGCACTCGATGGGAGACGTCATCGAGAGGAAGGGCCGGTTGGCCGGGGTAGAGAACGACGTTCAGCGAGGCGAGGGCGCGCCGCAGAGTCGACGGGGGATATGGGGTGGGCGCGCTGACAAAGGGTGTCGGCGAGTCGAGCGCGACGTTGACTAGGCGAGATGAGCATTGGGGTCGCTGATGGAGGGAACATTACTCACTGGGCGAGGCAGTCAACGGTCAGCCACTTGGGAGGGATGCCTGCGGGCGTGGGTGAGGAAGGAGTGGAAGGATGGTGCCCGAAGGCTTGAGGATGGGACAGACGCCCGAGGGCGAGGCGAAGGAGTGTGCATGTAAAGGGAATGTGGTGGTAAGAGTCAGGAAGGTGAAGAGAGAGAGAAGTGGGGATTGTGTTTATTTATACAGCTCGGAGTGTTTGCGCGTATGTTGATAGATATTCGACTTTTGACCGTCAGCCGCTGACCGCGTCAGCTGCGTGCCAACGCGCGAGCCCGTATAATGCAAGGCAGTGCCATAGTAGTAGAATAAAAGTCAAGTTCCAGGAGCGCGTCCGGCACGCCTCGGTGAACGTGAAGGCCCAACTTGAGCAACAGTAGAAGCTACGTAGTTCAGGTCGCGCCTCTGCACCGAAATTCCTCGCCCGGGAAGCCCGGGACTGGACTGCACCAACAACGAAGAGGAAACTCCTGGGAATGATTGCATCTACATTGATTTACAGCTCGCGTTTTCAAAACAGCCAGAATTATGCAGGGATTCACTCGACACGGTGGCTTGCGTAACTATCTTGCAGTATGTTGCACGAAGGCTGCCTTGAAGTTTGTTTCAGGGGAAAACAACCGACGCGAAATCCTAAAAGTTACGCAGAGTGTTGGCAAGCTTTTTCCGTGGCTTTGTACGAGATTTCTTCGCTATGGAATTGATTGGACTCAGATGTGTGGAAGAAACAGCCAGGGCGACGACGTGAAAGCGCGAAAGAGAGAAGAAGTGCCCGAAGATGCAGTGACAACGAGTTTGCTTTGATTTCAAGTCGGAGAAGAGAGGAAAATGTGTAGGCCACCGAGCAAAGCTTGAAGGCTATTTTGCTGCAATTTCCCTCGATTTTCGTCGGGTGAATCCTCCGATGTAGAAGAGACTTCGAGGTGGTCCGAGTTCGGTGCCGCTGAAAATGATTGGAAAATAAAGCGTCACGCGTGACCTCACGCGTTTCATTAGTCTCTTGTTCTACCACCATGGCCGAAAATGGTATACGCGGGCCCACGTCCGCTCTCACCGATTTCCTTCGCGTAAAACCTTTGGACTTTCATCCAATCCACCTTTCTGACTTGTAACAGAGCACCGGAATTACTCCGACTACCATTGCGCGGCGCGTGGCTACTCAGGCGGCAGCGCAACCCCAGCCAGAGGCGGGACCGAGCAACTCTAGACCCTCGACGAGGAGGAACACTTCCCACCGTGACGTTGATGTATTTTTCTACATTTCGTGGTAGTACCGCTTGAATCTCATGAGTTACACAGGAAGGCTACGCCTCTGACAACTTGGACGAGCCCGAGTCGCCCCCAAAGAAGAAAAAGCTTACCAAGGCGGCTGAGGCAAAGCTCAAGGCAAAGGCCAAGAAGAAGAAAAAAGATGAGGATGAGGACTATGATGAGGACGAGGACGCGTACACCGCCTTGTCCAAGTCAGCCTTCAGCGGCCCCAAACCCGCCGTTGGCAGCTTCGCCGACTGCGCGACCTGCGAAAAGCAGTTCACCGTCGTATGTGCTCCCCTCATTTGCAGATGAATGCATACCTACAACCTCTGCAGACTAAATACACGATGGCGGCGAACCCCGGCCCCGGGTATCTCTGCCACCCATGCGCCAAAGCGTCGGGAACGGACCCGTTCAAAAAGGCCGCCGCTCCTCGTAAGCGTAAGACTCCAGCAGAGAAGCGTAGCCTCGTCCATATCGAGGAGCGCAGCTTCCCGTCACTTGTGTCCATTTGCATTGATGTGAGCACTTTTCAATCTCACTTCCAGCATGTTCACAACTCGTGTAGGTGGTTGCTCGCCATATTGACGACGTCGAGGCATTTGGCGACATTGGTGCACTGAACATGGAAGCTATCTCCAAGGCCCTCTCAAAAAATCGAAGCTTGTACGTCTCAAGTCTTCCCCGAGTCCCGAATCTGAATAGTGCTTGTAGGACATCCGACAATGCGCCCTTGTTCTACGGCGCCGAAAACACTCGACTTGCGTTGTATGATGCTACCAGTGAGTCTTTCGAAGCCCGCTAACTACGCCCACTAAGACCTGCTCAGATCTTTCTCCGGATGCGTTCACGACGCTCGGTCACCTTAACCCGAATTTGACGAGCCTGCGACTCGATTTCTGCGGACCTCTCAACGATACCGTCATGTCCTCCTGGACCAATTCTTTCCCCAATCTCGTCTCCCTCGAGCTCTTCGGCCCCTTCCTTGTTCGCGAAGCCGCGTGGATTGCGTTCTTGCAGTCCCACCCCAACTTGGAAGCGTTCCTCATCACCCAAAGCCCGCGCTTCTCCATGGACTGTCTCAACGCCCTCGTCTCGTCCTCGAAGGTCACGCTACGTCGCCTCGGCCTCCGCGAGGTCGGCAAGCTCTGCGACGCGTTCCTCGAGCCCATCGCCGAGATATCTGCGCTCGCGTATCTCGACCTCGCGGAGCCGTCCGAGTCCCTCACCGACGACGCTGTTGTCGCCCTCCTGGAGGCGGTAGGCGCGACCCTCACGCACCTCGACCTCTCCGGGCATAGCGCGCTCACCGACGACATGCTCGCGCACGGCATCGACCCGCACGTGCGCGTCCTGACCTCCCTCGCGCTCTCGCACCTCCCCGAGCTGACGGACGCGGGCGTCGCGGCCTTCTTCGGCGCCTTCGAGAACGGCGGCCTCGTCCGCCTCGACCTATCCCGCAACCCCGAGCTCGCCACAGACGCGCTCGAGGCGGTGGTCGCGCATTCCGCGGCGACGCTGCAGGAGCTGAACATCAACGGGTGGAAGGACGCGGGGGAGGTGGCGCTCAACGGCCTTGCGACGGCGCGGGATCTGAGGAAGCTTGACGTGGGCTGGTGTCGCTCAGTGGACGATTTTGTGGTCAAGAAGCTGTTGGAAGGCTGTCGGTCGTTGGTGGAGATGAAAGTGTGGGGGTGCAATCGTGTCGAGGGAAAGTGGGGGGAAACGCGTCGGGGAGTCAAGATCCATGGTATTGAGAGCGCGACAGTGCTCTAATTCCGGGCGGAAGTTCGCAGCCGTCATTGCCTTCAACTTGAAGATTCGGACCGTTGAAGTGCCTTTTGTATCATACGTATCTACCACGAATTCTGCGTCACTTCTTGAAATACAAGTTACTGCACATTCCCGTCCTTCACTAGTATTTTCCATGCCCGTCTAGTTTTTTTCTCGGTTCTTCCACGCCTTCTGTTCACGACATCCGAGTCTTAGTAGATGGCTTGCGCATCCGAGATTCCGAATCTCTTCTCTCTGGACGAATCTGAGACTTCTCAGATCTCTACTTTTCCAAGTCTTCACGTGGGCGATACCCCTTGTCTACTACTACTACTACGCATCAGTCTAGACCCTCTCACCTCGCATGAAGAAAGGCCGCACCGTCTCTTGAAGCTGTGGAATAAAGACCGAAAAGCCAGAGTAAGTAAAGTTTTTTATCACCGGGAACCATTCAATATCATCGCTGTTTCAAGTTAAGAATGTCGCAACCCTTGGTGCCGGCTGCTTCAAGTTCCTTGTCTTGCCCACACTGCCTGGTTCCATTTTACACGTCGGTCGCGTCAGAATTGTCGGAGATCCCGAGCGACATCCTGGCCACCAACAGACCACCTCTTGAACCCGAAATCCTCCACAGCCGGGGCGTCATCGCCAACGAGCGCGCGCGAAAGACCCGCTTAGATGCCCAAATCGTGGCCCTCAAATCATCCCTGAATAAACTCACCCAGGACCGCTGTATTTTTGGAGGCAGACATCCAGAAACACGAGAGCGCGCTCTCTCCCCTTCGCCGGATGCCGACAGAACTCCTTTCACTCGTTTTTGTCTTCGCTTGTCCGCTGAACGGGGACCCAGTTCCATGGACTGTTAGCCACGTATGTCGTCGCTGGCGGGCCATTGCCATATCCCAGCCCTCGTTTTGGTCGTCCGTCGACATCGACTTCAGGAGCGCCGAGAGTCGCCGCACCACGACGCAATGCAGGCTTCAGGCTCATCTACAACGATCCGTCAATTTACCCCTGAAGATTTCGTTCAGGTGTCGCATCGACCCCTGGTGGCAGCAGTCTATGTAGCGACAAATAGCCTTGTTCGATATCATTGCCAATCATTGTGCTCGCTGGGAAAAGGTCCTAATATCCGGTCCGATCTCATTATATCCCAATGTGGCCCGTATTCGGAGGCATCTCCCAATTTTGCGGAGCTTAGACATCCTGTCGGCTTGGCGAGGGGGTCGGGGACCCTCGGTGGATATTTTCGAGTTGGCTCCGAGCTTGCACGAGACGAACGTCGACACGGGCATGGAGGGTGCGACAGTAATCCTACCATTCCACCAACTCCGGCAATATCGTGCACGCGGTACCTGGCATTCTCACCTCAATGCCCTTCGCTCAGGCTCCAATCTTGTAGAGTGCGCCCTGGCCGTGGACAACATATTCCCGCCTCCAATCACCAAAATCGCGTTACCACACCTCCTCCGCCTTTCTTTATCGAAGTCCAATCTGCTGGAATATTTAGACACCCCTTCCCTCCAGGAGCTTTACTGCTCCAGTCGATCCGACCACTTGTCTTCTCTGTTGAAGCGCCAGCCGTACCGATTACAGAAACTTGTCCTGTTTTTCCCGGCATCGGTCACCGATTTGACTGGCATACTCCACGCGATTCCAACGCTCACAAATATAGGTCTATCCATTCCTCCCGAGGCCACCGATGCTCTATCTACCTTGCTTATGGTCCGGGATGAACCAACCGATGTCGGCCTCGACTTGAGGTCGATAACAGTGTGTTTCCAGAGATCTGAGATCAGCTTGTATAATTTCGGTGATGGGGGTTTACTGGTGGATATGGTGGAATCCCGGTGGCGAGGCAGATACCTCCGTTCTATCACTATCCCAAACGCGCTCATCCCCTGCAGAGATGAACGGTTGGAACGCTTTAAAAATGAAGGACTGGAAGTGAAGCTTGCCTCGTCCTTTAGCAAATCTCATCTCGACATGGTGCCCCCGCACCTTCGCCTCGAAATCGATAATTTATAATTGTACTATAAACCGAGTGCCCAACACCTGCGGCATATTCGCCAAATTCTAAAAGCTGCAGAATATTCTAATTTCTGACTTGTCTTCTTGACCGTGGAGCGCAAAAATCAGCATGACGCAAACGTGAGGACCGGTTTCCAGGATGGTTGCAAATAACTGACTATGCTATCACCGCAAACACACTCCACTGAACGCTGGACGACGGACGTTCTCCAGCCACTCCTCTTTGGCCTGGGCAACTGGCATCCAATAACTTCCCCCGTCCACTAGGAACACCCTCTCGTCACTGTCCGAAATCTTCTGAAGCTTCCGCACAAATTGCTCTCCTCTGATATTGCTCGCCCAGGAATCCAGGGAAGTCGGGATGGGCTCGAGCTCTATCACCAGCTTCTCTAATTTCCCAGGTAGCTGAGCGGCATCGGGCGAGGATACTGCGGGCTGCAAAATGCCCAGGGCCACCTGGATGTCATACAGGGAAAATGACCTCTGTGGCACACGTAAATGTGTCAGCAGCGGAGCTGCGCGCGCGATTTGATTCAGGAAGTTGGTCGGATGGTACGCGAAGTGATGGATGTGCATTTTCCGGAGGGATGGAAATAATGCGCGAGGTCGGAGATGGGCGAGGTCTGCTGCTTTAAAGGGACCATGGAGCGTCAGTTCTGACAGCACCGGGAGGTCCATTTCTAGGAGAAGAGATTGCCGATGAATCTTGGTGTGGTAGATATGGAGAGCTCGAAGGCTGGACGACGCGAGATGTAGAATCTGGAATAGCGCCTCCTCGGTGATATCCGTGCTTGGATCTGCATGGGCGTCCCTGTGTATCTCTGTGTTACCACCGGAATCCTTGGACCTATCCAAATTGGCGAACAGATATTTTATTTTCCGTGCGCTTGGGGATAAGGCGGCCAACGCCGTCAAAAGCCTCAGGAGCTGATTCGGGCTGACAACGCAGATGGACTGGTATTTGAGCGGTTTCGAGATGAGGTGGACCGTCCGAGAAACGGTGGAGAGCGCTCTGCCCGTGGACCCGTCGTCTGTGCATGCGAAGGCGAACACTTCTGTCCATATTTCGGGGGGTACAGTCTCCATTTGTTGGATGAACGGATGAATGGAAGGAGCTTGTGGTGGACAGGCGGAGAGCGATGAGACAGCCACGAACGGAGCAACGCGCGTTTATCTGCGTTTATATTGAGATTGCTGGCATTAGACGGAAATCACTGCTCGGCACTTTCATCACTGTGGGCCCCCATCTCCGCCCGATCTTCCCCCAATATCACAGTTTTTTGATAAGTATCTCTTTACGTCGGGTTTAGCTGGTCGCGGCGATCATGCGTTCATCGGTCTCCCGCTCGAAGCCTCAAAGAACTCATATTAGGGATACGGCGGCGCGCAAGCGTTCCGAATTGAACGTGTCGCGCCAAGTCAAGAGATCTCTATATGCAGTATTTCATGCAATTATTGCGGCGACTTCGTTATATATATAGACCATCTAATTAATCTCCTGAGTACTCCTGAGTACTATTCAGACCGCGTCCTCTTTTTTTATATGGACTGACCCATTTGGAGCTTCGGGTCCGTGTTGGAATACTAAACTGGAAAGTTGAATAAACCGTGGCGGAGTATCAATTCGCTCAATTTCCAACAAGCCGTGAGCTATCCATGGTATACAAATCATTAGAGCGACTACCAATGATGCCTCCACAATCGCTTGGCCGCCAAACTTATTCAAGTTGAACCGAAAATTGAACCGTGTTGCTTGTCTATGTTTGCACCTCACGTGCTTTGACTCGGAGTCAACCGGCGATGATCTCAGTTCGATCCCTACTTCCGGGCGCGGATCGCGACATGGAGCCTCCTGTCTTATGGTTTTTCGCCTTCCCCCATTTTGCTCGTCCATTCAAACCAGCCTTCGAAATCCGCGAATTCTATCCATGGCGGCAGCCACACGTCGAAGCTCGCGTTTCACAGCCCAAGAGGTCACTGCTCTTGCGGTTCCGCCGTCTGAATCTCCACGAAAGAGAAAATGGACACTGGAAGATACCTCCGATGGCGACCAATCCACCACTAATGAACAAAACGAGAAAAAGGCGACCAAAAAGACGCGCCAACCCAAACCCGAGCCAACGTACATCATTCCAGACGTTTCCCGCAAAGAAACGACTTTCAAGGGCCGGTTAGGTTCGAAATTCTTCCTCTCTCCGCTTCTTACTTGTTCCTAAACCTTTCAACCAGGTTACGCATGTTTGAACACCGTATTGAGGAACAAGAAACCGACCAAAGACTCTGTATTTTGTTCGCGAACCTGCCGGTGAGTCCATTCTCCTGTCTGATCTTTCAAAAACCTCATGCCTTTCAGACTGGATAGCATACAGAAGCACGGTATCGATTGGCTGAAAGATCTGGGCCGGAAGAACGCCGAAGACTTGTTGACGATGATCCAATGGAACGAAAATAATGTTGGCATATCCTCTTATGCTCAATGACATCCTCACGTTTATCTTAGAACATAAAATTCATGCGTATGTCCTCGGAGATGTTCCCCTTCGCCTCTCACGCAGTCCATGGCTATTCCCTGGAGTACTGCGCGCCTCTCCTTGCGCGTGTCGGAGAACTTGCCAAGAAGCTGGGTCACAGACTCACCGCGCATCCGGGGCAGTACACGCAACTCGGCAGCCCCAAACCCGAGGTCGTCCAGGCCTCGGTGAGAGAACTTGCGTACCATGCTGAGATGATGGACAGAATGGGGCTGGGAGTCGACAGCATCATGATTGTTCATGGAGGGGGTATGTACGATGACAAAAAGGCAACGCTGGGGCGGATCAAGAAGACGATCACGGAAGTTCTCCCGCCAGGCGTAAGAGCTCGTCTAGTTCTCGAAAACGACGAGGTACGCGTTCATTAGACTCTCTCCTCTTTCGGTATTTATTAACTCTACATCGAGATGTGCTATAATGCCGAAGACCTCCTTCCTCTTTGCGAGGAACTCGATGTACCGCTGGTTTTCGGTATCTACGATTTCTTGAAATCTCGCAATCGCCGACATTATTCTCGCAGATTATCACCACGACGCGTTGTTCCCGTCCTCGATCCCTCCGAGCGAAATTATTACCAGAGCGAATGCCATTTGGGCGCGCCGAGGAATCAAGCCGAAACAGCATCTCAGTGAACCGCGTCCTGGCGCCGTAACCCTCATGGAACGCAGAGCGCATGCTGACCGGTGTGAGACTCTGCCGGTTGACTTGCCTGATGACATGGGTGCGTGAAACTGGCCTTCCCTGAATTCAAAACTCACTCCTCATTTTATTCAGACCTGATGATCGAGGTATATCAATCGTTTTCAAAACAACAACGCTCCTGATCCCTTTGTAGGCTAAAGACAAGGAACAGGCGGTGTTGCATTTGTATCGGATATACGGGTTGCACCCTGTAATACACGGTAAGATTCCTGACATTTCCCCATGATGGGTTTGAACCTCTGGATTGTAGAATCACTGCGCCCACCTGACGAGAACCAGACCAAGGAGACCAAGGGCCGTAAATCGACCAAAAGGCAGAAAATTAAGGATGCTGAGGAAGCGGGCGATGACGAGTAACGATCATGTCATGCTTGTTTCAACGCCATCGATATTGGCCAGTCATCCGAAATATTTTGTCTACCGGTCCTGGGTTGCTGGAAGTTCAACTCATGGATGGCCCGGTATAGTTTCTTAACATTGCTTGATCGCAACATTTCGCCCCGACGGATCATTTTCTTTCGATGACGCGCCGGTGAGATGCAACATGCTGTGCGTCCGTTTCGCCACACACTGCGAAACGGTCCCGTGTTGATATCGGTTGATTTCTTATTTCCGCCAAGCTGTGTCTGTTGTCGTTAAGAAGCGTTGAAAGTTAACGTTTTCCGCGTCTCCCTCAGACTGGGGCACTCGCCAGGGGTTCTGCCTTTCGATGGCCATGGACCCAACTCAGTCTGAACCGATTCAGGCTCGCACTAAAAGGTAATCATTTCCTCTCCTGATACCCTCCCGCGGATCGTGCGTGTGCATTTTCTACGGTCTTCTCTCCATATGCTATCCTGAGATCCTGGCGATTCTTCCGCCCCATTCTGCCTCGCGGGTTGGTATGGACCTGGATTTCTGGAGGTGGAATACATGACGGCGTCGCTCATCATGCTCGTGATAAACCGTCTGCGATCTCAGAGTCACTTGCGCGAGCGGTTCAACTTCCGTGAGCCCCGCGTGATACTTCACTGGGCGTTCTGGCTGGTTTCTATAAGAACGAGTTGGTGTCTTGAAATCTCTGGTCTCAACGCCACTACTCAATATGTTCCGTGTCGGCGCTCTCCTCAGCCTCAGTGCGATCGCTCTGGCTCTTTCAGCGGGTGATTTAATGGTCTCCCTCAAGGCCATCGCACCGTCCGTCCAGAGTGTGGATGACATCATCCTGACTGCTGTTGTCTCCAATCCGACGGCTACGGATATTCGCGTTATTGCGAAGAACAACGTACTCGACGGGTCGGCAACCAGCTCCTTTGCAGTAAGCAAGGATGATACCGCCGTCTTGTTCACGGGTATACGGGTACGAAAGTTCTCTCTCACTTATTTAAAATCCGTCTCGATGACGGCTGCTATGTTTTAGGCAACGCTCGACCTCTCCGAGGAGGGGATATACATGACCATCCCCGCCGGGTCGTCCGTCGCTATCAACCACACCGCGCTCGGACCTTTGTACGACTTTTCGACATTCGGCACGGGGACGTTTACCTTCGCACCCGTCACGATCTTCCAGACTGGGCCTGACGCGGCGCCGCTGCACGTCGAGACGGACGCGGTTGAAATCGAGGTGACACACGACGTCGCGAAGCGCGAGCTCGTCCCGCTCGCGCGTCGGCTGTCGACGCCCTCGTGCGCGGACAGCGGGCGGCTGCAGACCCTCACGGACTCCCTATCCTATGCGCGCTCGCTTGCGGGCGGGGCGGCGACCGATATCCAGAGCCACCCGAATGGTCCGGAGTATACTTCTTATTTTGCGGGCAACGTGCAGAACGATATTTGGTTCAACATGGATAGAATTGCGGGCGATCTAGCGAGCTCGGGGACGCGGACGTGTGTTTTGAGTGGTCGTGCGCGGGTTAGGCTGACAGTTTTGTTCTCCCTTTCAGTATCCATTGCACAGGCGATCCCGCCAATATATGCGGCGGGACTGGGGGTGTTATTGCGTATGTTTGTTTTTGTTTTTATTTTTACAGTCATTTACGACGGGATCTAGGTACACGCTCATTGTTACAAGCAACGGGGCTATTGTTGGGAGCGATGTGAGTTTGGAGACATACGCGCCGTTTAGACCCGATTTCTGATGCGGTTTTAGATCTACACCTGCGATTACTTTTTCACTAGTGTTGGAACGACACCGGGGATTTGCACAGGTTGGCCGAATAAACCTCGGCTCGTTTGTGGCTGAATTATTTTCACAGGTGGGTATGATGCTACACAGTCGAGTAGGGGAGGTGTGTTATTGCACGAAGTGCGTATGCATTTATGTGGCGCAATTCCCTTTCTGATGGAATAATTAGCTGTCCCATGCAACCGCTGGAACTGCCGACATTGCGTATGGCTGCACGGCCTCTGCGTCGCTCTCTGTCGCGAACAAGAAGAATAACGCGGACAACTATAGGGTGCGAGCTTTCTGTTCTCACCTGTCAAGTGGGATTTGGCTGATGGATAATAGTGCATGGGTCTGGCGATTTACAAGGATTATGTTTGTTGAAGAGTCGTAGCTAGCTTTGTAAATATCAAGTTACACATGGATACTCTTCTCCATCGCCATACTACCCTTCACATATTTGTGGAAATATGCAATGACTGGTTGGTATCGATATGCTGGGTTGAAAAAATTGAACATCGAGTTGGAATGAAAAGTGCTCTCGGAATATGCTTGCGTGCAGCGATCGGGGAACCGATAGCGATTCCTTTATTACTAGTTGGAACGATTGAGTCAGCAGGGAGAGCAGCGAGTTACTTCGACAAGAACGGCGCGAAATCCTGCAGGGCGTCGCGATACTTCGTTAGAATAGTCAACAGGTCCCTGACCCCTCCATATCTGCGGGATCATAACGGGCATCTATGTCCCAGTCAGTACAGACACCACAGCTCTTGCTTTCAACGCTCAACGGGGACTTCTTGCTGCAGGTTGGATTCAGACGGATTTGAGGATGTACGCGTCTTTGACTTGCGAGAATTTATTTCATTTGGGTCAAGACATTTATTTAAACTCTGAGGATGAATTCTCTAGTTGATTCGTCTGCAGTAGCATCTGAAGCGCTTGGGTCGGCGTCAGAGGGCGTCTCTGAAGCCTTTAAACTCCGCTCGGGTATCACCGTCGGCAGCGGCGCCGGTCAAAGTTGAACTTTAAGAGGGCCCAAGGCTAAAGTACTACGCAATTTCCTGGAGCATTAAAGTTCGGCGTAGTAGAACAAGAAAGGATGAGCAACGGCTCGCTAGGGTTCATCAATATAGTGTACGGTGAAGAACAAGCATGAGAAGAAATAAAAAGCCTCAGCCTTATGCTGAAACCGCCATAGCCGCTGCGAGCAGCTTGGGGAAGTCGGGTGTGCCGAGACCAGTCACCTTGAAAAAATGATCAGTTTCGACTCCTTCAATCTTCAAAGAAAATCAATTACCGGATCCCACCCCTCCACGGCCGCAAACCCGGTCGTATTACACCCAGGATTACTCCCCGTCGTAATGTCGTTCAGCGCCGCTCTGCCCGCCGCTGAGTAAAGGAAGGGATTCAAAAACCCCATCGGGCTCTTCCCAGCCGCAATGAGCCTGTCGTTGATCAGCGCGATGATAGACGCGAAGACAGGCGTCGACGCCGAGGTGCCCGAATCTGTTTGCCATCCGAAACGAAAGTCTCTGATATTGAAGTTCAACCCCGCGGCGGAGACATCGGGAAAGCCCCGGCCCGTCGCGTTGTACAGTCCTTGGTAAGTTGAGCCAAGCTGTGTGACGTACGCCGCGGTGTCGGCAGTTTGGTAGCTTGGGGCGGGGAAAATATTGCTAAACCCGCCCGATGAGAGCTGCGCCGCGATCTCAGGAATATTGCGCGTGGCGCCGATGCTTGTGACGCTGTGGTACGGGGTTAGAGTTTTTCCAGTTGATATCTGGTACACTGACTATGGGCATCCAGAAGGAAATGTGGGGCCAAACGCCTTACATGTCACGTCGTTGTCTCCAACAGTATTGGTCGAGGCCTGGACACCACCTAACGCTCAAAATCAGCTCCTGAAGAGAAGTGTGGATAATAATGGGGCTCACCGTCGCCAGAGGAAAACAAAAGCGATACTCCTCGGGCACCAAGCTGCATGAACAAATTGCAAACGGATCTAATAGGTCAGAGTCAAGTAAGTTTAAGAAAGAGGTGAACACACTCAGCGATGGCAGGTGTAAAGAACGACTCGTCGGCCCCATAACTCGTGGAAACGACCTGCGGGGGATTGGTGTCCTTCAACAGCATTCCGAACCCATCCAACAGCAATGATGGAAAATCTGCGATCGTGGCATTCGGCAACCCAATTGCCAAGAAGGTGACAGGAACGCCAGTTGCTATGCCCATGGTGTATTCCATGTCGAGGGACTAGAAAATAAGGAGGTCAGACGGCTTGTAGAGAATAATAATTAAAGACGAGGACTCACGACCTCAGAGTTGCCTTGTGACGTCGTGTTCGTCGCTCCACCCGCAAACCGTGTCCCGAAAGTGACATTGATCGCTGCGTCGGGACGCATAAAGTTCAAGAAGCTCTGACATGAGGATATTAGAGTTTCGAAGCAGATCCATTAGGTGCCGTACCTGGATAAGAAAAGTGGATGGATAATTAAACTGGAAACCCGTTACTGTGAGGGCATTACTGGGCTGAGTAGCGGCCTCGGTTGGGATGTTATACTTGGCTTGCAAGCAAGACGGCGACTCGAAAATCGAGCAGTTCGACGGCGGCGGAGACTGACGGCCCGCCAGGTGGCGCCTACGAGATGCAGTAATTTGGGGAATAGCATTGGGAGGGGAGAACCTATGCAAAGAATTAAGGTGATATGCGCTCCGCCGTAGAAATTGGATACAGACGAGAGTGTAGGGTGCAAAATCTTGATGTGGCTTTTCAACTCAGCTGGAACAGAGTATTCCAGTGTTCGAACGAGTTCGGAGCCCGTCTCATCGTGGGTGAACACAGAGAAGTCGGCCCCGAAGTATTCGTTGGCTTTCTCGACGGAAATCGAAAACTGCAGCCAATCGCCGGCATGGGAAGCGGCGCTGAAGGGAAGTTGTTTGTTTTTCAACCAAGATACGACTGCGTCGAAGCTGTCTGCAGACGGCTTCGTATATGAAGCAACCTGTGTGCGTGTCAGCACCATAACTTCCTTGGTGAAGCACCTCTGTATATATGTACCTCTTCCGAGGTCAGATGCTTTCCGTACAGCGGGCTGCTCGGAGTGCTAACATCGTGCAAGGCTTGTTCTAACCCTGTAGGATCCGACTGTTTCAAGGCCATCCGGAGATGCAACATGGTATCTGCAGACGCAGGACTTGAGAGGGAAAATCCAGCAGGAGCAGCGTCCCGTTTTTCGTGAAGAATCAAGGCATTAGATGCGGCGGAGAGTGTCAAAGACAAAATCGGCAGGAAAATGAACGAATGGAGCATTGTGCTAATAGCGGGGGAGGCAGAAATGAAGAGAGTAAAAAGATAAGTACCGCTCAACTCAGTTTTATTTTACGGGGGCTCGCTTGCGCATCGCACAGTACTAATGGATCTCTGGATGGCGATGGCGGTCGCTGATCAACGCTCAGCGCTGATCGTCGTCAGTAAGATCATTACGTACACAACATATTGTGGCTTCGCACGGGCATCTTTGACCGCGGCCAGCTTGACGAGCGACGACCTAGGCGACTCCGAGGCGTTTCGCTTTTGCATAGTACATCCTTGGCTACTTCTAGACATCTCCGCACCCACCACCTCATCCATATCCACCACGCAAAAGCTCGGCATGGACTGAAGCACACTTTTGCCTTCCTCAAAGACTCATATTTCCCTGAGACAAACTTTCAAGTTATATGTAGAATGCCACTGCACAACTTTGGAACCAATCTTCTGCTGGACAAGCATTTCAGGCGTCTCAAAGCTGGCACAAACTGGTACAAGCTATACTGCAACTTGATCGCGAAAACTACCGTGTCCAGTGAATCGCGGCATAGTCCTGAATCCGGGACTCGCGTCGGCTTCGTTTCCCCCCTTTTGCTTGTCAAACACCTTTGAAAATTCGGTGGATTGAGCTCTGCGAGCCATGAAAAGCATACACAATCATTCTCGAGCGTTTCCTCCTCGCTGCATTCCAGTCGCAGGCTTTCCAGGCGAGGAATTTCGGTGCAGAGTCGCCACTTGAACTAGGTTAGGCTATTGCCTTCAAGTTGGGACTTCACACTGGGGATAACTTTCACCAACGCGCGCCGGACGCGCTCCTGGAAGTCCATTTCCGTTGTACTACCAAGGCATAGTCTTGCATTCTACGGGCCCGCACGTTGGCGCGCGGTTGACACGGTCAGCGGCTGACGGTCAGGCCAGACTCGAATATCCATCAACATACGCGCAAACACTCCGAGCTGTATAAATAAACACAATCCCCACTTCTCTCTCTCTTCACCTTCCTGACTCTTACCACCACATTCCCTTTACATGCACACTCCTTCGCCTCGCCCTCGGGCGTCCATGTCATCCTCAAGCCTTCGGGCATCCTTCCACTCGCTTCCTCACCCACGCCTGCAGGCATCCCTCCCAAGTGGCTGACCGTTGGTTGCCTCGCCTAGTGAGTAACGCTCCCTCCATCAGCGACCCCAATGCTCACCTCGCCTTGTCAGCGTCGCGCTCAACTCGTAGCCACCCGTTGTCCAACACGCTCACTTCACATTCCTTCGACGATTTCCCCCGTCGACACTGCGACGCTCGCTTGCTTCGCCCGCGTCATTCTACACCCCGCCCAACCCAACCCTTCCTCTCGATGACATTCCCATCGAGTGCGCCTACTCTCTCCTCCCGCCCTGTCCTTCATTCCTCCCGACGTCGTCCCCCGTCAAGATACGCGTTCTACTTACCGCACATATACCCTCCTTCTCGACACCGTCCCCCGTCGAGCCTGCGTCGCCGTCAGTCGACTGTTCCTGCCGGGCACGGATGCAAGAACGACATGTCCACCTCAAGATGGATAGACGAAGGATCCGGAGAACCAGGCCACCCCAGGCTCCCTTCCCCCGAGCCCCCGTCGCCCCCGCATCTTGAGCGGGCCATTCGCTCTCGCCGCCGCTCCCGCCAGACGCCAGTCGAGAGAACGACTCGGGCCCCAGCTGTGTACGGACGCAAGCGTCGCGTGTAGGGATGGATAGACGGGGGTCCGCGGAACCAGGCCACACCAGGCTCCCTTCCTCCGATTCCTCGTCGCCCCGGCATCCCAAAGACGACTCTTTGCGTTCGCCGCCGCCCCCCGTTTTGTTCTCCCCGAGGACCCCACGCGAAGACATCGAGACAGGTAGCAGCAGCATGCAGGATGGATGGGTTGTGTGTAGGGATGGATAGACGGGGGTCCGCGGAACCAGGCCGTACCAGGCTCCCTTCCTCCGACACCTCGTCGCCCCGGCATCTCTCCACCGACCCTTGCCCTGCTCGCTGATGGCGACGACGACGACGAACCATACCTCACTGCACCACCACCAATTCCATTCCCGAGAGGACCACTGCGCGAAGACCAAGAGGTGCGATCGACAGGGACGCCTGGCCGACTCGCACGCCGCGGTACGTGGTTGACCCGACTCAGACCGACGCCGGCCCGCGGGGTGGACGCGCTTCGACGCGGGACGCGTTGGCTGAGCAGCTCTCGGATTGGAGTTGTTTCTGGTGTGGTGATACCTTGGTTAGTATTTCCTCCTTACCCATCAGTCGCTCGATGCTTATTAGTATCCTTCAGGTTCTTCGTCCTCGTCGCCCGCCCGTCCCGCTATCTTTTTCCTCGGCGTTGACGGCCGTACCACGCCGACAAGGCACCCTACGCCCACCGGCACCCCACTCTCACCCCCTCCCCACGCCCACCAGCCTCACGTTACTTCAACCCCTACGCTCGTTTCCGGTCATTCTTTTTCACCACGCTACGAGCACGACGCCGTCGAGGCACCTCCCACCCACCCTCTCTCTCGCTTCCCGCCGCGCTACCACCCTCCACCCCTGGCGCTCGCCGCCGGTCATTTTTTCCTGCTCGCCCGCGCATCCACCTCCGCCCCGTCGCTCGTCTCCCGCCGGGGTTATTATTTTACGCTATGTACCGATGCCGGCGACCCGTCTCCCCTTTCGCTTCACTGGCTGGTGGAGCGCGCAGTGCTTGATTTTACTCTTCGTTACATTCTTTTGTGGATTCGTCAATTTATTTATTGCCCAGCTGGTCTGGGCCTTTGTCGGTATTTTATCGCTTCAAACCCGAGCCCTTGAGTTTAGAAGTCAGCTCTCCTCCGCGTTAGCGTGAGACTGACCTGGTCGCTGGTCCTTTCTCGTTGATTTCGCGGCCCATTATGCTGAATGTTGGGGCTTGTTTGCGCTAGTTCCCCCACACGCGGCTGGGCACGTGCCATCCCTATATTCGGGCGACCTCCACTTCTCAAAAAATTTTGGGCAACATGAGCGACGCTCACCACCATCGCCCGACCCTAAAGCAGGTGAGTTACGCTGCAAAAGAGACTGAAGGGATGCATAATCCTCGCTAGCAAAATAAATCCTTCAAATCGAAGCATGCAACAAAATCTGCCCTGAAGGAAGCAGCCAAGGGTGCGCAACGGTTAGTACGGCAAGAGTTCACTCTGACCCTCCGGATGAAGGCCGCATCCCTCGTCCGTCCCCCAAGGCCAGCCTTGGCTCCAAAGCCTCCGCCCAAACCCGTTTGAATAGACGGAACAATGCAAAGCAGGCGCAGACGATAAAACGCAACGCACTGGTCTCGGCGACGCGTCTGTTCAATGGTGTCGATGGCGCTCCACGTATAGTCGCTGTTATTCCACTCACAGAGGACATAAGCACACGGAGTGCAGTTTCTTCTCTCGCAGACGCCTTGGACGTCGCATCAGACGACTGTCCCGACCATGGACTATGGAGAATGAGGTGTGTATTCTTAAATAATTCTGGTAGCAATGCTAGAACCCTGCTAGGGCGGAACGCTTCAAAACCTCGCTGCAATTTCTGAGCGTTCCGTACAAAAGCATGTACGCCGCGCTCGACGCATGTAAAGCGGCAGATTACGTCGTTTTCGTCCTCTCCTCCACCGTTGAAGTCGACACATGGGGAGACACTCTTCTGCGGACTCTTCAGGCCCAGGGCCTCCCGGAGGTCGTCACCGTCCTCGCCCCGAACGACACACTCGACGCCAAAGCGCGTCCAGGCGTGCTCAAGTCCCTGCTCTCCTTCATGCAGTACTTCGTCCCCAGCCAGGCGCGCGTGTTCGATCTGCACGCGGCCGCGGATCGGCTGAACGCACTGCGAGCATTGGCGGAGGGAAAGCCCACGGATGTGCGGTGGCGCGATGGGCGCGCGTGGCTGCTTGGAGAGAGCGTCGAGTGGGAGGACGGCACGCTCAAGGTCACGGGCGTCGCGCGCGGTGCCCCGCTGTCCGTCAACCGCCTCGTGCACCTCCCGAACTACGGCGACTTCCAGATATCCAAGGTTCGTTTGCGCGCACAAATATATATATATTAATCCTAATAAAATATTTAGATCGTAAGTGCGCCGGTGGCGAAGCCGGGGAAGATGGAGGTGGAGCCTGCGGTGCTATGTGAGGCGGGCGACGATGCAGACTCGCTGGTGTCGAGCAACGACCCGGATGACATGGCGAACGAGCAGACGTGGCCCACGGAGGAGGAGATGCAGGGCCCTGGCGCGGCGGCGATTGAGCCGGCGCTGCCAGACGCAAAGCAGGGTACGACGCCCAAGGTGGTGCGGCGGATACCGAAGGGTATGAGCGAATACCAAGCCGCGTGGATCATTGACGAGGACGAAGACGACGGCGAGGATGCGGACAAGGCCGGCAGCGACGACGAGGCAATGGATGATGCGGTGGAGGAGGAGGAGGAAGAGATGCAGGATATGCCTGTGGAGGAGGATCACGAGATGGAGACTGACAGCCGCGTCGCATTCCAGGATCTCGATATGGAGGAAGAAGACAAGCAGTATGGCTGCATCTCCCTATGACGCCATTTTCTAACGCATTCTCAGGTTGGAGACGTGGCGAAATCGCAAGCGGGAAGAGGAGGATGACCTGACGTTCCCAGACGAGATTGACACGCCGAAGGACATCCCCGCACAAACGCGCTTCCAGCGTTTCCGCGGGATGCGCTCCTTCCGGACAAGTCCCTGGGACCCGTATGAGAATTTGCCCCGCGACTACGCGCGAATTTTCCAGTTCGAGGACTTCAAGCGCACCGAGCGGGGCGTCCGCCGGCGCGCGGACGAGGAACTCAACGTCGTCGAGGTAGAGGCGTCATCCCCCCCACGACGTGCAGATTCTAATCGCGTTTTTTTTACAGCCTGGGACCCGGATAACGGTCTATTTGCGGGGGGTGCCGCAGGAGGCCGCCGGCTCCACTCCTGTGGTTCTGTTCGCGCTTCTACAGCACGAACACAAGGTGTCTGTGCTGAACTTCACGGTGCAGCGCAACACTGAATATGATGGTTCGGTCCGATCCAAGGTATGTAGCGTGGTAACAATCTGGGGTAACTATCCTCATGCTGAGGCTGGCGCAGGACCCGCTCATTCTGTGCGTCGGGCCGCGGCGGCTGCGCGTGAACCCGGTATACAGCCAGCATACGCGCGGCGGCGGCAAGGGCGCCAACAACGTACACAAGTTCGAGCGCTTCCTGCGGCACGGCGTCACGAGTATCGCGGCCACCTACGGGCCTGTGATATTCGGGAAACAGCCCTGTGTGTGGCTTAGAGAGACCGACGACCCGCAAGGTAATGCTGGCGTCAATTGAGTGCGATCCGGATTCTGATTGTGCGCCCGCTTCGCGATTTCTGCGTTCCTTTCCGTGCAGCTCCACATCTCGTGGCCACGGGAACGTTCCTCAACTCGGATACAACGCGTGTTATCGCCAAGCGCGTCGTGCTCACTGGCCACCCCTTCAAGGTGCACAAAAAAACCGCGACGGTGCGGTACATGTTCTTCAACGCCGGTGGGTCTCTCCCGCGTTTGTTTTGTTTCGCGCTATGCTGACGGGGGCGGGGCCGCGCAGACGACGTGCACTACTTCAAGCCGATCCAGCTGCACACGAAGCACGGGCGCACAGGGCACATCCGCGAGTCGCTCGGGACGCACGGCTACCTCAAGGCGCACTTCGATGGGCCCATCACGCAGATGGACACGGTGTGCATGTCGTTGTACAAGCGCGTCTTCCCGCGCTGGGCGCAGCTGTGGACCGAGGCGCGCGTTTCACCGGCCGCCACGGAGGCAGACGCGATCATGGAGGAGTAGCAGTAAGTTACCCCGCACGTATGTATGTATGTTAGTGAGGTTAATTAAACCCGGCTATCCACGATCGCACCACGTCAATTCTGCGACCATTGTTCCCATCTCCGGGATACAGAATGCATAGCTACGGCTCCACCCACCCCGCTGTCAGGAGTGGAGCTCGCGTAAGGGCTTCCTCGGAAGCGGTCTACCTCCCGCTTTCGCGCGAGCCAGCATTGCGTTATTGGCACTTGCGAATGGGGAAGATCTGCGGTGGGCGTGTGCCCTGCGATTTTTTTTTTCAGAGTTTGGTGGTTGGTCGTGTGTATATTGGGCCGACGCAACTGCGAGGGGCGCGGGTGAGCAGCTGGACGAGTCTAACAGATCAGGACCCTTTTTTCCGGAATCATGCAGTTCTCACTGTTCAAAGTGGAGCCGGTGTAGACGCAAAGAAGCATCGCTCTTCCGCCCATTTGGCTTAGTTGCCGACACTGCGCCACATCTTCCAGTGGAAAATTCATAGTCGAGAATCACACGAGCGACTCAAAAGAGACCAAAAATCGGATAAGAGCCAGGTATCGTGGATGTATGATAAAAGCCAGGTATCATGAATGCGGGGAAGGGTACGGGCTACAGGTGGTGTACAGGTGCAATAAAATAGGAGGCGGAAGTTCTACATGCGTGCAATATTAAGGTGGACGGCGCCCGTGTGTGGGGGGGAAAGCAGCGTAACAGGGAGAGCGACTGGGGAGGGAGGCGTGTGAGCAGGTGCAGGGGTGCGCACAACTAGCTTCATGCTCACAAGACGAGTGACACAGAGCAGGGCTATGTGGGGACAAACTTTTGTGCCGGCAGCTGATGGCCTGCGGAGGTGGACTCATCAGCACAGCGTCCCCACAGACGAGTGCGGAGGAAACACACCCTTGGCGAGGGAGCCGTCGCGGGAGGCGTGGACTGCGGGGAGTTTCGCGGCGGCAGCCTTGTGGTTATCCAGTGTTTTGCGGGCCGCTGCAAACTGGCGCATGGTGTACTCGGCGAGCTCGCGCGAGTAGCGCTCTCTCTCTTCAGCAGTGAGGGCCATTGGTATGGGACAGAAAAATGAGGGCGGGCTGAGGTGGGAGAAGAGGCGGGCGCAGATAAAAGCAGTGTAAGGATAGAAAATAGAGTCGGCGAATTTATATGGATTTCCAGAGTTGTTGTCGGGTGTTGATTTTGTTGGTAATTTGTTTCAACGTCATCGCCCCTAATTGGGGGGATCCTCGAAAACCACGTCATCTTGGAACCTTGGAAGCGATTTCTTCATTTCATCTTCGAATCCGATTGCGGAGGCTCGCGGCCCAAGCGAGCCACGGAGTCACTAGTCCCCACACCTCCTCCAGCATTCCGTCAAGCCCCCCGCGCTCGTCCCATGAGGGCTCACGCTCAGGCTTCTCCACCGCAATCCACCGTAGCACGTCTTTGACTGTTACCAGCCCCGCAAGAACCCCATGGTCCTCCACCAGAATGACGCGGGGCCTGTAAATAAATACATCTTGTCAGAATCATGACCAAACAAGGAAACACCCGAGGACTCACCCCATCCTTTTGAACAGCTGCATGACAATCTCCAGCGGCAGTTGCGGCGACACCGTCAGCGGGGTCTAATAGATCATCCGGTGCGTTAGTATAACGCAAAGTAAAGTAGGATAAACACTGTACCTGATTCACCCACGGCGAAAACCTAATTTCCCGCCCCGACGCCGTGTTCTCAAAGATCGTCTCGGAAAAGTCTTCTTCGATCCCCACCGACTGCGCGCCCCCCAGATCCAGATCGCCCCCCTCCGCCGTAAACACACATGGGGTCTCAGGCACGATGTCCTGCGTTTTCCGCGATCGCTCTGCCGTGTCCATTTCCGTTAGTGCCGGCACCCCAAAAGTAAGCAAAACCCGCGACGCGTACCTAGGACATACAGCAGCTCCGTGCGGCCAATGTACCCGCCGAGCACGCGCGTGCCGTCCGCCGATACGAGTGGGAAGCCCTTGGATTCTGTGGCGGCCAGCGTGGCCTCTACCGCCGCGTCAACACCTCGTACCTCTCACGCGACATCAGACAAGGACTCACCAATATCCCTAACCTTCATCCCCGATTCGTCAAGTGTGTACAGATCGCGGCGCATGACCGCCGACACTGCATAACCATAAATCAATCTCTCGACCCCAAAACCGAGCGGCCGGAGGCGCGCACCAGACACGTTGAATGCATGATCCTCCTTCTCCAAGAACGGGAATCCATTGAACCGGATCATCTCATCCGCGATCCCATTCGTCCCGAGAAAGTCCCCCACGGCCTTGGTCACCAGCAGCACGATCTAAAGCTAGAGCTAAGCCCCACGCTAAGCTTAAAAGATGGGGACGAACCATGGTGGGCAGTATGTACGTGAGCGCGCCCGTAAGCTCAAACATGATCACCACGACTGTAACTGTGATGCGCATAACACCGCTGAATAAAAAAAGATGAATTGCGGACGACGTGATGCACGGGAGAGACGCACCTGAGGGCCGCCGCTGCGCCGAGGAACGCGTACGTCCCGGGTGTGATGCACGGCGCGTTCGGGTCGCAGAACGCGAATATCCCCGACCTGGGGTACGCGCTACAACATAAGAATAAGCACCTTTTGGCGAAGGGGAGAGACGGAGAGGACTGACGTGTACATCGCCTTGACCATAATGCCGACCATACGCCCAAATGTGGCGCCGATGGCCATCGATGGCACGAAGATCCCCGCGGGGACCTTGCACCCGTACGACACCACCACCAGCCCAATGCGGATCACCGTCGCCAGCAGCAGCGAGTTTGACAGCCGCCACTGCAGCGAGGACCTACCGCGCACCGTCAGCAAAGTTGCACAGTGAGTAAGAAGGGACGAGCCACGCACTGGCACACTTTGTTCACGTTCCCGCCGTTGTCGCACTCGCGGAAGAGCATCGCGAGACTCTCCGTCATGTCGATGCGCAGGAACTGGTTCGAGTACCCGATCATCGCGGTGAGCGCCGCGAGCACCACCGCCTCCGCCACCCCGTGCGACGCGAGGTGCTTCCGCCGGAACGCCGCGACCTGCAGGTTGAATTTCACGACGAACGCGCCGTAGAGGCCCTGCACAGGCACGTCAGAGGGCGCAGAGGAGGAGGAGGCGGGAGACGCACCCCGAATATGCCCAGGATCACGAAGAAGATAATCTCGAAAAAGTGCCAGTCGCGGTCGTACGTGACCTGGAACAGTACGAGCTTCCCCGTGCGGAAGGGGTTCATCGCCTGTACGCATGTTTAGGACGGGGCGGGCAGCGTAAAGACGCGGCGGGACGCACCGACAGGGTCACCGTCGCCATGAGCGCACAGAAAAAACTTCGCCACATCGTCTTGATGCTGAACGTGTGGCTCATTTCCTTGTCTCGTCAGTACGCACGCTCATAAATAAGTGTAAGGGCCCACCTCGATAGAGAATAGGACACCCCCGATGGGCGCGCCGAACGCGACGGCCACACCGGCGGCGCTCGCTGCTGTCACGATCTCGCGCATCTTGCCTACTCAAAAATAATTATTGAGTCATCACGTAAACGCGCGAGTACGCACTCTGGCTGCGGCGGAACTTGCCAAACAAGCCCGCGACGAGCGAGCCAATGCAGCACGCGACGTGCACCGACGGGCCCTCCTTTCCCACCGACAGCCCCGACGCGATCACCAGCGGCTGCACCAAGTCGATCAGCACAACGCGGGACAAGAAGGGGGAGCGCGACGGACCAGCGTGATGCTCTTGATAAAAAACGTCGCAAAGCCGAGGAAGCCCTGCATGACGAAGCCCGCGAGGATACACTTTATCTCTGAGATGCCCGAGCCCGCAGCGTACTTTGCCAGCGCGCGCACGAGGTGGGCCGCCACGAACGCGAACATCGCGGCAAAGATAACGTAGATGAACCAGCGCGCGACGCTGACGGTGCTCCAGGGGTGCCACGAGTCGCACCCGTCCGAGCCCTCCGCGTCGTCGATCTCCCAGCAGCAAAACTGCTGATTGAGCCACCAGCCGTCGTGGCAGTAGCCCATCTTGATGTCCGAGAGCCATTCGGTGACGATAGAGATGAGCGCCGCGTTCAGGCCAATGCATACGCCTGTAAGCGAGTAGGAGTGAGCAGCGAAGGCGAACAAAGCACCCGAAAGCCCCAAGAAATGTAGCCTCCCGCGGCGTAGAAAACTCCCTTGAACTAGACAGTCGAATGAGGAGAAAGCAAGCGACTTACCAACGAGCGATACAACAAACCACGTCTGCCCCGCGTCGAGCGCGCGCCGGACCTGCCACTCAACCCGCGCCGGCCCAGAGTCCCCCCTCGGTCCCCCCCGCGCGTCGCGCACCCGTCGATTCCTCTCGAGAATCGAGTCCTGTATCCAATCTACATGCAAATTGGCTCGACGGCGCTAGCAAGCTGGTCAGACGATGACGGACCTATGGTGCTGAAATCCTCATAGCGGCTGCAGTGCGGTCAGCAGGAGGTGAAGGGGGAGGAAAAGTGCACGAACCGGATCTGCTCGAGCTCCTCGTCGTCGAGCGCGGGCCGTATGTGTTCATGGCTCATGCGCAAGTTCAACTGCTCTTGGGATGAGCTGCAATAAATAGTGCAAGTATCACGCCGTAACGTGGCTTCTTTCCCAAATCTATTTCTATTTAGACAGCGTGCACCGTGACAAGATGAAAAAGAGTGAATATAAAGCAGTAGTAGGTAGAGACAGTAAGGGTATACATCCACATCCACATCCACATCCACAAAGAGTTCAGATACGATACTTTAGATTAAGCCGCAATCCAAAAACCGACTAGTAGGACCCGTCCATGTTCCCGAGCCCCTGCGCCGCGAGCCGGCTCTCCAGGTTCCTAGATTCGAGTTAGAAAGAGGAGCAAGAAAAGACAACGAGAAAAACAAACCTGAGCGACTCCTCCTTGGCAAGCAGCTCCTGCCTCTTTTCGTTGATCTCGCGCTGGACCTTGAGCTCGATCTCGCGGAGCTGTAAACAACCGCGCGTTAGTTCATGCCAATAGAAATTGTCAGCGTAAACAGACCTTCTCCTCGTCGCGGCGCAGCTGCTCCTCCTTGAGCCTGACGCTCTGGTTCGCCAGCTCCTCGGGCAGGATCGACGAATCCCTGGGTCCCCAGCCTCAGCACATTCCTCCCACATATATAGAGCTATAAAAATACGCACCGGTTATCGGAGTGCACGCTCCGCGACAGCTTCTCCGTGCGGTACGTCTCGTAGAGCACGTCCTCCGTGAGCATCTTCAGGTCCGCGAGGTGGGAGCTCAGGATCGCGCTGCGGAGGCGCCCAAAGTCCGAGTGGTCGGGGTTGTCCACCTCGGCGATACCCCAGGGGTAGATCCGCGCGCGCACGGGCTCGCCGTCGATGTCGATCTCCTCCTCGGAGCCGATCACCGCGAAGGGGAGGAGCGCGCGTAGCTCTATGTTCTCCTGGATCGTTTCCTCGTCGTCCTCCTCGACGTCGTACGGGAAGTTGTACACGGGGATATCGTGGTGGTCGATGTCTTCCATCACCTGCGCGGGTCAAATCAGCATCCGCCCAAGCGCTCCCTGCATCCACGCTCACCCTCTTTTTGAACGCACGAAGCTCGCTGGCGGTGAGCGAGTCGGCGCGGCCGATGACGGGGATGACGTTGACGCGGGGCGACAGGCGGCGCATCAGCTCGACGTCCATCTCCCTCAGCCTGTCGCATTATCCATCAGCGCGCGCCCTTTCTCAGGGGGGAAGGGGACGTACGCATGTCCCGTGGGCGAGATGAAATATAGGAGGGCATGCACCCTGTTATCCCTGAACCGCGGGTTGCGCTTGATGCGGGACTGCTCCGCCAAAATGTCGTCGTACTGGCGCTCCAGGTAGTTCACAATCTCCTGGAACCTAAAAACCAACCGCACATCATCAGAGTTGCGCCAAAGCAGCAGCAGCAGCACGGCTCACGCAAATTCGTTGTCGATGTTGTCTCCGAAGCCAGGGGTGTCGACGATAGTCAGCGCAATGCGCACGCCCTCCTCCTCGAGCTCTGCCCTGAATTTAGAGTGCGTTGCAGCGGGATATGGTAGGCGATGTCTCACCGACGCTGACGGGCTTTATCCTGATCTTCTCCTCTGCATGGGCGTTATCCGGGCTGTCCAGAATCTTGTGCGCCAGCACCTCCGACTCGCAGAGCGTGTTCACGAACGTCGTGCGCCCATTCCCGGACGCACCTGAGCCATATCCCCTCGTTAGCCCATGGGTAACGAGATATTTTCTTGTGTAGATACGCACCGACGACCATGACGGTGAACTGCACGCCCTTGACCTTGTTTCCGCGCCGTCTGGCTGGGAACGGCATCGCACTGAGCTGGCTTTTGGGATGAGGCTTTTGAGAGAGGGGTGCCCGGGTCCAGGTGCTGGCACGGTGAAGACTCAAATTGATCGTGCCACTGTTTCTGACGCCGTCCACTCCTAATCTGCACAAACAACCACTTTCTGCCCAACGAGGCAAGTCCGTGTTGGATTATGGGGTCACGCTGTCATGGCAAACTCCAGGTATGTTACCATGGGCATTATTGACTCATCGAATCTGTATCCTCATTACTTACCTGTAATTGTACTTACCGACTGATTTGGTTTCATACATACTTGGGCTAGTCAGCTTGTCCGAATCTCACAGTCCGGACACTTGGTCGCAAGTTCATTAGAGAGTTCACGCAGGAAATAAAAGCAAACCCAGCCAGCTGGAGAATAAATAGAATTCGGAATCCACAAAAATAGTAACGAAAAGTAAATGAAGCACGTAGAGTCCAAGTCAGTAAAGACGAAGCAAGAGAGTGAGAGAGATGCCTCGGCGGCCTGCTGCGCGTAGCGTGGTAATAAAGAGCGACCGGGAACGAGCGTAGGGGTGAAGGACGGTGGGGTGCCGGTGGGGTGCCGGTGGGCGTGGGGTGCCTTGTCGGCGTGGTACAGCCGCCAACGCCGAGGAAAAAGACAACGGAACGGGCGGGCGACGACGACGAAAAACCTGAGGGAGGCGAATAAGCATTGAGCGACTGATAGAAAAGGAAGAAAGACTAACCAAGATATCACCACACCAGAAACAACTCCAGTCCAAGAGCTGCTCAGCCAACACATCCCGCGTCGAAGCGCGTCCACTCCGCGGGCCGGCATCGGTCTGAGTCGGTTTGCGCGGCGTGCGAGTCGGCCAGGCGTCCCTGCCGATCGCACTTCTTGATCTTCGCGTCGTAGTCCCCTTGGGAATGGAATCGGTGGTGGTGGAATGAGGTATGGTTCGTCGTCGTCGTCGCCATCAGCGGGCAGGGCAAGGGTCGGTGAAGAGATGCTGGGGCAACGAGGTGTCGGGGGAAGGGAGCCTGGTGCAGTGTGGTTCCGCGGACCCCCGTCTATCCATCCCTGCACGCGACCCATCCATCCTGCATGCTGCTGCTACCCCTCTCGATGTCTTCACGTGGGGTCCTCGGGGAGAACAAAACGGGGGGCGGCGACGAGCGCAAAGAGCCGGTTTCGGGATGCTGGGGCGACGAGGAATCGGAGGAAGGGAGCCTGGTGCGGCCTGGTTCCGCGGACCCCCGTCTATCCATCCCTACACGCGACGCTTGTGTCCGTACACAGCTGGGGCCCGAGTCGTTCTCTCGACTGGCGTCTGGCGGGGGCGGCGGCGAGAGCGAATGGCGCGCTCAAGATGCGGGGGCGACGGGGCCTCGGGGGAAGGAAGCCTGGGGCGGCCTGGTTCGCCGGATCCTTCGTCTATCCATCTTGAGGCGGACATGTCGTTCTTGCACCCGTGGCCGGCAGGGACAGTCGACTGACGGCGTCGTAGTCTCGACGGGGGACGGCGTCGAAAGGGATGATATACGGGCGGGAAGTAGAAAGTGTTCTTGACGGGGGACGACGTCGGGAGGAATGAAGGACAGGGCGGGAGGAGAGAGTAGGCGCACTCGATGGGGGACGTCATCGAGAGGGGCTGGTTGAGCAGGGTGGAGAACGAGTTCAGCGAGGCGAGGGCGCGCCGCAGAGTCGACGGGGGATGTGGGGTGGGCGTGCTAACAACGCGTGTCGGCGAGTTGAGCGCGACGCTGACTAGGCGAGATGAGCATTGGGGTCACTGATGGAGGGAACGTTACTCACTAGGCGGGGAACCAACGGTCAGCCACTTGGAAGGGATGCCTGCGGGCGTGGGCGAGGGAAGGAGTGGCAGGATGATGCCCGAAGGCTTGAGGATGGGACAGACGCCCGAGGGTGAGGCAGGTGGGCGTTCATGTAGGGAACGTGGTGGTAATAGTCAGGAAGGTGAAGAGAGAGAAGTGGGGGATGGTGTTTCTTTATACAGCTCGGAGTGTTTGCACGTATGTTGGTGGGATTCGACTTTGGCCTGACCGTCAGCCGCTGACCGCCGCGCGTCAACGTGCGAGCCCGTAGAATGCAAGGCAGTGTCATAGTAGTCAAATGGAAATAAAGTTCCAGGAGCGCGTTGGTGAACGTTAGTCTCCGGCGAAGTATTAACTCAGAGGCAATAACCGGAACTACTTCAAGGTGCAGCGATATTTTTCGCTGTGGAAATCCGGGACTGGAATGGCAATGCAGGGGAAAGGACGAAGAGGAAACGCTTGCGAATTGATTAGGTTTAACTTGATGTGTATATTTGCACGGCTCGCGACCCTCAATCCAACAAATATTTGAGGAAGTTTCAAATATACAACGAAAAACGAAACCGAGGAGCCAGGATTGTGCGACTGCGAGATCAGCTTGCGGGTATTACTTGTACGAAGACTGAGACTCCTGACTAAGGTGCTTCAAATATTTTGCAGTGGCATTCCACCTAACTTGACGTTCTTGGAAGACAAATCGAAATGGAGTCGAGGAAGGTGCGCAGATTGCTTCGGCCCTTGACAAGCCGGCCGGTTTCATGGCGTATGCGGAGATGCCTGGGGAATGGGACGGCAGAAAAAGACGACGGGAAGGGGCGAAAGAGGGAATAAACGTGTTTGAAGACTTGACGACGGGCTTGAAGAATTTGGGTTCAACGAGTCGGGCAAAGACGACGATGAGCCAATCGACGTCTTGAACTGGGGTGAACGGCGCATGGGCGCGATTAGATCTTCCTGCGAGGTTCCTGACATCGCTGTGACAAAAGACCGGGTCCAGGAAGACGTTGGTGCCGGTGCACACCCTCTGAATCCGTTGCCTCCTTTTCTCGTGTGCTCGGAATTAGAAGGGGTCTTTTTGGCGGCGCAGAGGTGTTTATCCGGTCAGTGGCACTTGTCGGCTGTTGCTCATCTGCACTAGGGTTGGGTGGTGGGCGCTCATGTCCAAAAAAACTGGAGTGGGAGGTGGTGATTGCCAAATAGGGATGCCACGTGCTCCGGCGCGATGCGGAACGAGAGCCAAAGAGGTCGCAACACAACCGCGACACCGAAACTCCCATGTCGATGTGGAATCCCCCGTGGCGAACGAGCTCAAGGCCTGTGCTGGGTTCCGTTTAAGCCGAGAATGACTATCAGTCAACTGCTAAACTTCGCCGAAACTCCCATGACTGTCGGTCAACTGCTCCATCAACTTTACATTTGCATCAGCTCTTCTGTACGCTTCGTTCAGTCCCAAAATATAGCTTTACTGGATTTATCGTGAAGGCGTCCAAATTCTTCTGCGACTTAGGAACCATTCCAATGCGAGACCTTATAAATGTCTGACTCGGAAATACTCCTGACCCATCCTATCTTCCGACAACATGGCCAGTCCTATGGGCCGGAGAGCCCACATAGTCGCCCGAGAAGAACACTATGCATACCATTGCTCGAATCAGGACCTTCCCCAGCTGCCTTTCCCCGCCCTCCGATTCTATATTCAGACGGATGGTTCTGACGTCGGGACGAAAATCTCTGTCAACACTGATCCTCAGTGCAACGAGATAAAGCTGCTCGCACGCGAACTGCTCAGCCATCTGGCCGGGTCCCAATTGGCTCGACTCCGGCTCCTGATGATCTTCTATACCATCATTGCGAGTCCCAACGCTGGAGCAGCACTCGCGGCCAGATTAGGCGAAGATCGATCTTTGAATGAAGAGGACTTGTCTACCTGACGGAACATACCCACTCCATCTTCTTTCAGCCTCTTCCGTCCGGCCAGGGTATCATGTGGGGACAGGTGCTGACAGGAGAGGAACCGGGGGCGACTCAAACGAAGTATTTATGTCGCTGGAGCTTTTAGAAGTCATGCGGGACGTGGTGCTTTCCAGGCTCCACAAGCTTCGTGTTTCCGGAATTTGACCAAACTGCAGCCACCATCCGGACTCACCCCAGCTCGGATTGATGAACAGTGGAGAAAGCAGCGGCTAATCTGGTCGATGACCTACTTGTACGAAGTAATCCACTGCATGACTAATTTTTTCTTCCTTCCCGCCGTCGTCACACCACCGGCTGGTAGACTTCAACTTGATGACGACCCGGGCGCCTCATTCGAGGACGGTAACCTGGGTCATATCCTCGAGGTTGTATGGAGAAGGATCTCCAGAAGCCCCAGAGAATGTGGCACATTGACCGGTTGGTGGTGCGTATACAAAAGAAACTTCGAGTCCTGGGTATGTGATGATTGACCACTGTTTCGGACTTCCGTTTGCTAACATACTCTACTTAGCTGAGGCGGACATCATCCGGATCCAACGGTCCTTCAAAAAGGTGGATATCTGGAGGTTTTTTCCGCAGGATTTGGCGCCATACACCAAGAACGAGGATACCCATGTTCGATATCGAGACGGGGAAGTATCCCAGTGGGTGGAAACCTCGGAGGAGGAAGATTTTACTCCTCGCCGCAACTGTCGCGTGTAGATCTCGGAATATCTGGATTAGGGGTACGACTTGACAATATACGCCAGGGTCCGCGACATCTAATGAAGAACCCCTCCTAGTTTGTTGCCGACTCCCCGAGCTCTCGTTCGCGCGGTTCCGCATTAGCCCATCGTAATCTCGCAGCGGCTTAACGGCGGACATCTGCGACTCAGCAAGACAATAATAACATTGCAGCTAACCCAAAAGCAAGTAGAGAAGGCTAAGCATTATCTACATGTTATTGAAACCGCTCCTCAAACCGCCCAAACACTATCGCGCTCAGGGCCGCTACCTGCCACACATCCAAGACATTCTGGGGTAAGAATCAGCCACAACCGCAGCATGGAAAAACGAGGGAAAAAAGGTTGTGCAGAAGGATGATACCGTACTGTACGCAGTAGAGCCCAAATAAACGGAGTCAAAACAAAAAACAAAAAACAGAAAGGTTTTCTGGTACAGGTCATCCTATAATTATAAGGTCTTCCTAGATATTAATAACAGAACATTAATGCTTTTCAACGATAAGGGCGGTCGTCTTTCGATGAGAACATGGCTTCCGCGTACGGCGCTGTCGCCTCCTCCGTCTGCGCATGAATCGGGGCACTCCGATCGCTCGGCACATAGGGCGAGCTCAGTTCGATGCCGTCCGTCTGCCGGCTTCCGCTCGTAGTCGCACTGCCCTTCCGCTCGGTGCCTGAGTGCGCCTGGCGAATGCTCCTGCGAGAGTTGAGTGTCCACATCGCGGAGATCGCGTACAATTTGGGCAACACGTTGTTGGCGATGATGGCGAGCATTACGTAGGCGTCAGGGGTCTTGCGGTTCCAGCCTACCGTACCGACGAGGCTGACTAGGGCGCATACAGCGGCTGGTGCCGCTGACTGAGAATAAGACCTGTTAAGGAAGGGAACGTAGGGGGGATATAGAGATATGCACCTGGAATGTCAACTTCGTGACAGAGTTCAACATGCTCGCGGTTTTCGGCGACGCACGCCCGGAGGCGGACTGGTAAGAAAAGTAGCCGTTAGCTGTCACTGTGCATGAGATGGGTTGTGTGGCGCACCAACAGAAAATAGATGGTGCTCCCGCATAGAAGAACATCTCCGGCGAAGACCGTTCCCAAATGAATCTCAACTAAAAAGGATCCCGTTAAAACACACTCCAAGGTTTCTACTGCTTCCTTACTCCATGTAACGTTCTTCAGCTGACCCGCGAACGTGAATGCGCTCTGAACGAATATTAGCGCTGATGCCATATCTAGAATTCAAGCACAAAGCACACCGATACGATGGCGGCGACCAAGGCAAAGACAAAAAGCGCAATAAGTAAAGCGACGATGTAGACGTTCCTCGATATCGTCTGTATGAGATCAGTATTGGGATGTGGCTTTGCGCAGAGAAACCCACCCAAAGACGATGGCAGAAGAATAATTGGACATAGAACGCAATGAGCGCGACGAGAGTAAGGTTGATTTCAGTCGTCCATGAGTTCATAGACATGCCGAGTGCGCCGTTGAGGTTCAAGAAGTAGTCGACATTTTGAATCCAGAAGATCACTCTGAATTTTTCCGAGGGATTTCGCAAACAAGCTCAGCGCGCGCCGGAGCGAAGTAATGGAAACACTGACAGTCCTTGTGCGCTCTTTAACGTTGTTATTATCAGGAGGACAACAACAAAAGCGCGCAGGGCCAGAGGATCCCTCTTGCACAGCGTCGTATAATGAGCGATTTGCGCGAATATGGTGCCCTGGCATATTAGGTCGGCACATATAGCGAGATCCTACAATGTGAATCAGCCTGGCCCCGCGTAGGAATCGGTTCCGAGAGATCTACCCAACCACCGAGGAAAAAGGTGATAAGTGAACGAATCACAGCCGGTGGAAGAGGTGGTGGAGTCGCCATATCGAGGCACCGGAGATCCGTTTCTCGTTCCGTTATATACCCGCCCGGAGACACTTGGTTATTTCCGGGAATGACCAGTCCGTGCAATCTGTTTGACGCCACAGGGTGGTACAGTCTCGTACGTTCTTGGCTTCAGGAACTGTTAGTCACGAATGTGCTCACGGCAGCTGGTAAACTGCACTATGAGACCGGTTCGGCAAGCTGTTTCTTGACGTCTTGGTCTAGCGGGGACTTGCTCCCATATGTTCCGAGTCGCGTTTGTCGGAGAAATCAAAGTAGTCTTTTGACGTGAGAGCCTTAGCAAGGCCTTCTAAACCCTTTACTGTAAACGCCGTTATAAAATTCTACGACATTATGCTGGCTAAGCGCTGCCTCGGATTCAGATGTTGCTTGCTCTAAAATTGAAACTGAGCACGCTCACCTATAAGAGCTCACGCACTCTCAGGGGTTGCCACATTGTTTTTCATCGCTCGTGTTGAGCTCGTGGCCAGAAGACTTGGTAATATGACGAAGACAAGCCGTAACCGTGTGGCGACGGACCCGGGCATTAGACCTCATCAAACCAGATCACACGAAGATGAAACAAGCAAACCAGCGAGATCAAATCCGTCAGGGTCGTTCATATTCCCGCTATCTTTAGAAGGAGGAGGATATATTATACTGGCACGGTCCCACAGTTGGTACAACCAGTTTACTAAGAACAAATGTAGCTAATTCAGTACTTGATGGGTCCTAGTAGTTCGCTCCCACCAAAATTTACACTAAACGCGTTTCCAAACAATGTTTGCTCACATACTTTACTTGACTGATTCGGACATCATCCGGGTCCAAAGATCCTTCAAGAAGGTGGGCATCTGGAGGTTTTTTCCGCAGGATTTGGTTCCATACACCAAGAACGAGAATACCCATGTTCGATATCGAGACGGGGAAATATCCCAGTGGGTGAAAATCTCGCAGGAGGAGGAAGATTTTACTCCTCGCTGCAACTGTCGTGGGCCACTTGTGTACTAGATCTCGGAATATCTGGATTACGAAGAACGAGCGAGCGTGGTGGTACGATTTGACAATATACGCCAGGGTCTGCGGCATCTAATGGAGAACACCTCCTAGAGAGAGAGAGAGATCCATATTTGTATACCGCCACATGCCAACTCGGGCGCCGCCGAGACGCGTCATCACGATTGACCATACTCCGCTACTACCTAAGATAAGTTAGCTAGGTAGTTCTAAGCTAATGATCATAACGGGGTTGGCTCCGTGGCTGGAGGGAATAGGGTCGTTGGAATGATATGGTGGCCATGGATAGGGTTGTTGGGTAGGTATGTGTAAGATGCGAGCTGCGTGCTACCTTGGGGCATAAGCATGCCCACTATGTAACTTTAGGTAGTGGGTCCTGAAGTGCCCTAATGGTGCAGAGCGTCCGCCAAAATGTAGCTTTCCCACGGCCAAGCAGAGCCAAACATGGCGATTTTGCGCATGAGTTCGAGTCCCAGCATGTGCGATTTTATTTTCATTTACTTTCTTGCCAAATCCAACAGGAGTTGATTGGTCTACTATTATAAAATTTATTCGGGGTTCATCTGACATGCCTAGGGCATGTATTTCTTGATATTAAGTTACCTCTCAAACAAACCTTCAATCTCGAGTGATCTTCTCCAAAGTGGTTGCCAAAACTTCCGTTCAAACAAGAGAAGAATTCAACCAAAACTCTGCTTTAACCCTTGTCAATCATCCCACCTGGCTCTGGAGTTAATGCCAATACATAGGTAGGGATATTCACCGATGAATTACCCCAGGCAGAGATGTTGCACTCAATTGAGTTCCAATTCCTTTGTTCACTTAAGGCTTTCCTAGAACATTCAATTTCATCAGGTAGTGCTCGCTCTGGCTGATGGTATAAAACCCCCAAGAAATTCAACATGCAGCGGTGTCTGGTCGCTCAATCTGGTAAAATCCTTGGAACCTGGATTGATCTGGAGTCAACTGAGTATATTATGCTCAGACCTGCATCCCATCGAGATTCAGATCCATCGAAATTTAACAGGGTGTGTGTTACAATCAGCTGTGACAGTCTTTAACCTGCCCTCAATGAGATGTAACCAAAACCAAGGGCCAACTCATTTCAACCTGGTGAGAAGGCAACACACACTCTAGAGTCAATATGAATTTGTCTCTCTGTGTTGGAACAGCTCTGAGCACCCGACATAGTCGGGGCTTCCTGGCCCAATGTGAGCTGGTCAATGTGACAACAGAGCGAGATTTGGGCTCGAGAGGGATTGCATGTCCTTTGGCAATACTATTATGTTACATGTGGCTAACCCCAATTTAGAGCACTCTCGGCTTGGCTTGGGTACGACCTGTTGCAAAAATTGGGAGAGCTCAGGTCCTCAGGCCCCAACCCTTTCCGTTTTTAAACACTGGTAAATGGTCAAAACCATTTATTTTTCCATTTAGTTTATGGACCTTAGGAAACGGTAAATAAATGGAAAAGTAAACAGTAAACAGTTATGTTTTTGAGAGGTAGGGATTGGGTACGGACGGAACTTCAACTCAGGCGCGTAACACGACTATCTTGGGATTCTTGGGTGTCCGGATCAACAAATTACTTGTTCGTTCTGCTGTCACTCGCCGCTCACTTCACCTATGCCTGCCTGGGCTGCAATGAAAACCCCCTGTCAGCCTCCGATGGCCGTGAAACAATTACGAGAAATTACACAATACCTTGACTCATCCTTGGCACCACCTGGCGCATAAACTCGTGATATCTGTGACTGGACACGTCTCACCTCTCACACTCGCAAAGTTGTTGATGCACCCCTTGCGCGACCTTAGCAAGGCCACTATTAAAAAGCCCGCCGAAATCAACAACCTTCCTCCAGTGTCACTGATGCTGCTAACGGCGAAGCACACAGCGCCGCACATCGGAATGTTATTGCCAGTGAGTTCTGTATCTGCACGCATCAAGCTTCCGCAAGGCATCAAATTGTTTACTCGTCTGCGTCCCGGATCCACCGCTGCATTCCTCGTCAATGTCTGTATGGTGGACTCGGAATCTGCTGACAATACTCCTCTGGTTGGCGGCGTGATTGAGATTGACCAGTTTTTCAGATACGATCATGAAGGTGATGCTTGCCAAGATGTAGATTAAGGCGGGGTTCTTGGGCTACTAATATCATGGTCTGCAGTAAGTAACCCATATAGCGTGTACAGCCTCTAAAAAATACTGTTTAAGAACTGTTTTAAGCTGTTTTAAATTGTTTTCGCACGGTTTCCGTTTAGTTTACGCCCGAGTGTAAACAAAAACTAAATGATTGGAGCCTTACCGGGTCCGTGAAGTAAGTAAAGGCTAATTTTGTCCAATGTAGCACTGAATTAAATACTTAGTTAGTGGGCTCTGCCGCAAAGCGCGCTACAATTGTTATAGGGACACATAGGTCATGGGGAATGAATATGTACAGTGGGAAAATGAAAATAACGAAGGGGGGTATGTTGTGCAGGGTGGGCGTCCCGCATCAATCGTCTTCTTCGTCGCTGTCGTCTTCTTCCTCAACCTCCGGCTCGTCTTCGAAGGATGGAATCGTCCGCTTTGGACGTGGCATCCCGGTCTTGGTAAATACACCGGGTTTTTCTATGAATTTTGCAAGGGCAGCAATGCCGTCTTTTGTCCCGAGTATATCGAGGAGGTGTATCGTCGGGGACACTGCTCTGAGAAGGTCCCTGTGGTCGTCGTACCGCGGGAAATGTTTCCCATCTTTTAGCTGGCGCTCAATTATTGCGCGCGGAGAGGTGTACTTAGTCTGTGTCGGTTGTCTGCACCAGAATTCGGGATCATTTCTGTGTTGATCCGGCTGCACAGCATGCTCGGAGGTTGCCAGATCCCGATCTGTCTTCGTTTTGCTTCACTCCTGAGTTTCCGCCTCTAACCTTAATCCCAATTTGGGAATTTGATCGCGGCACTTTTCGGCACCCTCATACCACAGTAGTTCTGGTGGAGATGTACCCACCACAAAGTTATAGCTATAGGATATTTGAGGAAGTGGTTATTGCTGTGCTGAGTAGGTTTGGCTGATGTAATTGTTTTGCATGGTCCGAGGTTCAATCCGGGCGCTTCTGGCTATTTTCACTCGCCCGAGCATTCGAGTCTAAGGAGTACTACCACTGTCATGCTGTTCGGCCAGTATTAATGAAGTTAACTTGTGGAGCTACCTACTTACTGCACCACTGAGGTCTCAGAGGGCTTCAGTGTGCCCTGAGCCGGCTCGAAGGAAAGGTGGGAGGCATGAAATTCAAAATTGTTGATCCCCTTCGCGCACATGAAGAAAGCTAGTGGTGCATAACTCCGGCATGACTGTTTATCCTCCCTCTTCGACAATGGCTGAGTGGGAAACAGTCAAAAATGCACTCGCGAAATCTTGTGCACCCAAGCTGTGCCGACATGCCGAACCCTAACCTTTTGAGATTATGCCGGTGTGCCGCGATCAAATTACCCAATTCGGGTTTAAGGTTTGAGGCGGAAACTAAACGAGTGTTTTGCTTCCGTTCTCCGATTAGCGCCCTTGCCATTGTATTGCTGACGTCATATAAAAATGCAGGTGTTGCACAAATGTTGAGGCATCGTGCGCAGCGTGCATTAGGCCCTTCGAATTCATCTCGGCGTCGTACACCTCCGCTTTGCTAGCCATCCCAATTTATCGCACGAAAACCTCCTCGCCGAGCCGGTATATATCCCAGAAGACCCGAATCCACCACTTATTGATAACATTAGTGTTGTTCAAAGTTGCTCCTACTTGTGTTCCTACTTGTGCTCCTACTTGTCTCCTACTTGCCATTTTACAGCCAAAATGTCAAAAACGAAGGAAAAACTGAACTGAGTAGGAAACCAAAAAGGAGCAACTTTGAAACCACCCCCCCTGTATTTTTCAAGTAGGAAGCAAGTAGGAAGACTCTCCTACTCCAAAACACTGCCAAAATGCAAGTAGGAGAGCAAGTAGGAGCCCTTTTTTCGCAAAAAGGAGCCTTTTGGCCTCCTACTTGCTTCCTACTTGTGCTCCTACTCATGCTCCTACTTGGTGTAGGAAGGCAAGTAGAAAAGTGAGTAGGAGCGCGAGTAGGAGGAAAGTAGGAGCAACTTTGAACGACACTATTGTGTTTTTCTTTCAGTTCAATTCGAGGTCAAACACACCAAAAGATTTTCTGGTACAGCTCATCCTACAAGGTCTTACTAGATAATAACAGAAAATTAATATTAATTATAAGGGCGGTCGTTTTTTGATGAGAACACGGCTTCCGTATAATGTGTCGTCTCCGCCTCCGTCTGCACCTGAATCACGCCACTCCGATCACTCGACACCCACGGCGAGCTCGGTTCGATGCCGTCCGTGTGCCGGCTTCCGGTCTGCACATGAATCACGGCACTCCCATCGCTCGACACCCAAGGCGAGCTCAGTACGATGTCGTTCGTGGGCCGGCGTCCGCTCGTAGCCGTGCTGGTCGTCCGCCCGGTGCTCGATTGCCCGGTGCCTGAGTGCGCTTGGCGAATGCTCCTGCGAGAGTTGAGCGTCCACATCGCGGAGATCGCGTACAATTTGGGCAACACGTTGTTGGCGATGATGGCGAGCATTACGTAGGCGTCAGGGGTGATGCGGTTCCAGCCTACCGTACCGACGAGGCTGACTAGGGCGCATACAACGGCTGGTGCCGCTGACTGGGAACAAGACCTGTTAAGGAGGGGAATGTGGGGAAGATACAGAGATACGCACCTGGAATGTCAACTTCGTGATAGAGTACAACATGCCCGCGCTCTCCGCCGACGATGCATTCCTGGAGGCAAGCTGGTAAGAAAAGTAGCCGTTAGCTGTGACTGTGCATGAGATGGGTTGTGTGGCGCACCAACAGAAAATAGATGGTGCTCCCGCATAGAAGAACATCTCCGGCGAAGACCGTTCCCAAATGAATCTCAACTAAAAAGGATCGCGTTAAAACACGCCCCAAGGTTTCTACTGCTTCCTCACTCCATGTAACGTTCTTCAACTGACCCGCGAACGTGAATACGCTCTGAACGAATATTAGCGCTGATGCTATATCAATAATTCAAGCACAAAGCACACCGATACGATGGAGGCTACCAAGGCAAAGACAAAAAGCGTAACAATTAAAGCGACGATGTAGACGTTCTTCGATATCACCTGTATGGGATCAGTATTGGGATGTAGCCTTGGGCAGAGAAACCCACCCAAAGACGTTTGCAAAAGAATAGTTGGACATAGAACGCAATGAGCGCGACGAGGGTAAGGTTGAGTTCAGTGGTCCATGAGGTGTTAGTCATGTCGAGTGCGGCGTTGAGGTTCATGAAGTAGTCGACATTTTGAATCCACAAGATCACTCTGAATTTTTCCAAGGGATTTCGCAAACAAGCTCAGCGCGCGCCGGGGCGAAGTAATGGGAACACTGACAGTCCTTCTGCGCTCTTTAACGTTGTTATTATTAGGAGGACAGCAACAAAAGCGCGCATGGCCAGAAAATCCTTCGTGTACAGCGTCGTATAATGGGCGACTTGCGCGAATATGATGCCCTGGAATATTAGGTCGGCACATATAGCGAGATCCTACAATGTGAATCAGCCTGGCCCCGCGTAGATTCCTTCAAAGAGATCTACCCAACCACCGAGGTAAAAGGTGATAAGTGAACGAATCACAGCCGGTGGAAGAGGTGGTGGAGTCGCCATATCGAGGCACCGGAGATCCGTTTCTCGTTCCGTTATATACCCGCCGGAGACAAGTACTTGGTTATTTCCGGGAATGACCAGGAATCCGTGCAATCTGTTTGACGCCACAGGGTACAGTCCTTTTTGGCTTCAGGGTCCGCGGCATCTAATGGAGAACCCGTCCTAGTTTGTTGCCGACTCTTCCGCGCTCTCGTTCGCGCGGTTCCGCGGCCATCGTACTCCGATTGTAGCGGCTTACAGTTGCCACCTAGTCCACGCTTTGACTTATTTGGCCAGAGTTTCGACTTTGAGATTTGAGGTTTCTGGAGAATGTTTCAGTGCTACCACCATCTACTAGAGGCTCTGCATGTACTACTGAATGCTCATGAGTGTTGCCAGGACACGAGAATTCATTCCGACGCGGTTGTTCGCGACTCGCGTGAGTGTGTAGGACGCGTTCAAGACGCGTCGGGAGGAGCCGCGAGGATGCTCATTAGTCTATCTAGACAGACACTACTACGCTCGTGCAGATGCATTTTAAAATTTACAGTAACATCGGAAATTGGCTGCTCTCCCACTGTCTGTGGAGTATTGCGGTGCTCACCGCGGGCTGTCGCCCGCCCCGTCGCGTCGAGCGAGGCACATCATGCAGGCGACGAACGAACGCGTAGTGATGCAAAAATGCGGGGTTTCTTGCTGGAATTTACAGTCAGGCGCGTTGTCGGCGCCACCGCGCGTGATGGTGCTATACACATAGGCCGATGGACTCGTACACGTATCTGTGTTGCGACCAGTGTTGCTTGCTGGTGGCCAGCGGGCTCGGGAGGTCAGATTGGCCTCGACAACGATGAAAAAAGAACGCACCGAAATGCTGACCCGGACCAGCTCACAGTATCCTTCGCATCACAGTAACATTGCCAGCGCCAACTCCCCGATTGCCTTTGAGCTTCAGTTAAATCCGAGGGTCAGAGAAACAGTGTTCAAAGGCCCCTGTTGGTAGACAGGTAGATGGATCAGCATGCGCACAGAGGAGACCTGACCCCGTACCTCGTCTGGGATGACATCCCGAGCCGACTCGAGCGACGTTTAGATGCCTTCTCTTCCGTTGGTAGTGCGCCGCTGTGCTCTGCATAACTGGAGGGACTTGAAGGTCTTGCCTTTGACATGCTTCAAGCACTGTTCCGTCGGTTTTTCACAGTGCATTTGGCGGTATTGACAGACTAGGGGGCGTCATAGACTGCATCCAGAGCATTCAGCGGCTGGATGGAGGAGGAGAAAAAGCGGACAAGAAGTTAAAAACTGAAAATCGGAACTCTGGCCAAACAAACCAAAGCGTGGACTTGTTGGCAACTGTAAGCAGCTTGAAGGCAGACATCTGCACCTCAGCAAGACAATAGCATTGCAGCTAATCCAAAAACTAGTAGAGAATGCGAACAGAATATAAACATTATCTACATGTTATTGAAACCGCTCCTCAAACCGCCCAAACACTATCGCGCTCAGGGCCGCTACCTGTCGTACATCCAAGACATTCTGGGTTAAGAATCAGCCACAACCGCAGCACGGAAAACAAGGGAAAAAAGGCGCACATCAACGAGCTCGTTCGGCAGCCCGTTCAGGGCAAGATGGCTCCAACGCGCGAGGCCCGGCAGCAGGCCCGCGAGGCGTATCCGTACCTCCTCGCCCGGGGCCACGGTGTCCGTGGCGGACGCGAACACGGCGCTCTCGACGGATGAGAGGAGCACCTCCGTCGCGCGGTCGAGGCACGCCTCGAAGACGCAGGCGAAATCGGGCGAAGTGACGATCTCGCGCGTCTCGTCGAGGAGGAGCGTGAACGGGTCCTTTTTAGGGGAAGTTCGAGGCGGGAGGTGCGAGGTCGAGGCGTAGCCGCCCTGCGTGAGGACGTGCTGCGTCGTTTCCGGCGTCTGCGGCAGGAGGGTTGTATGGAAGCTGGAGAAATTAGGTTGGGATGGGAAACTTAGGACGAAGACCGCTTACTCCACTTTTCGCTCCGTCCCTTCGAAGGTTACTTCGTGCTCTACCCTCCGCCGCACGTCGTGCACCAGCCGGTGAAGATCTGACGGTGCCAGTTTCGTTTTTAGCGACACCCTGTAGGCGGACGCTCTTAGCATCAGGCCTAGCATGACGAGAAAAAGCCCACCCGCTAAAAACCTCCTCAACACCCCTCCGTACCCGTTCGCCTACGTCCTTCCACCCAACATGCAGAATCCACCACGTCATCGTTAAGTATTTTGCGGCCGCCACTTCCTCCTCCTCCTCTGCGTCCTCGTCGTTCACCTCCCATCCAAACCCAGCAGCAAAGTCACCCTCTTCCTCCGCGTCGTCGCCCAACAGCGCGTCCATCCCGCCACCAAAACCCAGACCGAGCCCTAGCAGCATGGTCAGATCGGGAACCAGCGCGTGCTGGTGACGCTGCTGCTTCTCCAGCTGGACCACAGACCGCACATATCGCCCGCGCGCGAGTAGCGTGAGCTGCACGGTCGTGAGGAGGGCGAGGAGTGTAGTTGTATACACCGTTGTCAGTGTTCGTGTAAACGCTAAACAAGAGGGTTAATGAACAAGTATAATAATAAATTACAAACATACTCAGCATCTTCAATTCATTCCACAGCTCTGCCTTGGTGGGCCGAGACGATTCGGATCCACTCGTACTGTCTACGACGGACTATAAAGATGCTTAGTGTCAGGATAACCACCTCAAATGCGTACGAACCCCTTGTATACTGAAATTTGAGCTCGAATCCGTGTCGGTCGAAGTTGTCGTCATGAGGGAATCGCTCAGCTGAACCGGCGCCACTGATTCGCCCAGTATCATCTCCCGGCTCTCTCCGGGCTGGCCTGTTTCGATCCAGCTCTGTGTCGAGGCGGAGCCGGAATATGAAGTATCCGACTCGGAACGGGCGTCTTGGTCCGCTACCCGGCTCTGCGAGGCGTCCACAAGCTCAACACTGCTCGCCACGGATGCGGACATGGATGAGCTAGCTATTCGGGCCTTCGAGTGGGCCTGGAGCTCCTGGGTGATGGCGTCGAGGTCCATCTCCCTCAGTACCTGCTCCGAGAGGGCGGGTATCAGCATGAGGATGGTGTAAGAGACGTCGGACTGCGTCTGGGTAAAGCGGCGCTTTAGGCTTCGCGGAGACGTCAGGACCTAGCGCAGAGGTGAGAACAGAAGAACGCACTTGTCCCTGGCGACACGCTCCTGTTCCATTTGCTCCTTGACGTCCTCCAAGCGGTCAGCGACATATCTCCGAATAATGTATGCGGTCCCCAATATTCCGGCGGTTTTCGGGATGTTTATGCGGGCTCGGAGGGAGTCGAACATGACGGGTAGCAGATGGAAGGCCTCAGAATAATGGGGGTGTAGCTATTTTGCTAGTCGTAGGCTTTACCGGAACGCGCAAGCCAGCCGGAGTCACCACGCGAGTTTGGGGTGTCAGAGAGTAGGCTAATCCTGACGATTAGCACCCAAGGCGCTTTGAGAGATGAACAGGGGATCTGGGAGCGATATAATGCTTCAAGTGAGCGCAAGAGGCTTGAAGAGCATGAAAGATTCGAAGAAGAGGAATCACGTTCCTCTTTCGGCCAAACAACCCTTATAGCCTGCAACCACGGTCTCCAAATCTCATCATGGTACGCGCACGGCCCCGCCATTCTGCGCTTGCTGAGCGCCATCCAGGGAGGCGGCGGTAGATACCCGTACCCGAAACATGTTTGGTCGCCCGCTGGCGGCTGGTGGGGTCAGCCCGCGAACTGGAAAATGAACACCTTCATCGCGGTCTGTGGAATCGCTGCAGTGTCCGCCGCTATCACGCGGGGCGTCGCAAACAGAGAGGTATTGTCCCTAGAGAATCGGGGTTGTTCACTGGCTTACTTCGTCCAGGCGGAGTTGGCGGGCGAGCCGTTAGAACGGAGACGAGTGCGTCCACTGCTTGTCTTCTTCCTTGCATGCGCTAACATATTTTGCCCTAGCTTACTACAATCTGGGTACACTATCTTGTTCTGTCTGCAGCGATCCGTACTTACGGACGGTGCTTTAGCGGCAATTTCTGCACGACAGAGCGACGGCGAGTGTAGCGAAAAACTTAGAGGCTGCCGAGGCGAGTCGAGCGAAGGCTGCCGAGGTATTAAAGAGTGTCAAGAACGACTCGGCAACGGATTGAACAGCATCCTCTGTATGTATATATCCACGCCAAACCTTAATCTATGACCCTTCTGTACACCGCTGTTTCCCGAGTCGCAGTCAGCCAAATGAATCTCGAACTCGCGTTACAGACTCCCGGAGGCAGCCAATTGATACAGGCAACTGCCGAACGCTCTAGATCTACCGGATTTTTCCAGATGACGCGTTGACCATACTGGTTCCGCATGGTGAGGAATATAGCAATCGCGGGACGGACTATAGGTCCATATAGCAGCTAGGCCCATTTTACTTTCCCGGATGTATCTCTGCTGGTTCAATTTCTTTTGCACAACCAGGCGCGAAATGCTACGTGTTTTCCACCGCTAGATTTATTTGGCAATGATCTCGGAGACGCGTTAGCTGGCGAGTTCCATCAGCGTGTACTCAGCGTGTGCAGGTGTCAGTTGCCACGACCTGAATACGCCGAAATTCACAGGGAGTGATAACCCCGGATCACAGCCTCGCATCTAATTTCAGAGACTCTCAGTCTCTCACTCCACAAATGACTTCAAGATTTACTCTAGGTGATGCCTACGAGGATGACGTCGTAGCGGAGGCGCGCTCCCACTCCTCTGCTTAAAAGGGACGCAGAGATCCACTATACTTCACTAACACTACCCACACACTCTCCAGTAAGTTCGCGAGATAATAGTCGTCGTTCACGAGCTCATACCTCTCAGCGACATGCCTCTCTTCAAATCCCACCCCGCGCCCGAGCCCGAGCCCGTCGTCGACACCCCCACGCGCAAGGGCAGCATCTTTGCGCGCCGGCGCTCCCTCTCCCCTGCCGCCGACCCCGCCACAGACCCTAACCACCCCGCCAACGCCAACACCCGCCGTGGCTTCTTCGGGCGCGCGTCGGTCGATGGGCGCGATAACGCCAATCTTGGGCGCAACGGCAGCGTGGCGAGCGGCAACAACAGCGTACGTAGCGGCGGGAGCGGAAGCGGCTTCTTCGGCGGGCGCATGACCAACAACTTCGACGTCCACAAGGACCCGTCCATCATCGCGGCGCGCGAGAAGGTGACGAGCGCCGAGAACGCCGAGGCGGAGGCGGACCGCGCGCTGCTGCAGGCGCGTGCGATGGTACGCGAGGCCAAGGACCACGTCCGCTTCCTTGAGCGCGAGGCCGCTGCAGAGTACGTTCCTTTCGCCGAGTTGCAAGCGTAACAGCTGCTGATCTGATTCACAGGGCTAAGCGCGCAAAGGCGAAGCAAGCTGTGAGCAACGATGTCAGCAAGAGCGCTTCTGGCCTCGGGAGACATGGCCCATAAAAGGCGCGCGCGAGCCAATGGTCTGAATAATACCCCTATACCCTGTGACGACCATTATGTCCCCCCTCATCCTACTCTCACCACTGTACTTTTTCGCTATTCGCTATGATCGTTCTAACTGTAGTCAACTACTAATAAAAGCTCGTGTCTATCATATTATGTATAAACATTTATGAGGAGAAAAATGTTGAAGTGGCGCGCAGCTGATGCTCCGAACCTGGTTCCTGCGACGATGTCAACGACAATTCCACCACTCCGAGCGTTCACAAGAGGCCTCTTCATCTGAAGTCCATGTACTTACGAGATCTGGCAACTTTACAATCTAATTCGGGACCTGGCTGGGGCTGCGCTCGAACTGCGCCTAAACTGTGCACGCTTAGGGGTTCTCGGCATCTGAGACTAAAACTCGAAGTGACTCGGAGCCCGCCTCCACAATTTGAACCAGACCCGCCATGACCTCCTCTCCAACTCGCGTCGCAATCATTGGCGCAGGCATCGGTGGTCTCACCCTCGCCCGTATCCTCCAGCTCCGCAAGGGTCCAAACATATCTTTCACTATCTACGAATCCGATGCCAACGCCTCCGTCCGCGCCTCCCTGGGCGGTTCCCTGGACCTCAAATACGAGTCCGGCCAGCGCGCCATGCGCGACGCGGGGCTGCACGCCGAATTCATGAAGCTTTGCCGGCCTGTTGGCGAACACATGCGCATCCTGGACAAGACGGGCAAGGTCCTCCACGACGTAACCGAGACCGGCACCGAGTTCTACAACCCCGAGATCGACAGGGCCCAACTGCGCGCGCTCATCCTCGAGGGCCTGGACGTGCAATGGGGCCACAAGGCCATTAGCGTCCGGAGGGATCCTGCCACGAAGAAATACACAATCGAGTTCGCGTCGGGCGTGACGGTGGACGATATCGATGTGGTGGTCGGCGCTGACGGCGCGTGGTCGCGCGTGCGCCCGCTGGTGTGGCCCGGGGCGACGCCCAAGTACAGCGGCATCACTTTCCTTGAGAGCAAGATCAACATGGCGCAGCATCCGCACTTTGGGCCGCTCGTGGGGCAGGGCGCGATGATTGCGCTAGGGGACGGTAAGGGCATCATCGCGCAGCACAACTCCAACGGCGTGATGATGCTCTACTCTGCTGTGCGCGTGCCCGAGGAGTGGGCCACCACGTCCGCCGTCGCGCGCGCGGAGACACCGGGGGAGAAGATCGCGCTGATGCTGGAGCATTTCGAGGGCTGGGACGAGCCGCTAAGGGATCTCATCCGCGCGGGGGAGGACCCGACGGTGCGTGCTATCTATGCGCTGCCGTTCGGCGTGGCGCCGCGACCCGCGACGGACAACATCTTGTTGCTCGGCGACGCCGCACATCTCATGAGCCCCTTCGCGGGCGAGGGCGTCAATCTCGCCATGGCGGACGCCGCGGATCTCGCGAAGGTCCTGGTGGCTGGCAAGCCGCTGGAGAAGTACGAGAGGCTGATGCGGAACCGCGCGAATGAGAGCGCGGAGGAGTCGGCGGCGAACTTGGAGGTATTCTTTGGGGAGGATGCGGCGAAGGACGTGGCTGCGCTGTTCAAGGGCCTCGTAATGCCGCGGAGCATGGCGTATATTGTTAAGTCGTACTACTATGTTCGTTCGTTCTTCGCGTAATCCACATCTTTCGCCATCTATATACTGAGTCCCGGTCTCACCGGGGGCATAGGCGCGCATAAGTGTAGGCCTGACCTATTTCCTGCGCCTCCTCCATTTCCACCCAGTGGGATACTTCCCCGTCTCGATATCGGACATGGGTCCTCGTTCTTGGTGTATGGCGCCAAATCCTCCGGAAAACAGATCCAGATGTCCTCCTTCCGGAAGGATCCTTGGACGCGAATGATGTCCACCTCGGCTACATAGTATGTGAGTCCGAAACAGTGATCAATCTGTACTCAGGACTCGAAGTTTCCATTGTATACGGATCACCAACTGGTCAATGTGCCACATTCTCTGGGGCTCCTCGAGATCCTTCTTTCTCCACGCAACCTCGAGGATATAGCCCAGGTTTCCGACCTTGAACGAGACGCCTGGGTCCCCGTTTCCTTTTTCGTCCAGTTGAAGTCTACCAACCGGTGGTGTGACGATGGTGCAGGAGAGAAGAATAATTTGGTCATGCAGTGGATTAATTCGTAGAAGTAGGTCGTCGACCAGATTAGCCGCTGCTTTCTCCGCTGTTGCTCTAGCGTCGAGGTCTAGAAGTGCGATAGTGTTAGCAGTGAAGATCATCTGGAGTTGGAGACGAGTCAAATGGGACCCGGCCGATGGCTAAGTAGTTCGTGTGCGAGCAGTTTTATTTCGTTGTACTCGAATTCAGTGTCGACAGAGATTCTCGTCCCGACGTCAGAACCCTCCTGAGCATAGAGTCGGAGGGCGGAGAAGGACAGTTGAGGAAGGTCTTCATTCGAGAAATGGAAGGCGTATTGTTCTTCTCGGGCGACGATGTGGGCTCTCCGGCCCATACACCGCCAACGGTCAGGCACGTGGCCCCCAGCTGGACGCGATGTGTCGGATGCATGTCGTCGGCAGCTGGGGTCAGCATTTTGGATGCTGAACTCCAGCCTAATTATCAATGGGTCCATGCTGGAGCCAGTTCAGAGTGGTGGCCAGCTGAGGGTCAAGCTGGACCACATCTTTCTGATCATCTGTTTAATATTTCACTTTGCACACGACTGCCATTTCGAGAAACAAATAAATTAATTGCAGGGATCCGTACTCAAATGATATTCTACTCATTCCCAACGTTGCCAGTGCGCCAGTAGCGTAGTCCAGCTGGAACACGTCGCCGGTGTTTTCGACTTCGTAATCGTCGACGGTTGTCCATTTCTCTTGCGGAAACGTGGTGGAATGCTCTGCAAGATGAATTTGAGACGAAGTTAAAAGACATTATCGTTTGCTTACCAACGAATTTGAGCATCTCTGTGAGCCGTTCGCGAGTGGGTGGGACTACCAGTGAGCGCTCGGGGATCTTCAGACGACGAGGGGAGTCCTGTCACGTTTGCGACTGAACGGGGTATGAACTCCTGTATCAATCAATAATGTAGGGTGAGTGGAAACAACAAAAAAGACGCACTAATCATCGGGCGCCGGCGATGACAAAGATGAAGAGGACGGATAAATAGGTAGAATATTGCGACCGACACACCATATGTCGCGGGCATAGGACATATAGATAAAGGGCGGAGCTAAAGAGAGGACAACTTTGGAAGTGACTCGGAGTACATTCTGCAGCGGATGAATTGCGCACCGCCACACACAATCCCGACGTTGCAGAATCTTGAGTTAGACACCTGGGTTGATCGAGGCTGGGAACAGACCGCGGAATGGAGTCCTCGGGATATTCAATAATAAGGAAGAAAGGTCCTATGCGTGTTTGCTCATCAGAGAGTCCGGTGGTCTGGTGTGCGGGAGCCTGTTCCGTTGGCCGTTTGACTCTGGCGCCTTGAGTTTGGATGAGACATTGGAGTTATAAAATTGTCTTGGAATTTTTTCGCAGCGGGCTGTTCAGGATGGCCGCGCGGAAAGCACGATGGGAAGGTACTTCTGGACCCGGGGGGCAGATGTCACATAGTCGTAACTGGGCTGATTCTTGAGTCGGATTTTCGATATCAGACTCATGTGAGGAGTGGGATTGCTTGATTGTGAGTTGCAACGAGAGTGGGAGCTCAAGAGCTGAGTGAAAAAGACACGCCCAACCTCGCTTTCCATCTTGCTGAAACAATGCGGAAGACACTTTGACTTTTGAACCTGGTCGTGGCGAGTGGGAGCGAGTCTAAGATTTGCGGCGATATTCGTCGAGCATCTCGAGCTGTGAGCGAAGGACAAGGGAACGAGGAAGTTGGGGAGAGAGAAGCTTGAGACTCAGAGAAGCGACCAACATGCACGTGATGATATACAACAGCAAACATTGCGCACGGACCCACACCCTTTGTTCCGCTCGGCTCTGACAGCGAGTCTCAGACATAACGACGTAGAATTCAAACATTTATTCAGAATCTTCCAGAGCTTTACATCGCCGGCCGGGAAAATCCTCCGGGCGAGACTGGGAGGCCGTGTGCAACGTGTTACGCCGCAGCCACGCGCCTGGCTTGCTAATTCACAAATTCACGAGAGGCCATCGTGAATTGGAATCGGTAATGGACCTTTCCTTTGTAAATTCAGCTCATGCAGTTGGCCATGAAAGCGATCAAGAATCTCTTTAGACCTTAATAACAACGATTCCGAGTCAACTTTGAACGCCGGTGTACGCTGCTACTTCCACAATTGCAACTTGATCGCATGTTGAAAATAGCTGATGATCCCAGAATGGTGGTATCACTCAGTTGAACATGTTCAAAGGAATGTACATTTCAGTGGTTTCTGGGTGTCGAAAATGATGGGAGCTATATCAATGGCGAGCCGGTGGCCAGCTGAAATTTCAGCTGCAAGAGCTCGGCTGGTAGCCAGCTGGAAAAATACTGGGACCAGCTTTCATTAAACATGGGCACTAGCTGAGCACTCCAGCTGACTGTAGCGTGCCGGCACTTTGGCGGTGTAGGACTGGCCATGTTGTCGGAAGAGAGGATGTGCTCCAAGACGGGTCAGGAGTATTTTGTCAAGCTCTCGCATTGGATTACGATTACAGGGCTCCTGAGTCGCAGAAGAATTTGGATATCTCACATCCAGTAAAGCTCAATTTTGGGGCTGAACCAAGCACTGAAGTAGACGCAAAGTAGAAACAGTGGTCATGAAGGCAGTTGACAGACAACCAGTAGACTTCAAACGGAACAGGCCCTGAGCTCGTTCGCCTCAAAAAATATTACATCCAACGGTGGATTCCACGTCGACATGGGAGTTTCGGTCTGTTTCCGTGTCGCGGTTGTGTTGGGGCCTGTTTGGCTCTCGTTCCGCATCGCGCCGGAGCACGTGGCAAGCCTTTTTGGCAACCACCTTCCAGTTTTTTGGGGGCAGCCGTTCACCGGAATACAACCCGTCGATTGGTTCAATCTTCTTGAACCTACATTCTTCAAGCTCGTCGTCGACTCTTCAATCCCTCTTTCGCGCCTTCTCGTCGTCTTTTGCTGCCCGTTCCATCCCTCCAGGCATCCCCGCACACACCACGACAACATCCAGCTTGTCAAAGGCTGAAGCAATCTCCGTACCTTCCTCGAAGGGTCCGTTTTGTTTTCCACAAACTTCAAGTCATATGTAGAACGCCACTGCACAATATTTGAAGCCAACTGGTCAGGAATCTTGTGGCTTCGGCTCTCGTACAGGCAATACCGCAACCTGATTGCGCAGACAACTGCGTCCAGTTAATCGCTGCATAACCCTGGCTGTTCGGTTTCATTTTTCGTTCTGTTTTTGAAACTTCGTCAAAAAAAAACTGTTGGATCAAGCATCGCGAGCCGTGAAAGTATACACGTCAACTTGAACCTAATAATTTTCCAAGCATTTCCTCTTCCTCCTCTTCGCTGCATTCCACTCTCGGATCTCTCGGGGGAGAAATATCCTCGTAACGCACCGCCCTTGAACTAGTTTCGGCCATTGCCTCCAAGCTCACCGGAGACACTGTCCATTGACGCGCGCCTGAAACTTGACTTGTTTTCCACCACTATGAGACTGCCTTGCATTCTACGGACTCGTACATTGACGCGCGGCTGACGCGGTCAGCGGCTGACGATCAGGCCAAAGTCGAATCCCACCAACATACGCGCAAACACTCGGAGCTGTATAAATAAACACTCCCCACTTATCTCTCTCTTCACCCTCCTTCCTTCATACCACCACGTTCCCTACATGAACGCCCACCCGCCTCGCCCTCGTGCGTCTGTCCCATGCTCAAGCCTTCGGGCACCATCCTTCCACTCCTTCCCTCACCCACGCCCACGGGCATTCCTCCCAAGTGGCTGACCGTTGACTGCCTCGCCCAGTGAGTAACCTTCCCTCCATCAGTGACCCCAATGCTCATCTCGCCTAGTCAGCGTCGCGCTCAACTCGCCGACACGCGTTGTCAGCACGCCCACCCCACATCCCCCGTCGACTCTGCGGCGCGCCCTCGCCTCGCCTCGCTTAACGTCGTTCTCCACCCGCCTAACCAGCCCTTCCTCTCGATGACCCCCATCGAGTGCGCCTACTCTCTCCTTCCGCCCAGTCCTCCATTCCTCTCGACGTCGTCCCCCGTCAAGACTGCGCCCAGGCGTTCTACTTCCGCACATATACCATCCCTCTCGACGCCGTCCCCCGTCGAGCCTGCGACGCCGTCAGTCGACTGTCCCTGCCGGGAACGGATGCAAGAACGACCTGTCCGCCTCAAGATGGATAGACGAAGGATCCGGCGAACCAGGCCGCCCCAGGCTCCCTTCCCCCGAGGCCCCGTCGCCCCCGCATCTTGAGCGCGCCATTAGCTCTCGTCCCCGCCCCCGCCAGACGCCAGTCGAGAGAACGACCCGGGCCCCAGCTGTGTACGGACGCAAGCTTCGCGTCTAGGGATGGATAGACGGGGGTCCGCGGAACCAGGCCGCACCAGGCTCCCTTCCTCCGATTCCTCGTCGCCCTGGCATCCCGAAGCCGACTCTTTGCGCTCGCCGCCGCCCCCCGTTTTGTTTTCCTCGAGGACCCCACGCGAAGACACCGAGACGGGTAGCAGCAGCATGCAGGATGGATGGGTCGCGTGCAGGGATGGATAGACGGGGGTCCGCGGAACCAGGCTGCACCAGGCTCCCTTCCCCCGACACCTCGTTGCCCCAGCATCTTTTCACCGACCCTTGCCCTGCCCGCTGATGGCGACGACGACGACGAACCATACCTCACTCCATTACCACCGATTCCATTCCCGAGAGGACCACGGCGCGAAGACCAAGATGTGTAATCGACAGGGACGCCTGGCCGACTCGCACGCCGCGGTATGTGGTCGACCCGACTCAGACCGACGCCGGCCCGTGGGGCGGACACGCTTCGACGCGGGAAGTGTTGGCTGAGCAGCTCTCGGATTGGAGTTGTTTCTGGTGTGGTGATATCTTGGTTAGTATTTCCTCCTTACCCATCAGTAGCTCGATACTTATTCGCCTCCTCCAGGTTTTTCGTCTTCGTCGCTCGCCTGTCTCGTTGTCTTTTCCTCGGCGTTGATGGCCGTCCTACGCCGACAAGGCACCCCACGCCCACCGGCACCCCACCGTCCTTCACCCACGCTCGTTCCCGGTCGCTCCTTATTACCACGCTACGCGCACCACGCCGCCAAGGTATCTCTCGCCATCTCGTTCATCCGCCTCATCTCTCGCCGGCCGTCATCAGCGCTAGTCTCCCACCGGGGTCATTCTTGGGCCCATGCATTACTCTGCGTGTGCTTCGTTCGTGTGCTTCATTTACTTTTTGTTATATTTTGTAGATTTCGTCAAGTTATTTGTTGCCCAGCTAGAGCCAGCTAGCCGGTTTTACTTATTCTATTTCTGGTCTCTCGAACTTTAACTCGGCCGTTAGCGCGCTTAAGTTTCGCTTCATCTCATCGTTTTTGGTTTGAATATTAGTCTGCTGGCAGTCATAAAGGCGGCTGGCACTGCATATTGCAACGCAGGAAAAACCCTGGAGATAGCGTAGTTGCGAAAGACTTTTAAATTGTGGCAACATCTTCGAATGTATTATCTATGATTTCCGATATTCCCTCACTGAGATGGTTGTTTCATCCAGTTAATGTCTGGAATCCCTGTGCAAACCCCCATGGGCTGACCGAAGTCGATTGGAATGAAAGCCGGACCAAGGCGGACGTGTCACCGAACCGGTGTCGCCTTGCTGAGGGTGAGGGGTTCGTGGACCGGTCTCAGCTTCAAGCGACCATTTTCAGTCCTTGGGGTCGAGTTGACATTGAACAATCCTGGGCGTGCGGTATCATAGGGACCCACTAAGTACTAAAAATAGCAGGAATATAAACAACCCTGACGAATTTGATTTCGTTTGATTTCATGTCCGTCGCAGTCTGGTCTATTCTGGTCTGATGAGGTCTGATGCCGATTGCTTCGGCCTCACCCGCGTGATTGACCCCCTACGCGTGCGCCACTCGCCAGCACTCTCCACTCGCGTCGCAGCGCGTCGCCCGCCCTCCTGAGTGTCTATTCTTTTCAGTGGATTCCTAGCACACTACTCTGCAGCCAGAATGGAACTCTATCCCTGTATATGATGCGCATAGATCTCTGTCAAATAATGCAAATCTTAGCCATGTGATCCAGGAGCGAGGGGGACACGCGAAGTTCTCTCTCAAGTGCGCCCAATAGGTAAAGCATGGACATGATCAACGTTCACAGCCGATGCAAAATCACTGGAGCGGTAGGCGATGGCAAGAGGCTGACAGTGCGTGATGTGACTGTAGACATAGGTTCTATTTAGCATGTCTATTATAACAAGATGAGTAGCAGAGAGCTTGCAGAGAGCGGCAGCACAGTGAGCGCGTAGAGAAAGCCGCGACAGTGGCTGTGCTGCCGATGATCCGAGCAGTCATCAGTTGGCCGGATCATATTGAGCGATCTATAATCACCCCTTGGCAATTCCCCCGTCGCCACACGGTTACGGCTCCGTTCTATCACCAAGTCTTCTGCGAGCTCAACACGAGCTGACAGTGAAAAACGATGTGGCAAACCCTGAAGGCGTATCAACACTTATACGTGAGCGTGCTCAGTTTTAATTTTCGTTGAGCCAGCATAATACCGGAAAAAACGTAGATTTTATAACGGCGTTTAAAGGGTTTAGATGGCCTCGCCAAGCTCTCACGTAAAGGCTACTTTGATTTCTCCGACAAACGTGACTTGGAACATATGGGAGCAAGTCCCCGTATGTACGTAGGTTCCTGAAGGTAAGAAGGACTGTGAGACTGTAACCTGTGGCGTCAAACGGATTGACGGATTGGTCATTCCCGAAATAACCAAGTGTCTCCCTGATCAGCGGGCGGGTATCATATAACAAAACGAGAAATGGATCACCGGTGTCTCGACATGACGACTCCACCACCTCCCCCACCGGCTATGATTCGGTCACTTATCGTCTTTTTCCTCGGTGGTTGGGTAGATCTCTTTGAAGGAATCTATGCGGGGCCGGGCTGATTCACATTGTAGGATCTCGCTATATGTGCCGACCTAATATTCCAGGGCATCATATTCGCGCAAGTCGCTCATTATACGACGCTGTACGCGAAGGATGCTCTGGCCCTGCGCGCTTTTGTTGCTGTCCTCCTGATAATAACAACGTTAAAAAGCGCACAAGGACTGTCAGTGTTCCCATTACTTCGCCCCAGCGCGCGCTGAGCTTGTTTGCGAAATCAACCTTGGAAAAATTCAGAGTGATCTTCTGGATTCAAAATGTCGACTACTTCATGAACCTCAACGCCGCACTCGGCATGTCTATGAACTCATGGACGACTGAAATCAACCTTACTCTCGTCGCGCTCATTGCGTTCTATGTCCAATTATTCTTCTGCAAACGTCTTTGGGTGGGTTTCTCTGCGCAAAGCCACATCGCAATACTGATCCCATACAGGTGATATCGAAGAACGTCTACGTTGTCACTTTAGTTGTTGTGCTTTTTGTCTTTGCCTTGATAGCCTCCATCGTATCGGTGTGCTTTGTGCTTGGATTCTAGATATGGCATCAGCACTAATATTCGTTCAGAGCGTATTCACGTTCGCGGGTCAGTTGAAGAACGTTACATGGAGTGAGGAAGTAGTAGAAACCTTGGGGTGTGTTTTAATGCGATCCTTTTCAGTTGAGATTCATTTGGCAACGGTCTTCGCCGGAGATCTTCTTCTATGCGGGAGCACCATCTATTTTCTGTTGGTGCGCCACACAACTCATCTCATGCACACTAACAGCTAACGGCTACTTTTCTTACCAGCTTGCCTCCAGGAATGCGTCGTCGGCGGAAAGCGCGGGCATGTTGTACTCTATCACGAAGTTGACATTCCAGGTGCATATCTCTATATCTCCCCTACATCCCCCTCCTTAACAGATCTTGTTCTCAGTCAGCGGCACCAGCCGCTATATGCGCCCTAGTCAGCCTCGTCGGTACGGTATCCTGGAACCGCAAGACCCCTGACACCGACATAATGCTCGCTATCATCGCCAACAACGTGTTGCCCAAATTGTACGCCATCTCCGCGATGTGGACGCTCAACTCTCGCAGGAGCATTCGCCAGGCGCACTCAGGCACCGGGCAATCGAGCACCGAGCGGACGGACAGCACCGGGCGGACGGGCAGCACGGCTACGAGCGGACGCCGGCACACGAACCCCATCATACTGAGCTCGCCCTGGGTGTCGAGCGATGGGAGTGCCGCGATTCATGTGCAGACGGAGGTGGCGATGGAGACGACGCATTACACGGAAGACGTGTACTCATCGAAAAACGACCGCCCTTATGTTTAAAAATTATTAATTTTCTGATTATCTACTAAGACCTTACAGGATGAGATGTACCAGAAAATCCTTTGGTGTGTTTGACCTCGAATCGAACTGAAAGAAAAACACAATGTTATCAATAAGTGGTGGATTCGGGTATTCTCATGTCGAATCCAGTATTTTGCGGTTTGCGGGGATTTTATTCAGTTCTTCGGGCAGAGCTGCGGCGCAAGTTGAAATGCTTCTCGTAAACTTGAGGGTGATAACGAGCCTGGCTTGAACATCGATTCGACCTTGGGAAAGTTGATATGCGGCATTCGAAACTCTCCAAAGACCTGCTCAGTTCGTGTGTATTTAATTTTCCAGCTCTTGTGATTCTATTGGGGCTGAGCAGCTAACCCGACTGTTACGCGCTGTTGGGCGACGACGCGTTGTACTCAGGATCAGTGGCGACAGAGATTCTCGTTCCAACGTCAGAACAGTCCTCTGAACATAGACTCTGAGGGCGGAGAAGGGAAGTTGGGGAAGGTCTTTATTCCAACAATGGAATGCGTATTGTTCTTCTCGGGCGACGATGTGGGCTCTCCGGCACATAGGACTGGCCATGTTTTCGGAAGAGAGGATGTGCTCCAGCACGGGTCAGGAGTATCTCACATCCAGTAAAGCTCAATTTTGGGGCTGAACTAGGCACTGAAAAGAGTTGACGCAAAGTTGATGTCGATAGAAGCAGTGATCATGAGGGCAGTTGACAGATAATCAGTAGACTTCAAACAGAACAGGCCTTGAGCTCGTTCGCCGCGGTGGATTCCATGTCGACATGGGAGTTTCGGTGTCGCGGTTGTGTTGCGACCTGTTTGGCACTCGTTCAGGATCGCGCCGGGGCACGTGGCATCCCTTTTTGGGGTTGGTGCATCCCGGACCTTCTGCCGCCACTGCCGACGGCGCGCAGACCACGGGCACGCTTCATGCGGCCCCAGGCAGCGCTGACCTCTGGCTTCGAATCGTTCGCCATCTCGAGGCCGCTGGGAAGCCTGTCCCCCCTCCCACTGTTTGGAACCGATTCGTCGATATCTACTCCGAGAGCATTACCAGCTATCGGGGATCGCAATCGGCCCTTCAGCGCGCGATGACCACGCAGTCTAAATTTGGACTTGCTTCGAGTAACGACGCCGTCCCTTCTGTGGTGCAAAAACCACATGAAGCTTCCACCCCACCAGCTTGTCCAAGGCGCCGCCGGCGCCGCCGATAAGCAGGAGGTCACGGATGCAAAGACGGCTGCTGTGAAAGACATCGCTGCGGCGCACAGCACAACTACCAAGTACCTGGTCACCCTTTACGGGGCCCAAGTTGAGGAGTGCCGTGCCCGTGTCCACGTCCCCACCTGCGCTGATGTGTTCGCCAAGGCTCTTAACGAGTACGGCGAGCGCATCATCACGAACGCCGGGGACACGGACCTCACGCAATGGGAAGCGTGCATCACCCTCATCAAGGCCGCGTTTGCGCTCGACTTGCAAAGCCTCAAGTTCGAGTTCACCGCGCGCCTCGAAAGGGAAGCTGAGAGCAGGGAGGCTAAAGCGAACGCGGTTGCGACCGCGAACACCGACACTGAAATGCTCGACGCGACGAAGCCCATCGCGCAGATCATCGATGACAAGGTTAAACTCGCCCTAGGTGCACATTTAATTGTCGGTTCTCGCTCGCTGTTCGCTAACTTCTCATCTTCCTCCAGCGGCGCAAGCCCTGGAAGCCAAGAAGACACAGAAGAAGGCGAAGCCCTCAACCTCCAACGAGGCATCCGCGCCCCACAAGGCCTCTTCTTCCAAGACCCCAGCAGTGTCCTCATCTTCGACGAAGACGTCTGCGAAGGCCAAGCCGAAGAAGGCGTCGGGGAGCAAGAAACCGGACACCAAACCCAAGAAGGAGAAGAAGAGGAAGGCTCCGGGCAGCGAAAAAGGCGCCACCGGAAACACCAAAAAGACAGCCAAGGGGAAGGGAAAGAAAGTGGTGGAATCGGACGGGGACGAGACGCTCAGCGACTCGGACTAACCGACAACGCCCACAATCCCCCACCCGCTACGTCTCTCCTGGTGAGTTCTCCCAGTCCACGGTTTCATTGCCGCCGACCTGAAACTTATCCAGACTCGTTTTTCGGTGCGACGCCCCTCACACGCACCCGTTTTGTACTAGAGAATATGATCGAATTGTATTTTGATACACACTTGAAAAATCGTGCCTTTCATAACATGACGGACGTTCCACTCTCACATGAACAGAACAAGATCCTTTCCTTGAACTCCAAGTTTGTCCCTCGACCGAGAGCGACTACAGTTTAGTCAACCCTGGAAGCTGTCGACGACTTTGAACGTCGCCTTCGGCTCAGAGTTGATAAGGAAGTCACGCAACCGACACTGCACAAATATTTTGGCGGTGAGCACTTGGAACTCGGACAACCTCGGTTTATTCCACAGTTCCATTTGCCCAACCCTGACGCCGAAGGGCCCGCCTTGATCGACTTGATTGAAAAGTCCCTGTCCAAAACGCGTGACCGCATTGAAGTTGAAGTTCTCAACAAACGTGCACTCCACATCCGCCCCAATATCCACCCCTCGGATCTCGAAGCTCTCTTCCGGCTCTTAGCAGACAACAGCGTCGTCGCTGTTCCTGCGGATAAGAACCTTGGGTTATGCCTTGTGACAACCGAGTGGTATAATGATATGGCATTAAAACTCCTGGTCAATGACTCGTACATTGAGGAGGAACCCGACCATGTATTACTTCTGTTGGTACTGAGGAGAATCATTGAGAAATCGGTGGATCTTGTCACGAAACAGCAATACAAATGGCTATTCCAACCTTGCGAGGAGGAATTGAAAAAGGTCCCAATTCTCAAAGTTATACCCAAGATCCACAAATCCCCCATGTCCGGTAGACCAATCGCGCCTGCGTTCGGAACGCTCCTCGCAAACGCGTCGGCATGGCTGGACTACCAAATTAAACTGCTCCTTGCCAAGTTCCCGTGGATTCTGCGCGACTCGAAAGAGTTCTGCAACAATATCCTCAACGTGAAATTACCGCATGGACAAAACATTTGGCTCGTCTCTGGAGACGTTGTTGCAATGTATCCTAACATCCCAATGGATGACGGGATCACTCAGATTGCCTCAATACTCGAAACTTCACCCATGGAATTTACAACCTTGGGGGAAGCAGGACGCTTGAACTTTAGAAACCGCAAGGAACTTACTATTCTTCTTCTGCGGCTTATTCTACAGTTCAATTATGTCAAATTCGCGGACACAACGTACCGACAAGTAGTAGGTATGGCGATGGGGACAGCATGTGCTCCAACATATGCAAACCTCTTCCTAGCCGGCTACGAGGTACCCGCACTTGAAGAGCTCAATGACATTATCCTATTTTACCGGCGTTTCATTGACGATACATTTGCTATCGTTAAAGGAACGCTTGAGGATGTCGAGCGATTCAAGGCGCGATTCGGGTCCCTGCACCCAAACATGAGGATGGAATGGTCAGTGTCGCAATACAGACTCCCCTTCCTCGATGTGCATGTCTCGTTGGAACCAGATCCCAAGGCACCCGCATTTAACCCGCGGATGAGGATTGCCACGAACATGTACCAGATGGCATTAAATGCTTATCTATACATACCGTGGAATTCATGCCACTCTGTAAATTCCAAGCGCGCTTGGGTGAAGGGTGAATTGATTCGTTACGTACGAATCTGCTCCAAGGAGTCTGATTTTGCAATTATCCGCAAGGATTTTGCAATCAGGCTTGGAGCGCATGGATACCCCGGACGTTGGCTTCAAGAAGTCTTTGTGGAAATTGCCTACAAGGTAGAGCGCCCTCTGGCACTCACACCACCTGTGTTAAAAGACCCAAGTGGTGACCGTGAGGCACATGTTCTCAAACTCACCCATAATCCAATCTGGGATAGCATTGACTTGCGACCCATTTGGCACGACTTGGATGAAACTTGGAAGGAATCGGGGGCGGCCTCCCTCTGTACTGTTTCATGGCTTCGTTTAAGAAACCAGTTGCGCTGGGTGACCGATTAAATAAGAATAATCGGGATACACTTGAAGCATACCACTTACAGTCTGCGTCAAATGTTTAACTCTCTTTTTCTCAATCTTCGGCGTGCACGCGCGGGGCCCGTAGGGTCCCGCCTCCGCGCGTGCACGCCTTCAGATTTCGAAAAATATACGAGTGTCATAATATTCTTCTCTCGTTTAATTATAGGACTTACCTCCTGTCTGTCCATTGGCACACTTGGATGCCACTGGGACTTCTTTCAATGGAAAGGCACCCATATGAGTCCACCGTGTTCTCTCCAGCCCCTGATCGGGCCGTCACGCCGTGGATTTTAACTGGGTTGGAAGTAAACCACCTATGAACCGCCTTAGTCCGCACAAAATCGGGTAGTAAAATACTAGACCTACAGTGATAAGGACTATCGCGGAAAGCGAGGCATTATTCAAGAGCAAAACACGTCGAGTCCCTTGGATTCCGCGACTCTAATAATGGCGACGTGTTGTTTGGCTCCGATGGGTTAGACAACCAACCGAAAGTGGTAAGGGGAACAAATCCACCTGATGAGTCTTTCAGACGAAACATTGCACACCCCAAACGTTGTGGACCCCGACCTCTCGTATTCCAACTCTCTAGTATATCTAACCTCTCCCCGCTCTCGCTCGGCCCTTCGGGCCGCCCTCGCTCGGCACTCGTTCAGGATCGCGCCGGGGCACGTGGCATCCCTTTTTGGGGTTGGTGCATCCAGGCTCTTCGAGTTCCGGCACACCATCTTTGCCACAGGGATTGCAGGAAGATCTTAGCTGGAAGATTCAATGGCGTCCTTGCGCCGTTCACCGGAGTTCAACACGTCGATTGGTTCACAATCTTCTTGAACCCACATTCTTCAAGCTCGTCGTCCACTCTTCAATTCCGCTTTCGCGCCTTCCCGTTGTTTTTTTTTGCCCGTTCCATCCCTCCAGGCATCTCCGCACACACCACGACAACACAACATTCAACTTGTCAAAGGCTGAAGCAATCTTCGTACCTTCCTCAAAGGCTCCGTTTTGTTTTCCACAAACTTCAAGTTAGATGTAGAATGCCACTGCACAATATTTGAAGCTAGCTGGTCAGGAATCTTGTGGCCTCGACCTTTGTACAGCTTCGTATAGGCAATACCGCAACCTGATTGCGCAGATAACCGGGTGCATAACCCTGGCTGTTCAGTTTCGTTTTTCGTTCTGTTTTTGAAACTTCATCAAAAACTGTTGGATCAAGCATCGCGAGCCCTGAAAGTATACACATCAACTTAAACCCAATCATTTCCTCTTCCTCCTCTTCGCTGCATTCCAGTCTCGGATCTCCCTGGGGAGAAACATCCTCGTAACGCACCACCCTTGAATTAGTTTCCACCATTGCCTCCAAGTTCACCATTGACACGCGCCTGGAACTCGACTTTTTTTCTACTACTATGACACTGCCTTGCATTCTACGGGCTCGTACATTTACGCGTGGCTGACGCGGTCAGCGGCTGACGGTCAGGCTAAAGTCGGATGCCACCAACATACGCGCAAACACTCGGAGCTGTATGAATAAACACAATCCCCACTTCTCTCTCTCTTCACCTTCCTTCCTTCATACCACACGTTCCTACATGAACGCCCACCCGCCTCGCCCTCGTGCGTCTGTCCCATGCTCAAGCCTTCGTGCACCATCCTTCCACTCCTTCCCTCACCCACGCCCGCAGGCATCCCTCCCAAGTGGCTGACCGTTGACTGCCTCGCCCAGTGAGTAACCTTCCCTCCATCAGTGACCCCAATGCCCATCTCGCCTAATCAGCGTCGCGCTCAATTCGCCGACACGCGGTGTCAGCACGCCCACCCCACATCCCTCATCGACTCTGTGGCGCGCCCTCGCCTCATTAAACATTGTTTTACCCCGCCCAACCAGCCCTTCCTCCCGATGACGTCCCCCATCGAGTGCACCTACTCTCTCCTCCTCCATTCCTCCCGACGTCGTCCCCCGTCAAGAACACTTTCTACTTCTCGCCCATATACCATTCCTCTCGACGCCGTCCCTCGTCGGGCCTGCAACGCCGTCAGTCAACTATCCCTGTTGGGTACGGCTGTGAGAACGACATGTGCGCCTCAAGATGGATAGACCAAAGATCCGGCGAACCAGGCCATCCCAGGCTCCCTTCCCCCGAGGCCCCGTTGCCCCCGCATCTTGAGCACTCCATTCGCTCTCGCCCCGCCCCCGCCAACCGCCAGTCGAGAGGACGACTCGGGCCCCAGTTGTGTACAGACGCAAGCGTCGCGTGTAGGGATGGATAGACGGGAGTCCGCGGAACCAGGCCGCACCAGGCTCCCTTCCCCTGATTCCTTGTCGCCCTGGCATCCTGAAGCCGACTCTTTGTGTTCGCCGCCGCCGCCCGTTTCGTTCTCCCCGAGGACCTCACACGAAGACATTGAGATGGGTAGCAGCAGCATGCAGGATGGATAGGTCATGTGTAGGGATAGATAGACGGGGGTCCGTGGAACCAGGCCATACCAGGCTCCCTTCCCCCGACACCTTGTCGCCCCGGCATCTTTCCACCGACCCTTGCCCTGCCCGCTGATGGCGATGACAACGACGAACCATGCCTCACTCCACCCCCACCGACTCCATCCTCGAGGGGACCACGACGCGAAGACCAAGAAGTGCGATTGACAGGGATGCCTGGCCGACTCGACTCAGACCGACGCCGGCCCGCGGGGTGGACGCACCTCGACGCGAGAAGCGTTGGCTGAGCAGCTCTCAAATTGGAGTTGTTTCTGGTGTGGTGATATCTTGGTTAGTCTTTCTTCCTTTCCCACCAGTCGCTCGATGTTTATTAGTATCCCTTAGGTTTTTCGTCGTCGTCGCCGCCCGTCCCACTGTCTTTTCCTCGGCGTTGACGGCCGTACCACGCTGACAAGGCACCCCACGCTCACCGGCACTCCACCATCCTTCACCCCTATGCTCGTTCCTGGTTGCTCCTTATTACCACGCTACACGCACCACGCCGGCTAGGCATCTCCCGCCATCTCGCTCATCCGCGTCATCGTTGCCTCTACCCTCATCTCTCGCCACGCTAGTCTCCCACTGGGGTCATTCTTGGGGCCATACCGACAGACCGTCGCCTCACTGATTATTACTCTGCGCGTGCTTTATTCGTGTGCTTCATTTACTTTTTGTTACATTCTTTTGTGGATTTCGTCAAGTTATTTTTGCCCAGCTAGCTAGTTTTGCTTATTCTATTTTCTGCGTGAAATTTTAGCTCGCTCCAATTTCGCTTCATCTCATTGTTTTTTGCGAAAGACTTTTAGATGGTTGTTTCATCCAGTTAATGTCTGTGGAATTCCTGTGAATGCCCCCATAATCCAGACGGGCTGACCAAAGTCGATTGGAATGAAAGCCGAACCAAGGCGGACGTGTCACCGAACCGGTGTCGCCTTGCTGAGGGTGACATTTGGCTTCGTGGATCAGTCTCAGCTTGGGCCAGCGACCGCTATCAGTCCTTGGGATCGAGTTGACAATCCTGGGCGTATTATCCTCAGCGTCGGCGGGTGCGGTATCATAGGAACCCACTAAGTACTAAAGATAGCGAGAATATAAACAACCCTGGCGACTCGGTTTGAACGGTGTTTGTGGGATCCCAAAAGAATTACAAAAAATGCGCCCAAAAGGAAAGAGAGAAAGGGGGAGAAGAGAGAGAATTTGAGATTCCGGCCCTCCACAGCTCGAATCCTTCTAAGATTTCTGAGTAATGTGGGGCTAAAATGGTTCCATTTTGCCAGAAAGTCTGCTGCTGCGTGGCACTGTTTTGCCGGAAATTGAACGATTGAAACAAGTTCAATAAATAATCACAAGAGCTTCGAACACTTGAAATCTGTGCTAAACAACAAACTATGCGACCCGAAGTGCATGACCGGGTGTTGTACTGTCCGTAACACTCACCTTCTCATAGAGTGGATTAATTCCCAGTTGTGTGCTATTTTTCAGTATAAATTGAAGTCTGAAGAAGAAATGGATGACTTTCCACAAGCATAAAATAATCATTTGGGTTATTCTACACCGTTTCGCCGAGATGCCGGGGCACCTGTCAGGACCCCATCGGCTTTGGATCTCGCTTTCTGTCAACTCGAGCCCTCGCATTGAGCTTAATAAAATATAATCTGTAGGAGGGGTCCGGACCCCTCCTACAGATTATCTTTTCCTTGAACACTTGGATTCTGACCAAATTTGGTCGTCTTCGTCCATTCAGACGTCGAACCCCATCGTTGTGATGAAAGCATGGTCGCTTCCGCTCCTGAAGAGGACCTGCCATGGAGTATTTCCCCTCGGATTCAGAAGGAGCTGTGGCCGGCAGAGGTATAGCCTGCTTGGCTTTTGTCGTTCTGTTCGCAGCCTGTGGGCTTGTATCGCGCTGAGCAAAATGATGGCAAACACAGTCCCAAGCATCAGCAAAACCGGGATTTTGCCGTAGTGCCGTACTGCCGGTAGTAGCCGACGTCATTACATAGCGCTGTGTAGTGGTGCATAGTAGCGGCTCACTGTGTAGTGGCGGGGTCACTACATAGTGCTCTGGAGTGGCGGGGTCACTACATAGTGCTCTGGAGTGGCGGGGTCACTACATAGTGCTCTGGAGTGGCGGGGTCATTGTGCAGTACTGCATAGTCTGGTGCCTCTATGGAGTTCTTGGTAGTCAGCCTGTGCCTGCATAGGGATTCACATTCAACTAACCCTAACCCTACACAAATGGACATCTGTGCAATTTCAACTGTTAACGAGTATGTAAACGACAAAATACGAAGGACCAGGGCCTGCTGAGTGGGCATCCGGATTTTGATTTTAGTTGGAAGGGTTTTTCATCATTCAAACTTTTGTAATTTTTCGTGCAAACATAACAGATACATTATTGAAAGCGTCGAGGTCCCAGTACATATCCTGGCTTAATACAATCATCTTTTCGTTCACCAATGTAAAAAAACCTCATCGGGCCAACCCATGTCTATCGAAAGGACAGCTGTCGCGCGGCGTGGTGAACATCACAAGCGCGAGCACCTGATTATCGCAAGCGCGAGCACCTGATTATCGGGCACAGCGGGCGCGCGGTGTGCAGTTCGCGCTGAAAGCACTAAGAGGGCGAAGAGTGTTGCAGCGCTAGAGGACGCGGTGCATGGGCACAGGCCAGGTCTGTAAAACGCGGTGCATTGGGCGCCGCGGCCCGAGTATGCGGGCGGCTATGCACGGGGCGAACGGCGCACACAAACAGCAAATGTGCGTGTGCACGAGAGCACGGGTCGTACGCAAAAAGCTGGCCTAGCTTCATTGGCACGAGCTGGTGAAGTAAGGCGGGGGAGGTCACACGTGCACGGTGCACATTGCAAAGTAAGAGATACATGCACGCTGCATCCGCACTCTAGTTTTAGGTCTGGTCTTCACCTCCCGCTCCCACTCGCGCAAGGACAGCTGAATTAAGTATTTATCGTTCTGGATCTACACATGCTTAGGAATGTCAACGTACGTCTGCACGGCGGAACCGACACAGGACAGAGACAGACCGGTGTTGACAGCGGGACGGACACCACAGAAGAAGAGCTCGGCGTCCAGGAAGGTCTGGCGGTCGGTGATGGAAATTACCTGCGGGCAAGGATCAGCAAGTGACGGAGGAGGGCGAGGGAGGAAGGGCTTACGTTTGTCGAGATGTAGGCGGACATATCACCACCCTGGGCCTCAATGATGAGTGTGCAGCGACACGGCGGGAGCTGTAAAGAACGTGTCAGCGTCATGCGCGTTCAACACAAGGAGAGAGCAGACCTCAGCCACCAAAGATCGAGTTCGAACATTGGGGCGGCGGCGCACCGAGGAGCCGTATACTGTGTAGGGACGTGTCGTGGGCTGCAAGTAACGTGTCAGCACCAGATCCAGTTTATAATAGCATGCCGCGCACCTTGGACGCGCCAACCCGCTCGCGGGAACGCGAAAGAATCGAGCCGGAATTGGCGGCGGGGCTTGGACGCATCGGGGTGCTCGGGGACACGTGGGAAGGCTGTAAGGTGTCCAGTGCGCATCTGGGACGCGTCGGGGACTGTAAATAGCGTATCAGTGTCAGTGGGACTGTATAATAACATGCCGAGCACCTCAAACATGTATCCCCGCTCGCGTGCATGCCAAAGATCCTATTAGAATGTTGGGGGTGCCGTGCGTGATGTGAAGTGCGCCTCTGGACGCATCGCGAGCTAGATGATGTGTCAGCATCGCACACATTCCCCACAATGATAGAACACACCTAGAGCGCGTACCCTCGCTTGCGGGACGTCTAAAAATCGAGTCAGAATTGCCGGCGGGGCTTGGACGCGTGGGAAGGCTGTAAGGTGTCTAGCACGCATCTGGGACGCGTCAAGAGCTGTATATAATGTGTAAGCATCAGTTGGAGTGTACAATAGCATGCTGCGCACCTCGAACGCGCACTCCAGCTCGCGGGAATGCCAGAAATTAAATTAAAATGTTGGGGGGCGCCCTGAGTGATGTGAAGCGCGCCTCTGGGGCATGTCAGCATCGCGTGCATTCAACGACAATAAAACGTACCTCGAGCGCGTACCCCCGCTCGCGGGGCGTCCAACAATTGAGTTCGAAATTTGCTGGGGTGCTGGGGCGCGTAGGCGTTGAAGGATGACACATGGGAAGGCTATAAGGTACTTAGCGCGCGCCTGGGACGTGTCGGGGGCTGTGAATAGCGTATCAGCATGAGTTAGACTACACAACAGCATGCCGCGCACCTAGAGTGTGTCACCCCGCTTGCGGGAACACCAAAAAATTCATTGGAATTTTCTTCGGATGCTGGGGTGTGTCGGCGGCGTGCGTGCATTAGACACGGCGTGTAGCCTTGTTCGCGGAACCGAAAAAAATTGAGTCGAGGTGTTTGGTGGTGTCACTGCGACTCGGGGACATTGAGTGTGCCGGTGGGCACTAGGTAGAGGTGAGCATGATGAAAAGCACGCAGGAATGGAACATACCTCGTACCCGCGACTTTGCTTGTGGGAACACGAAACATGGTGTCAAAGTTTCGCGGCGGTGCTACGCGCACTCGGGAATACCAATGAGAATTATCTGCGGGACGTCTAGTTAGCGCGGTATCAATTGGGAGTAACGAACACATACCATAGTCAGCGCCAGCTCGCGGACTCCCAAAAATAAAATAAAATTTCCGGGGCGATGGTGACAGTATACTCCATCACATCGTTCTCCTTGAGGGTCTTGACAAGCTGGGCAACGGTGGAACGCCTCTGGCCGATGGCGACGTAGACACAGTAGAGGATCTTGGTCTCGGCCTGGCCGGCATTCCAGTGCTTCTGGTTAAGGATGGTGTCGACCGTGACAGTGGTCTTGCCAGTCTGCCGGTCACCGATGATAAGCTCAAGCTGGCCACGGCTGATGACCATGGCGTCGATGGGCTTGAGACCGGTCATCATGGGCTGATTGAGGAAGCAACGGGGGAGAATGCTGGTGGCCTTGAGGGAGGCGTGGCGATGCTCAGCGGCCCCAATGGGGCCCTTGCCATCGATGGGATCACCGGGGGCATTGACGACACATCTGAGGAGACCAGGGCCGATATCTTCTCCTAGCCAACAGTGCAGCGAGGAGAAGAAAACGACAGCGCGGGCGCGAGCAAACAAAATAAAGGGAGACGAAGAACTTAACGAAATTTCGAGGTAAATTGTCACGTGATCATAGAACAATGCAAATATTTGGTCATGGTTCGTTTTCTTTCCCTTCGACCACCATCGCCTTTCCGCATCCGTCTGGCGCGTAGTCGCCAAACAGAACTCGCCTCTCAACTTGTCGTGCTTCTGTGAGCAGCACGATGATATCTCGTGCCGCCGCCGCATTCCGTCTGGCGTCTTTGCCAAATGTGATGCCCATCACCTGTCTTTGATCTCCCGTGCCACCGCCGTTTCATCGCCGCCACGAGCCGTTCACAAGCCGCAAGTTATGTATCACTCTTGGGATCATATAATTGGTGCGTGATGAACGTCCCTTCCATTTATCACACTGATAACGCCCCCATCGTGTCTGATTATCCTCGCCGACCTGAGACCCTCTAATCGTTGTCGCATGATGAGTAATGGTAAGTATGCCCCAGCCTGTGTGTTCCCAGCCCCGACTTACATCTTGAATATGGCTTCTGCACGCGACGCTCTGGGTCCTCGCTGCTATCCACTATGGGATTATTTCGACGCTCCCCTGCGTTCTCCATCCCTTTCTCAGGGCCCACTCTCTCTTGCTGCCTTATTCCCATTTCCCTCCGGCACGAGTGTGCGAGCAGCGCGTGGATGAGGACGTCGCCTCTATGGATGGCAGCGCGATAGCGAGGATACTGTTGTCGTACACTGTGGTGTTCCGTCTGCGCATCCCGCTACTGGGGGTCGCCTCTTCCCACTTCCCTCCTTCCCTTTTTCATTCTTCACTCTTTCTCCTCCCCTCCCTAAAAACCTTCACTGACACCCCTTCCCCAGCTGGAACCACGGCTAGGCGTGCTGTGCGGGCTCGCGCATCTTCGCGCAGGCGGTCATCTACGACAAATTCCCCAAGGCGTCCACAAAGAAGACGACGAGCATCAATGTGGGCGACCCGTTTGCGCCAGGGGTCGACCAAGGGCCGCAGGTTAACCAGATACAGTATGATGTGAGTATTTGCGCTTTTTTTGTTCTTCTATACCCCGAGTTCCCGCCTGTCCCCGTCCCCCGCCCAGGGCATCCACCGCCTTGCTACGCTCGTCCACCCCGTCGCTCGTCGAGCGCGGACAACGTCCCCCCACCGGCGTCTCGCGGCGCTCGTGCAGTGTCACGGCGTCGCCTTGCTGCGCACCATCATCCCGCCTTGAGCGGACGTGTCCTCCCTCCCTCCCCTCCTTTTGCCCCACTACTCAGCTACTTCATACTAACACTCTCCTTCCCCAGCGCATCATGGGCTACATTGAATCGGGCAAGGCCGAGGGCGCGACGGTGCACATCAGCGGCGAGCGCCACAGCACGGAGGGCTACTTCATCAAGCCGACCATCTTCACGGACTGCAAGCCCGAGATGGAGATCGTGCGGGAGGAGATCTTTGGGCCGGTGGGCATTGTGATCAAGTTTACAGATAAGACGAGTGAGTTTTCGTCCCTTCCCTCTCTTTCCTCGTGCACGCCTTCCTCCTTGCCTTGCGCGTCTTCCCGTGAGCGCTTCCCCTCCCTTCGCTATGTGCACTCGAATATGACGCTGACTCCCACAACAGATTTGATCCGCCAGGTGAGCGACACGGTGTACAGGCTGGCGGCGGCGGTGTTCTCACAGGACATCAACCGCGCGCTCGAGATTGCGCACAAGCTGCAAGCTGGGACCGCGTGACTGCCTACTCTCCGTGCCCTCCTCCTCGTGCCTTTGTCAGCCCCCATCCTCCCCGTTCCCTCATCGTCACCCCTCCCTTTGCGGAACGTGAAGTATCACGATGATCTGCAAGGCGAGTGATGCTGAATTTGATGCAGGCGGCAGCGGCGACCCGTGGACGCGGTGAAACGGTGCACCTGCGTACGGCTGTGACCTAACTGACTGACTCGAGGGATGCTATGAACACCACTCAAACAACCAACACACACACACCACACAACCAATACACAGTGCCAATGATTTGAGTTCAGGTCTACGCCGAAATATACGACTAAGATTGAATCCTCTCAGGTAATGTTGAAGAAACCGTTCGTAGGGAGTCTTATTAGGACGTCCTCGGAACTACAGATAGTTTAGAACTACCTAAAGATAGGCCTCGGAGATACCAGGATATGGTTTTAAAGGTTGTAAATGAGTCCGAGGACACCAACTGTATGGGCTCGGCTCGACAATACTCGCTGCACAGCCGTCTGCAGTTCGAGGGGACAATGACTAGGCAACTGTATGCACTAGTAGGACAATACTCGATGCACAACCGTCTGCAAGCGAGGGGACAATGACTAGGCAACTGTATGCACTAGTAGGACAATACTCGCTGCACAACCGTCTGCAGTTCGAGGGGACAATGATCAGGCAACTGTATGCACTGATAAGACAATACTTGGTGCACAACCGTCTGCAACCAAGGGGACAATGACTAGGCAACTGTATGCACTAGTAGGAATGGCTTAGATGAACCTTAAAGCTTAGATGTAGCCAACAATCGAACTTTCTTGTTAATGAAT